>OZ004585.1:0-336787 GCA_963924555.1 Crambe crambe | reverse complement strand
GCAGTAGTGGAACATTCATTACTTTTTGACTGTAATTTGTAATACAGTTTTAAAGCATATTATGTCTCTGGCATGAAATAATCTATGCTAATATTGACTGCACTTTGTGTGCTTGCCAGGTCACATGCTGAAGGACTGTACAGGAGAAGCAAGGGAGAAGGCAGGGGAATTTGACCAGTTTGCAGGCAGTGGTATCGCCATGGAGAAGGAGTTCATCTTCATCCGATTGTGTGTCCTCAGAGAAGCAAGTGATGATGTCATAATGATGTCATTGGACTAGTCCATATCATGTGTATTCTCTCATATGTAGTATCTGGAGAGAGAACTGAGAATCAATGGACTACCTTTTCCCGTTTGAACTTGAAGTAAGCATTGCTTAGAATATCGATGTGTGTGTGTGTGTGTACTTCTTATTGTATGTAGAAGCTGCATTGGACTGTTGGGGCCAATTAAGTATTCTGATTAGAGGGGTGACCTAATTCTAAGGGTCTAGATTAGAGGGACTTCACTGTACATGTACTTTTATTGCAGAGAGCTATTGATGATTGGGTGTTTATGTGTTTCTTTGTTGGCAACGACTTTCTGCCCCACCTTCCCTCCCTGGAGATTCGAGAAGGAGCCATTGATAGACTCATACGCCTCTATAAACAAGTCGTACCTCAAACTCAAGTGAGTTCACTTTAGCATACATGGTGGAGCATATATGGAGGGTGGTTTTTGGTAGACACAAGGCAATATTCCAGTTTCCCTTTTAAATTCATTTGCTATAGGGTTATTTGACGTTTAATGGACGTGTCAACCTCTCTCGTGTCCAGATGATCCTCACAGGTATAGAATTGGAATGGTGGGTGTGGCATTGTAATGATATGATTCGTCATGTGACTTCCTCCCAGAACTGGGCAAAGTGGAGGACGAGATTTTCAAGAACCGACGACAAAAGGACATGGAGTTCAGAAGGAGGAACAAAGAAAAAAGAAGACGGACCAATGTGTGCAATGTGGAATTGTCAGTGTGTTAATTATGAAGGTTTTCCCCCCTTTATGCAGAGTTATCAGCATCCTACCTTCACACCTCATGGACAGTTTGCTCCACAGGTATGTATATATCTAATGTATCTTATCCTCTCTCATCCCGTCCTTTCCCTCCCCACCCTCTCCCCTTTTCCTCCCTTCCCACCCCCTCCCCTTTTCCTCCCTTCCCACCCCCTCCCCTTTTCCTCCCTCCCCACCCCCTTTCCTCCCTCTCCCCCTATCCCATCGTCTCCCTCTTTCTTTCACTCCATCTTAATCTTTGTGTGCAGGCCCTGGGTTCCACCCCTGCCCCTCTCATCAACCCTCGTCAGGAGGCCTACCAAATGCGCACCATGTCATCCAATCAGAATGCAGCCGCTAGTCTCAAGGAATCACTGAAAGCAAATAGGAGGAGTCTCCCCGCGTCCTTACCCAAGAATGCCTTATCAGGGGCTGAAGGTCAAAGTTCAGAGCCTGCAATCGTATTAGGCCAGAAGAGAAAGAGACAAGATAATGAAGGTAATTTTTCCTTCCTTCTCTCTGTGACCTCTCCCTTCTCCTGCCTTGTCCATTGCTCCTTCCCCCTCCTCCCTCCCCTCCCCTTTCCTCACCCCTCCTACTTCTCTCCCCTCCCTCTCATTTCACCCCTCCCCCCTTCCTCTGATCCAGACAGCAACAGTGAGCCTGAGGACAACGTGCGCCTGTGGGAAGATGGTTGGAAAGAGCGTTACTACATGGACAAGTTTGGTGTGCCTAGTGATGATGCAGAGTTCAGGCAGAGTCTGACGGAGCAGTACACCAGAGGACTCTGTTGGGTCCTGGGATACTACTACCAGGCATGTTATATCTAGCTATAGCAGAACCTCTGAACACTTGGGACCCAGCCTTTTGTCCTTTGTAAAGAGGTTGTCCTCTTGGAGGTTATTTTATATAGAGTGTACATATACAAAGGTTTAGATAGTTCTTTATTAAGAGGTTTGTCCTCTTTCAGGGTGTCCTTTATCAGAAGTTCCACTAGTACCTTGTCACTTCACCTTTGACCTCTCATAAGACCACCTCTCTCCTTACTCTTCAAACTGAATAATTATCTTCCACACTTGACCACACCCACTCTCCTCACTATGCCTGCAGGGTTGTCCCTCGTGGAACTGGTTCTACCCTTTCCACTATGCCCCCTTTGCCTCCGACTTCAAGAACATCAAAGACGTCCGCAACGATTTCAATAAGGGGAGCAAACCGTTCCGCCCCCTGGAGCAGCTGATGGGCGTGTTCCCCGAGACCAGTGGGAACTTCTTGCCTAATTCGTGGCACGACCTCATGAGTGATGCAGTAAGTAGTTTTGATTCATCGTAGCACAGTGGTTGTCCATAAGGAATGAGGAATCTACGTACATACCTGTTCCAGGCTCACAAAACTTCAGAGTCTCTCCTTGCTGTATTTTTAAACATATATTTATGAGAATATAACGCCATAGACCCAGCCCACTTTCTTTGAAGTTTCTTTATCCAAACAGGGTGCATACTGTATGAGCTCCCTCCTCCTCTGACGTACATACCAATACCATCTCCTACTTCCCATTCCACACACTGACAGGACTCTCCCATTATTGATTTCTACCCCACCAACTTCAAGATCGATTTGAATGGGAAGAAGTATGCTTGGCAAGGAGTGGCTCTCCTCCCCTTTGTGAATGAGGATCGTCTCCACAAGGCTCTCTCCTCCGTGTACCCTGACCTCAATGATAGCGAGAGTAAGTGTGGGGAATGAACCTAAAGTCTATTAGTATTTGATCATTCACTATATCTGCTCTAACTACCTCAATTCTTCACCAAATTTGCAGAATTTAGGAACAGTTTGGGGGTTGATCGTCTGTTTGTTCACAGCTGCCACGGCCTCTACTCCACCCTTCAGGCCATGTATGAAGAAACAGGCACTGAGGACTCCGTGGTAATTAAAGTCATAGATGAACAGGGGCAACCCACAATGGTCTGATCTTTTTCTCTCATAGGGTATGGAGATCAACCCCACTTATTCCCAGGGCATGAGAGGTGTGGTCTCATGTGACAGCGAGATGAAGGAGGTCCTGAAGTCAGGGTGTGCAGTTCAGTCTCCTCTCCTTGAATTCCCTGCAATCAGGAAAACCCATGTCATATGGTAAGCATTGCATGGCATGCACTACTATACTAGTCAATGTTGTGTGATGGTAGTCTTGATGACCCTTTACCCATCTAGTGCCCTCAGTTTATACTTGTGTAGACCCTTTACCTAATATACTAGGATCACTATTATGTGATATTCATATGATAGTCATGTGATCATTCACCCTGTAGCTCCACCTACAAGGATCCTACATACCCAGAGTCCCATGTATTTGAGGCCAAGCTTCTCAAGGGTGCAGAGATGCCCACCCGTGTCCTCAAGCCCTTGGGATACCAGGGTAATCCCTGGCGACCCCAGATCGGATTCTCCACACCTTCTCCCCAACAGAGAAGCTATAGCACACCTCAACCTGCCAAGAGAATGATTCGGTGAGTTCGAGACTCTTTGTCCACTCTGTGTGGGACCCCCTCTATGCAGAGCTTGAAAGTACCTCTTAGAGAATGATCAACAACAGATTTAGATTCTCTTATAATGTGAAAACCTCCCATTTGTGATACAGTGGAACCTCTGATAAAGGACACTCCGAAAGAGGACAAACCTCTCAACAAAGGACAATCTAAAAGTACCTTTATATATACACACTCTATACAAAATAACCTCCAAAAGAGGAAAGGATGGATCCCAAGTGTGTCCATTATTCAGAGGTTCAAACCCTACTATATAAAGGTTTCACCATGGGTATGTATAATTTAAATGAAGTCTACTAAGCCACTATAATATGAGAGTAAAAACATTTCTTCTAAATGAAAGAGTGATGTAGGCTGGAGTACATGACTATAAAAAGTATGGAAACTATGTGCTCTGCTAACTGTCACAAACCCTACATCACTGCTGCCATAATATTATTATCCACACCTTGCAGCGATGTAGGGTTTATGTCAATTTTTATGACAGCAGAGCAGTGATAAATAGAGTTTGTGACAGTTAGCAGAGGCCTGCACCTTGTTTCCGTACTTTTTATAGTCATGTACTCCAGCCTACATCACTTTTTCATTTACAAGAAATTTTTTTACTCTCACTTGTTTGCACACTTTTTCAAGGGGCGTGGCTAAAGGATGTCAAGAATGACCCTTTCCCAACGCCCACTGCAACTCAGCAAGATTTTTATCGGTGTATAAACTAACTGTCCTATGAAGTGTTCTAGTGTTGTCTACGTAGTGTCTACGAAGTGTATAAACTAACTGTGCTGTCTACGAAGCGTTCGAGAATTTGAGTTGTCCATGAAGGCACTTGAACGGCAATTGACAGTTAGGACTTGAGCTGTACTTCAATTTGAACAATACCATTCCTTACCTGAGGTGTAGAGCTTCAAGATGGTACCAAGATCGTAGATATAGGATGAAGCAGTCGGGAGTTATGGCTGTCAAGAAGAAGAAGTGTTTTGTGTGCCAAGCCTACATAAAGAGTGCTACCGCACTCTCCGATTAGTAGACAATGAAATGAACAAATACAATTATACATGTGAGAGTCCTCCACGAAGACCCATGAGTAGCATTCAGGTATTCTTCAATCTAATCTAAAATTGCTGAGTTGTGAATTTTCTAATTCAGTAACCTTAAGAGTGTGATTGATATGGTTTCCAGCCCTTGCCTTATCAGTTGTTCAACTCCCCAATCCTCTCCATTTTTCTGTTTTCAAAAATATCACCATGGATGTTGTGTTTTGAGGAACCAATGTTTACAGAAGCATCTGATTATGTTATGGAGACACTAATTGTGTTTGTTCCTTTCTCCATATCATAAAATACTGGGGTTCTCCCCAGTGAAACTGATCAGAGTGGTGCTTGAATACCACTTTTGATATTCTTGTGGCTATTAAAATACATTGTTTTAACCACATGAAAGAAAAATGGCCATCAGAGTGGTGTTGCATCTCTTGGGGAGAACTCCATTATGACTATGCCACATAAAGCAACTTATTATAGTTCTATTTGCATAGATTTCAAGCTCAAACTTTAACAGAAATGTGAGATTTCATCACAAAAATCTCTCTCTCTCTCTCTCTCTCTCTCTCTCTCTCTCTCTCTCTCTCTCTCTCTCTCTCTCTCTCTCTCTCTCTCCTTTTCTCATAGTCACTCTCTCTCTGATCCCCGACATCAAAGATATAACGACCACCAATTCCCAAACACTGGGAGGCGTGGTGGTGATTACCAAGGTTATGACCAGGGTGGATCATATTCTAGCAGTCGTGGAGAGATGTACAGTTCCCAGGGGGCTAGTCACGGCTTCAGGGGGTTTGGCAACGAGGGACCTGAAGCCAATTCCAAATATGGGAATGTGTCCAGGAGTCACTCTGATGGAAATTACTATGGAAGTAAGATAATCAGAAAAATAGAAAAAACTAATCAGTGTGTATATATTTTGTGAAGAAAATTTGTGATTTAGCGCAAAGTATTGAAAATTTTGCATTGTTTTATGATAGCCCCTCCAGGTCCCTCTACTGCTAATTGGAGGTCACCAAGACCCTCCTACCAACAACAACCAAAACAACCACAGTACCACCAGCAGCAGCACCACCAGTCTCCCTATGACCAATACTCCTCCCCTCAATACAACAGTCGGCAGTCCTATCCCAGCCACACCCCCAGGGGCACGGCCACTCGAGACCCCCGGCAGCAGCGTTTCCTCCCCCCTAGGAATCAGCAGCATGGCAATGTATGTATTATAGGGGAGAAGAATAAAGGGCAAAACGAACTCCATTCAACCCTGGGGAAATTTCTTTAAGTAGCTATGTAAGGGTTCTGGATATTTGTTATCTCTATATAGCTCTGACTGAATATAATCTGGTTGTGATAACATTCCATACATACTGTTTTTGTTCTATTTTCCTGTTCTGTAGAGTTCCACTGGATATGGCAACAGGTAGCTGCATACAAACCATGCCAGAGCAAGGATGGTCCTCCCGACATTAATATGATTTATTTCTAGAAAATTTTAATTTAATATTCCTAATCATAGAAAAGAGAGTGCAAACTGTATCAGTTATTTATACTATACATCAACTAGTATTGCATGAAAAAATTTTTTTTAAGTATTGCTCTTTTCAGACAAGGGAGTGACCCTAGGTAGATATTACATTGCTGAATTAGGCACACACGACTCATTTTCACTACACATAGACTTTGGCAGTACACACAGAAACCCCATGGAATATGAAACTACTTGGAATTTGATATCTTGTATCCTTGTACACAAGATCTGGCCAGGCAGTTGGAATCACATGAAGGGTGCAGATCCAGAGGTCATAGCTAATTATAATTATAGCTAGAGGCAAGGGAGTGGTCATGTTTTTCCCCATACCTAGTAGATGTATAACCCAGTGTGATTCTTGTGACAGCATTTGCCCCATATAATTATTATAGGTTCTTACAAAACCAGCCAGAAAATCTTTCTCCTGCTACCAAATACATTGGAACCTCTCTCCCTATTAGATACATCTAATACAAATTGAACCTCTGAAGAATGGAAGCAAGGATGCTGATGTATAAATTGCTTTTCTTTTTGCATGGCTGGACTAGGTGTACTGTAGTTAATTGAAATTGTAATGTTTAAGATGTCCCTTGACATGACCAGGCAACCAAGGGAGCAAGACACTCTGTTAGCTTGGAAGTAGTAACTTTGTTATGTTTGCTAACAAGCTGGTGGGAGTGGCAGGTAGTGTTCTCGCAATACCATGCAAACGCTGTACAACCAGACGTATTTGCGGAATACGTCTGGCTCGCGAGACTATTAGGTGGCGGGTGAAAGGTATTCATCTGGCCGGTCGATGATCACACCCACACAAGCAATTATTTAGTAGCCACGCTCTGTACTCGGGCGTCCCAGTTCAGTTAAACCAGCTCAGTCCAGCATTTCTATTTGATCTCTGAGTGATACTTCATAAGCTACTACGGCCGAGTGATCTTTTTCAGCAAACTGGCTAGTTTTAGCTCTGCCTAGCTAGCTAGATCTACTATTAGTAAAGCAATCATGGAGGGATCGCAGTTTCCCTGCAACCTTCTGCTAGGGCTATGCTTCTTTCTACTTTTGGGAGGGCATTTCTGCGCGCAGAGTGCTGGTGAAGAAGTTATGCGATGGAACCTAGCTTCAAATGAGAGTGCTGTGTGCAATGACTTCACAAGGGCTGGTTTTTTCCTGAGGAGGAATTCTAATTCGAATAAGTGGATCATCTTCCTGGAGAGTGGGAGCTTATGTTACTCTAACGAGACTTGCAACCGACGCTTCTTCAACCGTCAAGTAAGTCGAGGTGTTAATGAGTTGTCCTAGTTACTTCCAAGGTGCTGATGCAGATTCGTGTAACAATAGTTGGAAGTATATGGTTAGTTTTCACACCTGGAATTTGAAGGCACATGTTTTGTTATTCTTTTAGCTGCTTATTGCTTATTAATGTTATTACTATAAACTACACATCGTATTTACTTTGACTCCAGCCCCATTACTTTTTCTGAAGCAATATTGTACTTACTTTGAGTCCAGCCCCATTACTTTTTCTGAAGCAATATTGTACTTACTTTGATTCCAGCCCCATTACTTTTTCTGAAGCAATATTGTACTTACTTTAAGTCCAGCCCCATTACTTTTTCTGAAGCAATTTTGCACCTGAGAAAATAATCAATGGAGCATATTAGTTGGGGTGGCCAGCCAGCTGGCAGCTGGTGCTCTGTGAATGTTTTTGTTACAATCTCAGCCCATCTGATAAAAGCTACCTTATATGTAAGATAAATTATTGATAACTCCATAACTCACATTAATAATCAATCATTATACTACAGCTTAGAGGTAGGATGTAGTACTGGCCACAGTCAAAAGCTACAAGATGGCTAGGTGTAAGATGGTCGCTGGGAATTTAACCACAAAGCAGCTGTATCATGTTGCGCATGTGCAACTCTGCACATTTTTGCGTGTGTACTGTGTATATCGTGTGTACTGTGTATATCGTGTGCATGTGAGCTTGAGGTGCAGCTGTGAGCCTTGAACTTTACCCTTAAAGTTATGAATATAAAGTCAGTGACTAGCTCGATAAATATTATTTATTGATAGGGTTTCTCTCTGTACACACATACATAGCTTGTTGATTCCTCAGCTTGTATTTCAAGATTAACAAGAATCGAATAAGTATTGAATGTGACATGCATCCTCTATCCCTAGAAAGCATCTCAGCTAGAGTCTCTGTGAATTTTCTTACCAGATATACTTTTCATCCAAATCCAAGTATTTTCGGCAGCTAGGCTCAGAAACTAAAATTACTGCTGGATCAGTAGGTAGGAGATGCTGGTATCTGATGAAAGGACTAGACGACTAATTTTTAAGTGTGACGCCAATGCATGGCTTCTGTATCACATGAATTAGTATCCTATTATATATACATGTGATACGTACGTACAGGTGTACGTCCTTGTGTCCTGTACGTGAGATGTCCTAGTGTGGTATGAGATGTCCTAGTATATAGTATGATCTGGTATAAAGTGTCAGAGGTTGTGTCCCCAACATGATAACTGCTTCCTATGATTTCAATAAAGAGGATGAACTATTTCAAGTGCGTCTTGACCTCATTAATAAATAATTAACTCATCGCTGACAATGACACCCTCAGATTTACACCTTCTTTCATCTCATTGACTACATCTTTTTCATCTTCATTAAGCGACAATGCTCTTTGGTGGTAATTTCGCACCTCCTATTGTCTCTAAGTGCACCTCATGTCTTCTAATTCCATGGCTAGCTGGCCACACCCTTTATTCTCTCGTCTCCGTAGCGACCACCTCTGGGCCACCAAAAGGTGGTCTCTTAATGGAGGTGGTATACAAGGACATAACCAAGGTGGTCTTTAAAGAGAGGTGGTCTCTGAATAGGGTACGAGATGGTCTCTTTACAGAGGGTCAAAATCAATGGTACGAGCACCATAGGGACAGTCATATAACCAAGGTGGTCTTAATGATCTCTGAATACAAGTTTCACAGTATGTACCACTGGAAATTAAGTTGAGTTATACTACAAAAAAAACAGGAAATTCTACCCCACATAAATCTGACATGGGGGACAATGGTTGGCCTCAAGCAAACCACCCTTTCTTTTAAGCCCTCCTCTTCAGGTGCGATAATTAATATGTCATGATATGAAGTATCCATGGTTTTAGGCTTCCTTGTGAAATTTCACCCCCACTATACTACCTTATCATAACCAGGCATGCATCACATATTACGTCAGCTGGCTAAGCCTTTATAAGTCATCTCACCGTGTGTGTTGTGTGTGTGTGTGTTTCAGTTTTGTGATTGTATCCCCTGAGGAAGGCCTGAGCACCAGGCCCAAACGTCAGACGTGACATTATCTTATCATACCCATCTCCTCATTGCTATGGTGACATCCTTCCCAAGAGCTAGCATCTTATCATATGCCATCTTGAAGAAGAAAAAAAACATCCCAAGATCATCATGTTTTCCCAAAGTTGTGACATCTCTGTGTGACACACTTTAGTAAAGTGCCTTGCATGGGTATGGTAGCCTCGTAAAGTGGGCCGGCCTGCATGGATGCGAGGGGGCATTGAGGGTATGGGTAAGGCTGGCTACTTATGCCTTCATTGGAGAACAGAATGTAGTGGAGCTGATGGCCAGGGTGTAGGGTGTGGAGAAGGCTTAGTGGAGCTGATGGTTGAGGTGTAGTGGAGCTGATGGCCAGTGCACGTGTGGTGTGGAGAAGGCTTGCATGTGTACCATGTTAATGTCGTAGGAGACTTATTGACATCCAATAAAATTTGAGAAATTGCTTCAATCACGTAGTAATTTCCTTCCAATGAAAGCATACTTTTCATTCTGTTTTGAATTTTTAAAATTTCTATTCATTAAAAAAGTATGCAGCAATGATCTGAATGACAAAACTAATGCATCTCATGTGAGTGTTGAGTCTTCTGACAGAGATCACAAAAGACAGATCAGCTTGGCATATATAAATTATTGTGTTCTCTCTCTCTCTCTCTCTCTCTCTCTCTCTCTCTCTCTCTCTCTCTCTCTCTCTCTCTCTCTCTCTCTCTCTCTCTCTGTAGGTTCGTGATACTGGTAATGGTAACTCAATAAGTGCTGATGATCCCTTTGGAAACTTTAACCCCCAAGTGGTTTTCAATAATCACAGAAGCAATCCATACGAGAGCTACGTCAATCCCCTCATGACGTCAATGATGTGCTTTAGAAACAGCACTAGCTTCGGCACAAACTTCTCCATTAAAGGCAGAGACCTACTCAGCACGAATCAGGACCAAAATCCTGATTTCTACGCTCATAATCACGTTCTCATTCCATACTGCAGCAGCGATTTGTGGCTGGCCAGTGAAGTTTTACCAACGCATCCGAATTCCAGTTGCGATTGCTCAGACTTGGACTGTTTCGGTTACCAGCCAGACTCTCCCCAATTACAGTTTGCCTTCCGAGGGAAGATCATATTCCAGAGCATTTTCAACCAGCTGCTGGGCCTCGGCATGAATGTAGCCTCCGAGATCATACTGGGTCAGTTTACATAATATTTACAAAATAATATTACTTTTGTTTTTGACCTCAAGTGTGAGGTTACTAACGGAGTCTTGACCAAATTTGAACTTACCATAAGAGAGGTAATAACAAACACTCTCTTGTGATGTAGAGAATTTGAGGATTCTAGACTATGACTATGTAGATTGCAATGTATCTGCTGAACATTGTCTAACTGAATTAATCATGTTGGATAGATGTCCCGAGCCCATTCCTCTGTCAGTTAATAATATGGGATGTGGCCCTATCGATTTATTAATTGTTGTATATCAACAACAACAACAACAACAACAACAACAAATATTGGATAACTTCAAGGTGGAATTATAAGGGCATGGCTACGTAATTATCCATGGCTTTCAATAACAATGATAACAATAACAATAACAACAATAGATATTGGAGAAGGGAGGGCACAACTACAATCATCCATGGCTTTAACAACAACAAAAGTATTAGATATTTGTGGGAGGGGTTGGGACTAATGATATGTTACGAATGTATGTATGTGTGGTTGATGCAGGGGGATCCAGTGCAGGAGGCTTGGGAGCCATTAACTTGGCCCAGTGGGTGCGAGAGGAAATGCCGTCGGGGGCCAACCTCCTCCTTATCGCCGATTCCTCGTGGTTCATCAACTTCCAGGATAACATCCTCCGAATCTTCAACGGCGTCACCTCCCAAGACAACCAATCAACTCGCAATGCCACTCGCAACCGTCTGGTGGGTCTCCTTGCAAGCCACCCCTCATGTGCCAACACCGACCTCGGATACCCTTGCTGCATCTCTGCTAGCTGTGTCATGACGATGAGAAACCAATCAGGACAACTAGCGTTCTTTCCTGAGGGTGGACAGCGAACGTTCCTACTGACTAGCGTGTACGATGCGTTCCTTCTTGCTCCTTCCTTGGCGGGTATTACAGATTTGGAATCCATCGATGCCAGCAACCAGACCGCAACCACAGACTTTCTCATCCGTCTCCTGCGCATTGTGGGAGAGTATGGCGGAGTGATGAACACCACTCTCTCAGAGACATACACTTCAGTGAGTACTTTAAGCAATATGTCAAACTGTTAGGGAAATTTGAAGGAATAGTACATTAATTCAGCATAACAAAATTTCTAAATTGAAGATTGTGTTTTAGTTTTGTGGATCATGGACCATAGTTTGAGATCACATGATATTCATGTGCCATGATACTTGCAGGTGTCGTTTCTGAGTTACTACCTGACGCAGTGCTTCCAACACGTGTACTTTGCCACTTCAACCCTCTGGGGGGGAGATGGATCAGTTTTTGGAAATTCTTCCATCGAGTTCACTAGAGGACTTGGCAGCTTCAGGTATGCAGTCAACTCATAGCTGAGAATTTAATATCGTTAGAGTTGATTGTAGTCATTCAAGAGCCTCTCTTTCTAGGAAGAGATTACATCTCTTTCTAGGAACAAAGCGTCTCTTTCTAGGAATGAAGAGTTGGGACCTCTGATATTGCATTGCAATGCATTGCTTAATGGACCGTACCAAATTTAATTATATGGACCAATTGGTCCTATTCATGGCAATTACATTTGCTGTATGCTCAGTAAATATCTTATCTTTCCTGTTTGTTATTCCTGACCATTCGGCCATGGCTGAAAATAATTCCCTATTGTGGACACTTTGAGACCTTGGAAATTGTCCTGCAGTATAGAGGTGTCCCCAGTGCAGACTTCCACTGTATTATCTGAACTACTGTATTAATTTTTTGTGATGAAGACTTCACTCTCACGCATTCTTTCTAAGTGATGCATCACTCTAATTTGAGAGCTAATCAGACGTTCTGACCATCCATACGTATAAATTTTTTCTTGGCTCTTCAATTGGAATAAATAAGAGAGATGGTAGTTTAGAGAGGTGGTAGTTTAGAGAGAGATGGTAGTTTAAAGAGGTAGTAGTTTAGAGAGAGAGAGAGATATGGTAGTTTAGAGAGATGGTAGTTTAGAGAGGTGGTACGCACTTAACTAAGTGTGAACAGTGAAGAAAAGAATGGAGGAGTTGGGTCTGTCCATCAACTGATAATGAGATAAAGTCCTTAGCATAACCTTCATGGCTCTTGTATTGGAGAGGTATTAAAGTAGTGTGAAGTTTAAGGTTTGTTTCCTTAATACTTCCTGGTGGTGGTTGAGACAATTGATGTCCTTACTTAAGATCAAATTTCACTATTACCCTCTTTACATACATACATACATACATACAGACATACATACATACATACATACACACAGTAGTCTAGCTGAGGAGAGGGAGTGTGTGTGTGAGGGAAAGATGAAAGAGAGAGAGTGAGACGAGAGAGACTTTCCCTTCTACATCTTTAATGTGATTCTTTCCTTTTCATGAATTGCAAACATGCATCCCTACATAAGCCTTAATAAGTACCATTTCCCTGAAAACTACTCCCCCCCATCCTGTTCCAGAAGTATTGAATTTCTGAGTTGCCATATCAACATCCTCTCACCCCTCCCCTTTGCCACACCCTCTTTCTGCCCCTGACCACACCCCTTCATTGGTCACACCCTTTGCCCTCCCCTTTTACCCATACCCTCCACTCCATATGCCACTTCTGCTCCCTGTGTGTCACATCCCCTCCCCCTTTGCCACACCCACCATCCCTCCTCTTTACCTCCCTTTTGTCATACCCACCATTATGCCACTCCCTTCCTCTCTTACGTCCCCTCCCTTTCTCCCACTTTGCAGCCACTCTATAGCCTCAGGACGTTGGAACGAAAACCTTTCGTCCCTCAATAACACTCATTTGAGTACCATCTCCGCCCTGCGCATGTGGTACAACTCCAGTAACAATGTCCGGTTCTTTGACACTTGCCAGGGGCCACAATGCAATACCATGTGTCCAGACCGCTTCACCCTTGGTGACCTCACTTCTAACAACTGGCCAGTGGCAGCCAAAGCAGTGATCGCGGGACTTGTGATTGGATTGGCTCTCATCTGTCTCTGCATGAAGACTGCTTTTGTATTGTGGTTGTATCGACTGGAGAAGAAGCAGGATAATTACCTGGACTCACTCGACGAGGAGCTGATTGGACAAGAGTCTGTACTGCAGGTACATATTAGAGGTTACAGGGCCCACCTCTGTAGCCCTACACCCCCCCCCCCCCCCCCCCCCCCCACCCTAGGCCTAGCCCAACCACTTTGTTCATGAAAACTAAGGTTCCTCAAGAGAGTTTTGAGAGGTGCCTTGGGAAAGGTGCTATAGAAATTAAGGTGGAAGCATCCCGACTTATTCTTTTGTTTTTGGGTCTGACTTGAAAGTAAACGTCCTGGAGTTGACTCAAAGTAACACAAAGGAGAAAGGCAAACCGATACAAAAAGTAAAGGCTTGAAAAGAAGCGATATTTCTATCAGCAGCCCTTTGAAGGAACCAATTAGAGGTTTCAAAGGGGATTAATTAAAAGATGATTTTGGTGTTGTTTGATTCTCCTGCTATACAGAGATGTGGCCCTTCATTGAGGTTAACTGTCTTTGGGATTTTTCATTTTGACCATAATAATAGTTGACCTGCAAAACTCAGGTAACCCATAGCTACATATTCAGTAAGTGTATTTACATAGCAGTGGGTCATATTTAACAACAACATGACATATGGCATGTGGTTGAATAACGACACTGATGGTCCCCCCTGGGAGATGAGATTTTGATGGCATGGTAATGAAGCATCAACTCTCGTGCCAACTGGTCATCAGAGGGAGAGTTGTTGTTTTAAGCAATAAGCAGAATAACTATAAACATAAACGCAACGTGTGGCGTACGTGTATTGAAAAACACCTGTTGTGATCTGACTTGCCCCATTTCTTTGAGTGCGTTATCCATCATCTTGTTTTGAAGATGCTTGAGAGTTCAATGTTTACTTAGGGATAATATCCAGGGCCTTAGATCAACACACCCCCACTTTGCCATGTCTTTTCCAAGAATTTTGGTCTTAAAAGTATACTTGGTTTTGACAATTAAGATGCTTGTTTAGATGAGCCTAGGAAAGTGGAATAATTGTTCGTGGTTTACTTAACGTCACCTTGTCCCAACCTTCTTCTCCCCCTTCTCCCTCCCTCCCTCCCTCCATCTCTCTCTCGTAGTTCCCAGAGTGTGACGAGAACTCGGCCATCTCAGTGTCTTGCCTGGACCTCACCTACACCGTCACCTTCAAGACCAAGCAAGTCAAGGATGAGCGAAAGGACCAGACTGAGGCTGTTGTCCTCAATGAGCTCACCGAGCAGCAAAAGGCTGCCAATGAGGGTGAGTGTAACCTGGCTTTAAGTGGTGTTTTGAATGAGCTTATTATAAGCATCAAAAGGCTATCCAATAAGTAAAAGGCTGTGACCAAATTAATTAAAGGGGTGTGGTTTTAATGACTTCTGTGACCAAATTAATTATGATTCACTTCCTTTCAAAAAGGCTATCCAATAAGTGCCAAGCAGAAAAGGTATGCCTAATTAATTAAAGGGATGTGGCTGATTAATTAAAAGGTTGTGGCTATGTGATTTACCTTTCTTTCTAGCTGAGAAATCACTGAACAGTCGTCGACAGTCTCGTCTGCTGAAGAGGCAGAGCAGACTCTTCCAGATACGAGACAGTGTCATCCACAACAGAGTAAGTCGACTAGAAAATAAGCTAGGTATTTTCAGACTAACATTTTTTCTGCTCTCCTTGTAGCGGAGTGTCCATCTGGACCAGGATGCGGATAAAGGCCAGCCGGGGAATTATTCTGTTCCACCAGGTGTGATCCCTCCAGCCCCTCCTCCTCCTCCATTGGTACGCATGTACATTGATCCCCTCTCCCCTCTATCCCCTTCCCACTTGACCACTTCCTCTTTAACCCCTCCCCCTCCCCTCCCCTTTAGCCTCCTATTCCAATAGAGGACGACGAACCATCTTACAATGCCTGTGGCTGCCAAAAGACAATCACTAAGGAGATCCTAAAGGGGATCTCCATCTACTTCAACCCGGGGGAAATGATTGGCATCATGGGGCCTTCTGGCTGCGGAAAAACCACATTCCTCGATGTACTCACTGGAAGACGTCGCACAGGAACTAGTGGAGTAAGGAATCTCTCTCTCTCTCTCTCTCTCTCTCTCATCTCTCTCTCAATGGTCCTTTCTTTATTCCTTCAGGGTGATATCTACATCAATGGTATTCCAATGGAAGAAATTCGTGACTGGTATGTTCCCAACACTGGCTACGTCCTCCAGTTGGCCACGCCCTATTATGAGGAACTGACCGTGCGTGACAATCTGACGTTAGCAGCACAGATCAAGCTCCATTCCAAGTTCACCATCCGTGAGAAGTTCAAGAGAGTGGAACAAGTCATGGAAGTGGTGAGTGCATTGCTGTCACATGACATCATATGACATCACCAGATGTGCAATCATATTTTAGGGAGTTTCTAAATAGAATCTGATACAATACAGTGGAACCTCTGAATAAGGACAGATTTGGGACCCATCCTTTTGTTCTTTGTAGAGAGGTTGTCCTCTTTTGGAGGTTATTTTGTATAGAGTGTATGATCATACAAAGGTACTTTTAGATTGTCCTTTGTTGAGAAGTTTGTCCTCTTTCGGAGTGTCCTCTATCAATGATTCCACTGTACATTAATTTACTGAGTTTTAAATGCCGTATCCAATTTTGCTTCTCCCTCAGACTGGACTTTCGAACTTGGCAGACACAGTGGTGGGCGGAGAGACAGGACCGGGATTGAGCGGAGGACAGAAGAAGCGATTGGTGGTGGCCCTCCAACTTCTCAAACTTCCCAGCATCATCTTCCTGGATGAACCCACTTCAGGTACGTACAAAGGTATCTCAACAACAGTGGAACCCTAATGGACACATTTGGGAACCAGCATTCTGTCCTTTGTAGAGAAATGTCCTCTTTTATAGGTTATTTTGTAAGAGCATATACGTCCTTTTAGATTGTCCTTTGAACCTTGTCCTCTTTCAGAGTGTCCTTTTATCAGAGTTTACCACACACTCTGATTTAGTAGCCAAACATGTATATCCATATTACCGAAATGATTAGGATGTAGTGTGTTGTGCATGTATTCTGCATGTGTTGTGCATATATTCTGCATGTGTTGTGCATGTATTCTGCATGTATTCTGCATGTGTTGTGCATGTATTCTGCATGTGTTGTGGACTGGAACCCGCAAACATCCAGTACCCTATAGTATGTGATTGATCATAATATTATGTGTTATGCATACGTTGTGCATGGTGTAGGACTGGACGCCACATCTTCCATGGAGCTTCTCTCTCACCTCAACAAACTGGCAGACTCCAATCGCACGGTTATCCTCACCATCCATCAACCACGTCTCGAGATCTTCCACATGTTCCACAAACTTGTCCTTCTTTCAGATGGCAAGGTAAAATAGTTAAGTATCCATGGCTAGTGATCTCATTTATAAGGTGTGTCTTGTCATCTTAATTAAATGCTGTCTACAATTCCTCAATTCTTGGCCCAATTTTCCGCTTGAAGACGCTACAGAGTGTATAACAACTAAGGACATTAATAGAGAGAGCGTGAGTGGGTGAATTGTTGTGGTATTTGGCAAGTTAGTGAACATTCTGACGAATAGTGAACAAAATAATAGAACTTGAAAATTCAAACTCTGCTTATTATTCTCAGCTAACATGATAAAAATTCAATAGAATTAGTTCTCATAAAATTAGCTTATGAAACAAACCACCAACGTTTCGACCAGAATACTCTAGCCTTCAGGTCTAGAACTTCAAGGTTGCTGGGTTTTTACGCTTAAAGCCTTAGGGAAATAGTGTTTATGACTTCAGGTATTGGCATGCTATAATATAATATCCATAGGCGTTTGCATGTGCGTTGTCTAGATAACAAGCGTAGCTATATAAGGACGTTTCTGTGTGCATTTTTTGTATCACCCTGATGAAGGCTAGAGTATTCTGGTCGAAACGTTGGTGGTTTGTTTCATAAGCTAATTTTATGAGAACTAATTCTATTGAAAATAATAGACTTTTAATCTTTGTTAATGATGTCGTGACACTGTTGTTACTGTGTGTAGGTTGCCTATCATGGTGCTCCTGAGAAGTCCTACGAGGTTTTTGTGAGTGCACTGCGAACTCGCTATCTGCAGAAGGGACTCATCATCCCCTCCCTGGAGGACCACAACCCAGCAGGTCCGAATGACAACCCTACCCAGGCCGAATTCGCTTTAGAATCCATAATGGCATACCCTTTACCAGATTTATGATCATGTATTTTCATAGCCCCTGTTAATAATCCCCTCATTATAGTGGAGCCCCTATAATTAATAATTAATGGGTCTACCCTTTACCAGATCTTGCAGCTCATATTGAGCCCCTTTGATTTATAAGTTTTTATTTTCCCCCTGTAGACGTGGTTATGGACATGCTGGGCAACCCAAGCTTCCGACGTGTGCTAACAGAGTACTACCAAGAGTCCAGGGAGCCCAAACTAGTGGAAAGAGCGGTCAAGATGGCACGCTGGAAGGGGTACAGTCAGTCTTCCTCCTCCGTCAACTCTGTCAAATCTGCCTTGGATTTTGCTCTCTTTGGTGCTAAGAGGGTAAGTCAATGTTGAACAAAACTGTCTAGAATCACAATTATCATGGGACAGCTATTACATTGCGCCTTAATGAATGCTGTGCCAGGTAGGGCTAAGGCGCCTTAATGAATGCCAGGTAGGGCTAAGTACATTGGAACCTCCGAATAATGGACACACTTGAGACCCGGCCAGCCTTTTCTCCTTAGCAGAGAGGTTGTCCTGTTATTTTGTATCGTACTTCCTTTGTTGAGAGGTTTAATGTCCTCTTTCACAGTGCCCTTAATTGGAGGTTCCACTGTATGGCAATTCACAATAGCAAAAGGTGTCATCATACATCATCATAAGGAGGGCTCATAGTAACAGTGGACATGATTATCTAATATACAGTTATAATGGTCTGGACAAAGGCAGAAATGGCCTGACAAAATTAATGAAGAAATTGACTGGAAAAATTAATGTCCTGTGACCTGAGTTGTTATTGTGAGCCCCTGTAATGTTCAATGATGTCGGCATTTAATTTCTTTCCAGCTTGGTTACCATGACATTGTATGTCATTGCTGTTTTCATGTTCTGTGCAGGCTGGGAACCGTCATGCTGGCAATTTTGTTCGCATGGCTGCACTGGAGGCACGAATAGCTAAACGAATCCTCCTCAATCAGTTGGCCTTCCTCCCCATCGTCTTCTTCATCTTTGCTCTTGTCCTTGGTAAGAACGATTAAAGACTTTCCGAGGTCCTCCCACTGTATTATTCAATCTTATATTTCTCCTTTTTCAGGTACTGTCTATTTTCAACGAAAGAATCCCTTCCTAATAGTGGCTGGTATGTGTGTGTTCTCTGTGGCTAGTGGTCTCTTTGTCTTCCCTGCCATTGAGATCTACTACACCCCTGCATTACGAGTGTATACCTACGAACGGGCCGATGGGGTGGGACGGTCACAGGACCTGGTCATACAAGGGTTCATACGCTACATCACCATTGCATTCATCCCTGTTATCTTGTCCACTGGACTCATTTATCTCTTGGTAAGTCTCCTCCCACCCCTCCCTTGCCTCTTCCCCCTCCCACCCCTCCCTCTTCCTCCTCTCACCCTCCCTCTCCTCCCCTTACCTCCCTCTTCCTCCCCCTCTCACCCCTCCTTCCTCCTCCCCTCTCATCCCTCCTTCCTCCTCACCCCTCCCCTCCCTCCTCCTCCTTCCTCCTCCCCCTCTCATCCCTCCTTCCTCCTCGCCCCTCCCCTCCCCTCCCTCCTCCCCCTCCTTCCTCCTCCTCTGACCCCTCCTTCCTCCCCTCCCCTCCCCTCCCTCCTCCCCCTCTGACCCTTCCTCCTGTCCCCCTCAGATCATCAGAAGTGACCAGTATGACATCCTTGTGTTCCTGCAAGTGGCCGTGGTGAACGTGGGTCTCAACCTCACTTGGACCGCCATGCTCATAGCTCTCATGTTGGCTCTCCCCAAGATTGCCTTCAGGCTCTCCTCAGCTCTTGCCAGCGTCTTTGGCTTCACTAGTGGCTTCTTCATTCCCATTGACAGAATCCACTGGGTGTAAGTAAAACACGTGTAACCCTTAAGGTGTGGGTGCAATTTTGTCAAATCTCTGTCAAATTGCTTTCAACAGAATGTTTCCCCAAGAATCTATTTGCTTTATGACTGTCAGTAGTATAGTGGGAAAACTTCATGATTTTGAAAAGAGAAAGAAAAGAAAAGCACGTGATTCATGGTTCAAACCTAGTCTCGTGAACCAGACCCTATGCACGAAAAGCGGAAGGGTCTGGTGAGTGTGCTATACCAGTTTTGTTGCAGAGGAATTTGATTACACGCCCACAAACCTCATTAGTAATAACATGTGCGCGCAAGGCGCTCTCTTCTTGCTTTCTCTTCCGGCGGTAAGTCGAGTGAAGCTGCTACCTTTGCTATCGCTAACCTAATATCATGAGACTTCTCCGTCAATGTGGTTCAACTGCTAGATCCTGTGACTGTGATAAAATAATTTGCAAAGCCAGTTGCATTTTATTAATCTTTACATGAGCATGCGATTCTCCATAAGCAATACATGCAAAGTATCATCGTTTAAATTCCTGGGGAATGCAACAAAACTGGTATAGCACACTCACCAGACCCTTCCGCTTTTTTGCGCGTAGGGTCTGGTTCATGAGACTAGTTCAAACCCACACACAAATTTCCCCCACCAAAATTTTCACACGGTACATTAGCATATTTTATCACTCTACTAAAACATAACCACGATGGTGTCTGTCTATCTGTCTGTCTGTGTGTTCAGATATCGCTGGATAGCTTATATTAACCCCAACTACTACGGCTTTTCATCTGTGGCTTTCTTTCTGCTGGAAAACTTCAACACCTGCACTGGCTCTCAGATCGTGTGCTACCCCAGCTCTGGGGCATTCACCCTAAGGCAATTCTTCTTCAATAATATCAATCCTTACCTCCATATTGTGGTGAGTAGGGCATAAAATTTATGTACACATGATAATTATGAGTCACATGATTATCACATGACTGTAGATTCTGCTGTCCTTCACTACTTTCTACCTGTTGCTTGCTATAATCCTTAATTGGCTCCGTCACACATCAGTTGGTCTCAAAATCAAAAGAATCATATCTGTCATCTTCAGGTATGCTCTTCCTCTTCTGTATCTTCATCCCCATTCCCATTCTCTCCCTCCCCACTATTCCATTCCTGATTCCAATTCTTCTATTCTCTTCCATTTTCTTCCCATTCCCATTCCATTCTCCATTCCTGTTCCACTTCCCATTACACTAATTCCCATCTGAATTCCCATTCTACTCCCCATTCCCATCCTACTCCCTACAAATTCCCATACCCATTCCACTCCCTCTGAATTTCCATTCCCTTTCATAATTCCTATTCCATTGCCATATCACCCTGTGCAGGAGACCTTCGGATCAGCTGACCAAGGAGATCAAGTCTGACTCGGCACGCTTCAAGAAGAGCTTCAGTAATGACCTTGATGAAGAGGAAGGATACGAAACAGAAGAAGCAGACGAAGATGATGATGACGAGGAGGGCGGGCAAGGAGAGGGGTTTCAGCCACGTGCAACCACGCCTCTCGCTGTCATCCCTGAAGGAGAAGAGGAAATGGAATCAGTTGGCAACACTACACCTTCCACTCCCACTACTCCACGTACTCGTATGAGAATAAAAGGAAAATGGCAATCCATGGTGGGAAAATCGCTGGAACATGAAGTGGGTGAAGCAGGTGTGAAAGAATCAACAGCATCCTCAGGGGGTGAAGGAGGTGGATGGGCTAAGGCTCGACGGATTCGACTGCGTGATCACGATGCAAGACCCTCCACTCTTGAATTCGCACTGGGATCCGGCAGACGCAAGAACGCTAAGACTCCTTTCCTCCGAGAAGGAGAGATGCATAAAGTTTGGAGACCAAAACAGAGACCACAGCTCGCAAATCTCGTTGAGATGCTGAAGAACCAAGAACCAGAACGAGCTACGACTCCAGCACCTACCAATGTCAACCGGAATCTGGAGGAGATCGCTCAAGTACCAAGTTTAAATGGATCCACAAAACATCTTAATAATACTGGGCTTTCCCCAACGGCACCTAAATCAGCAAGCTTGCAGTCTAGACAGAAGACTCTGTTCAATCGTGTCATAGCCACTCAAGCAGTTTTGAAGGAAACGACCGATGAGTTACTCAAAGAGGAAGAGGAAGTTCCCAAGAAGCGTCACATGACCTTATTAGAAGCTTCCAAGAAAGTCACTGCTAACTTGAAGAAGCAGAAATCGAAAGAGGAGGGAACTATGAATTTCTCTGATATCGTGTCTCAGTATCTTCAAAAGAGTAAAGATGAAGGAAGAGTTCGTCCTGAAACGCCTACGGCTGGTAAAGGGTGGGATGCTCTTCGGACGGGGCAGCATGCTAAGCAGTTGAAGAGGAAAGAAACGAGAGGGGCTATCCCTCTAATTACCCTCAGGGAAATCGTCAGAGAAGGGAAGCTGCAGTCTTCAGAGTAAGTGGTGTGGTGGGGTGTGTGTCCTTGTTCTCAACAATTTTCCTTTATTAATTATCCTTTAGATGCCCTTTATTTAGAGGTTGTGCTATATTTAGAGGTTGTATTTTATATAGAGGTTGTCCTTTATTGGGAGGTTTATTGTATAGCATTCTTATCATTGTTCCAAACTTTCCCTTTATCCCCACAGCTCTACCAGTGAGCCATCTTTAGCGAAGAACCTAAACCGACATTCCACGGGTGGAATATCAGACTCCTCCAACTTCTCCACAGAGCACTCCCCTTCTCTGTCCCCTCAAGAGCCCATCTCCGCCCCCAAGCTAAACAAAATGACAAAGCTGAAGAAATCAATGGCTGATCGTCATCTTCAGAGACAGTATGTGTTTGACGTCCCTGGTACTGCTGGATCCTCAGCTGCAGAAACGATCGGATTATCAGAACCAAAGAAATCCATCTTGAAGAAGACTTCTTCGTCACCATCAATGAACTCAAATTTGACAAGTACCTCCTCTGGAATGTTAAATAGAGGATCGAAAGAAGCCGGAGAGGGCAACAAGGATGTTGATGTGACTCTGACAGATGACTTGAGTTCTGGTAGAAGTGGGAGCATGGAGAACTTGTCACGTCCGGACAGGAGTTTGAGAGAGATCACTAAAGACAATTCCATTCTGGAAATGTTCGTGTCCAATCCCGCTGAAGGAAATGGGGGTGTGACGGCATATGGGAATGGGCGTTCTCGAATTCCGACGGGGAGCTCTAGTCCCTCTGCACTCTCAAAGTTGAAGAAAGTGAAGAAAGGGAGGGTGAATGTGGTGCCCAACAAGGGAGATGAAGAGGAACCTCACCCTCAACCCCTACGATCTATGGTCTAATAATCACTACATGATAACATGATAATCAAAGAAAAGTCATTCATTAATGCTAGCTGTAGGATTATTAATTTTTAATTAGAGCCATTACTATAAGGTTGCAATATTGATATTATCAATGTCCTTTTTTGTTTTAATTTTTTTGAAATGCAACATTGGCAGTGGCATGCTAGAGACTACTTCGCTGGGTTCAGTAAGCATCTAAGTAGCAAAAATACTTCGTAATTAGCAAGTTTCCCACCTCCTCTTAAATACTTGAATGACTGGCAAGAGTAGCCTTGTTCCCAGCCCTTCCTCTCACTATAGTCTCTCACTAGATATATATAGTCTCTCACCGAAGAAGTACAGCATGGGAGGAAACAAAGAAGAATATGGTGTGAGAGAAACGGGAACAACAATTTTGCACCAACTATTTAGAAGATAACAGTAATAGTACTTTAGAAGGAGGAACTGATTGACTCGAATGTTGGGGCAGAGGGAATAACAGTTTTGAAGGAGTTATTTGAGATGTGTTTGCTGGGGGTGTAGTCCCTGAAGTGTTTGGAGCCATGAGGGGTTTTCCCATAAGGGGAGGAGGTATGGAGCAAGGGGTCGTATGTACGTCTTTGTCGGGGAAATCGCTTGAAGTCGATGTCATTGATACGTTTGGCCCAATCCTCTGCCTTTACCTTAGATCTGGTGAAGGAAAAAAAACAACAAAGAAGATAGAATTACCTTATTTTACAAACAAAAATTACATTGGAACCTCCAAATAATGGACACACTTGGGACCCATCCTTTTGTCCTTTGTAGAGAGGTTGTCCTCTTTTGGAGGTTAGAGTGTGTATACAAAGGTATCATTCTTTTTTAAAAGAGGAGTGTCCTCTTTTGGAGTGCCTTTTATCGGAGGGTTCCAGTCTTCTATACCTTGCAACCTCAGCAGAATCATACTTGGTTGCCACTCTGAGAGTCGGACATAGAGATTTTATCTTCAGTTCCCTGACTTTTTTGGGGGACTTGAAAGGTCCTTGCAACCTGACGAGGGGAGGTAGGAACCCTTCTGTAGCCTTTTCCTTGGTCTCCTCATCCCTGCTGCTGGTCAAGTGCGAGGGTTCAGAGGTGACGGATTTGCTGTGACTTCTTATCCTGTAGCCAAGTGGAGGGGCAAACTTGATGGAGCGCATACGATCCTCCAAAGGATGGGGGGACCTGAAATAGAAAGTGATCGTTTCATTGATGATCAGGTAGTTTGTCTACTGCAGTAATTTAAGTACTTACTTATCATCAGGCTTCTTAAAAATGCCATCTCTCTGGAAAAGATAAGAGTCAATACTTAGGATTGAGAATGTAGAGGTTTAGAGTACAATTCTAACACTAAAGTCCCTTCATCATTCACTACTAATTTGACCAAATTTCATATTTAAAACACCAGCAGAGAGCTGATCACCCCACTCTATGAACTTATTGGGATCAAGTGGACACAAGTCTAGTTTAAGATGTCACTTACAGTAGCTGTGCCGAGCAAGTAATGATGGCGTTTGGCATGGTCTTGTGCCTGCATCTGCAAAAATTAACAATCATCATTATTCCTTTGAGCTAAAACATAATTCACGTATGGTTATAACCATTACTATTGAAGTATGTCCAGATACAACATACCTCACGCGTGATACATTCTCTCTTTGTTCTCTGGTCTTCCTTGAGTTTCCATTCTTCCTCCAGGGAGGTGCGAACTTGCTCATTCTTGATCATCAGGCCAAGCAGGAAGCGTCTGTATGCATAGTAGTCAAATACATACCTCCGCACAAAGTAAGCACGCCAACAACGCTGGATCTGAAAAAGTTTGGGGACACTCTTGATATAATGCAATGGCAATATTTATTTACCTTTATGGCCATTTTATGGTAGTGATCACTCCTCATTTTATTCAGAATTACCTACAAAAATCAAATATTGATACTGATTTCTGGACCATGCTGCAACTTCAGATATAACCCCTCAATGTTGACTCCTTTAAATGGCAGGGAAAGAGTTTACTGGTTTCACAAACTGATAAAGGACACTCTGAAAGAGGACAAACCTCTCAACAAAGGATGATCTAAAAGTACCTTTGCCTTTGTATATACACTCTATCTATACAAAATAACCTCCAAAAGACTACAAAGGATGAAGTGTGTCCATTATTTTAGTTCCACTGTGGGTGCCACAATAGCCAGGCATAGTAGCTACCTTTAATTTTCTTCTGTATTCTGCCCTCCCGACATGGCCCCTGTAATTACGCTGGATGACGATAGCAGCTACACGCAGATGTTCCAGATAAGCCCTGACCCGACAGCCCCTGAACCAGCTCTGGATCTTAACAGCAGCATTGTACTCCTTCTCTATAGCATCATCTGCTTCCCTGGTGAATATAATACAACAGAATGTGTTTGGGATTCACTAGCTAAGCTAAATCAATGAGGTGGAACTAATTGCAGCTAAAGCTTATTAATTAAAATGCAATTAAAATTCGTTAGCCAAAAAAGCTAGCTAATAGCTATATACAAAATATATATACCGAGATTTTTGGACCAACAGCTCCATTATCTGACCTCTCTCTCTCCAGATCTTAATAAATCTTGCCATAATGGGCACCTTGTATTAATATCGTTGTTCGGTCACCATAACAACTAAAGTCACGTGGTGATTTGAGTTCCTCGGCTTCAGTAAAACACGTCCGTATACGTCAAAGCAGCTCCTCTATGCAGGAGAGGAGTGTCAGTGAGGGTTTGCATGCCAGCTATCATGTTCGAGGCTTTCGAGTTACATAAGTTAGTGGAAAAGTTGCCACTGAAAATATGCGCAATAACGACATGGGGTAAGTTTTAGAAGCCAGTTGTCATGATGGGCACTAAATGGAAACAAACCGTTGCTACAGACACTGCGGCCTTAATTGACTTTAATTATGACTGTTATAATTAGCCAGTCTCCCTTTCTCATGAACCCACCCTCCAGTCTATTAGAAGACTTCACTTCAAGCCATAAAGTGAAAATGCTCAAGGTTCGAGTATTCCCTTTTCTTTATGCTCCAGGTGACTCGTTTATGATCAGTACTATTGGCAACAAGAATGATGCTCACCTGTTGGTCTATCAATTGAAGCTGACAAGTCGCCGTGACTATGAAGCTAAGTTGAACAGAACATTAAAGAAATTCACATCTAAGCCCATCACACAGGTATATGAGGAAATTAGTGGGAATGAAATTAAGATTAGAAATAATTTGCCAACATTTCAATAAGTAAGGTATGAGTATAGCATGCATTGCATGTGTGGAGTTGTGATTCCCTGAGTCCCTTACTACCACATGACAACTCCCTATGCCTTATTGAACATGAAATTACATATTTAGAAATATTATTGCTTCACTGGGAAAATCAACATTCAGTTTGGGAATAGTTGCGTTGCTAGATGCAATACTTATTCGGGGCTTGACCCTATGTTTATCAATTGATATGCCCCTCCCTTTTTTCCCTCTCTTTTAGCTTGCAGCAATTCCAGAGTATGGAATTTTTCTCGGACTTGCAGATAATGAAATTTTTTTTGCTGACCTGGAACAATTCGCAATAATAGGTTATGTGACTCGCTCACGGGGTGCCTCCCACTTTTCTGTGGACTGGCAGAAGCTACGAGGACAGGTTGGCTTTTTTGAACGGGAGCTAAGACTCTGCGTGGCTACAAAAAAGAAACTGTATTTGTATCAGTGGAAGAAAAACAACTTCTATCTTGTGGTGAGAGATGTATAAATGAAGTGAGGGTTTGCTGGGCTAATCTCTTTCTCTTTTAGTCTGACTTGAATTTTCCGGATACTCCTCGTGCAGCAGCCTGGGTGGGGAATAATCTCATCATTTGCATCAAAAAGGACTTGTATCACATCAACGTAAGTAAAGAATTTGACCAGTAAACTACAGTATAGCTCAGTAAACTACTGTATGTATATCTCAGTAAACCATAGTAATGACTTCTATATACCATCTAGTAAACTATTATTAACTTGGTAAACCATAGTACACTACAGGAATGACTTCTGTAAACTATTGTTAACTCAGTAAACTATAGTACACTACAGGAATGACCTTCTGTGTACCATCTAGTAAACTCTTGTTGCATAGATGAACGGAGATAGCAAGGAGATGTTTTCAATTGGCGCTTCAAGAACAGAGCCCTGTTTGTACCCTCTAATGAATGGGGAGATCCTTGTATTGAAAGACGAGATGCAAGTGAGCCTGGACACAAATGCTAAACCTACCCAACCCCAATCTCTTACTTGGTCTGAGCAACCCATCTCCATTGAGCATGTACAACCTTACATCATCGCCCTGATACCAAGGTAGGCAGGTGTGGTTTCATTTGGGAGAGATTTGAGTATTAAAGATAGAATGAATGACCAACAGCAAGAATTTTTACGTGACCAATTTGTTTTAAAAGTGAATCTAGGTATCATGCTGAATGCTTAGATTCACATATTATTTGAGCATTATTGGTCACAGACAACCATACAACCAACACACAAAGACAGCCATCATGTGCCACAAAAAAAAAAAAAAAAAAAAAAAAAAAATCACCAGCACCAAACTTGGAGAAGAATCTTGGCTGGAAAGTTCCCTACTCATATTACCCCTTGCCCCATACCTTTTCTCTCCCCCTTGTCTCCAGGGGTATTGAGATCAGAGCCTTCGAACAGAAAGTTCTAATCCAGTCCATGAAGCCCGAATCTGCCATCAAATTCATCACCAGTAACAAGAGCACTCTCCTAGCCTCCAATGATGCTGTCTACAATCTAGAACCACTCCCCTACGATGGCCAGGTTCGCAGCTGCATAAAAAACAAACAGTTTGAACTGGCTCTGTCAATAGCGGTGAGAATGAATCCTTGATGCCAGATTATAATCAGATTCATTATTACTGGCTACACCCCCACCCACCCACACAGGAACTAATAGAGGAAACGCCAGAGGAAGCAGTTCACCGACGATCCGAGATCTTGAGACGACTAGCTTTTCACCATTTCACAATGTTCAGATTTGAAGAATCTCTCAAAAATTATTTGGAAATAAAAGAAAGTACGTTAGAATATTTAGTTTGATGATACGTAGAAATAAAGAACTGATCACATGACACTAACACACACATATCCAGTAATGTGATGTACAGTGCAAACAGCATTAAACAGCTCTGATTTCTTTTATGTACCTCTTCTTCAGATCCTATAAATGTAATTGGCCTCTTTCCAAATTTGCTCCCGGGAGATTTGCGGCAGAAACTAGCAGAACTTCATCCAACAAAACCCCCAACCATTTCCGGAGATGACTTAGAGGAGGGCATGAAGCACCTCACCAAATACCTTACCCAGGTCAGTGCTCTAATTAATAGGGGCCTTGTCTGCAACATTTGCAATGCATCCTTTTACCATGCCAAGCACAATTTATATTATGCTCTATGGAGATTATACATCAAAATGGCCGCCATTGGCATCATGTGTGCAACCGCTCTATATAATTATGTAGCCTTGGGGTACTTGGCCAGAGATGCATATAAACTGCTGGTCAAAATGTACCGTTTTTATTCGGTTTAAGAGTGTATTTGTAGTTTAAATGAGTGAGAAAGTGGTGATATACTTTGGCAGATGAGATACCAGAAGGTGCAGGAGTTGCAACGGCATCATAAGGTGGAGGAAGGGGTGGAGTCTCAGGAAAACAAGTCGCAGGAAGAATCTGTGAGATTATTGAAGGACACACTTGGACTCATCGACACCACTCTATTAAAGTGCTACGTTAAGGTTGGTGGAGCTAGTCTGAGATGTGGGTGGGGCTGAACTGAGACGTGTGGAGTGAGTGGTCTGAGATGTGATAGGGCTAATCTGAGATGTGAGATCCTGATCTGAAATGTGGGCGGGGCATATCTGAACCGTGGGCATGGTTGGTTGATATAAGAAAATGGGTGGGACTTGTCTAAGATGTGGGTGGGGCTCTGAGTGACCCTCTCATTATTGAATAGACTGGGAACAGCACTCTGATTGGTTCATTGGTCCGTCTCCCTGACAACTACCTCCACGTGTCAGAGAGTGAGAGAGTGCTTCGCAGTGAGAACTACTTCAAGGAACTTATTGACCTCTACCAATCCAAAGGTCAACATAAAGAAGGTCAGTGAGGCATGAACTTTCTTAATTGAAACCTGTAAGGTACATATTGTGTATAAAAAAATAATAAAATAATTTATTATTAATTTTGTTATCATGTTGAGCAACCCAAGTACAAAAGCCAATAAGTTAGTAATCTTACTCGCCAATTATAATGTTTATGCTTGCTGCCTATGTTATTTAGCCCTTAAACTGTTGAAGCAATTCAGTTCTGGACCAGCAGGTCCTTTGATGGGGGTGTGGCCATCCATTGACTATTTGCAGAACCTTGGAAAGCAGCACATTGATCTCATCCTGAAGTACTCCAGATGGATCATCCAGGTACTTGTCTGCATTATCTTAGATGGTTCACTGAATTACATACATAGACTGGTTGTTGCATGTTATATCATAATATAATTATTTAATTTCATTTACAATGGAAGCAAATTAGATATAATTACTTTAATTAGGAGCTCAAAGACAGTGATGACCCTCTGAGAATTTTCACAGAAGATGTGTTGGAGGTGAAGTCCTTGCCTCGTCGGCAGGTGCTGGATCACTTGGAGAAGTATGCTCCCTCCCTCGTCATACCGTATTTGGTAAGTTCCAGTGTGATATTCTCAAGACCTTGTGTTAGTTCCCGACTATTTCCAGGAACATATCATCAATGTTTGGGGTGAAGATAACATAGACTTTCACCGTAAGCTTATCGAAATGTACCAAGAAGGTGTGGAAAAGCTCCTCCCAGAGTACAAGAGACAGTCAGGTAAATTGTTCAAACCATACTGCTAATGAACCTCTGAAGAGTGGAACCTCTTTATTAGGACAAAATAAGGACAGAATGTCGAGTATAATGAGGTTCTACTTTGAGAGTTAACATATGCAACCTCCAATATATAGAGGACTAAGAATAATTACATACATGTCCACAATAGAGAGGTTTCACTGTGTCATCCAACCTCTGTATTGAGCACACCTTTATACTGAGGACAATTTCCAAGGCCCCAACCACTCTAAGATATGTTTTATGGATATATTTTGTAGAGGAAAAGCAGAAAGTGAAGGCAGGAGATGAGCCAGGGATGTTAGGTGTGTTGAGGACCAAGCTGTTGAAGTTTCTACGGGAGTCACAACACTATGTGGCAGCGGAACACATCTCGTCCTTCCCACAAGATGGTACGTACGTGAGTCATATATAACAAGGAAGAGATAGGAGCTCACTGTTTGACGTGCACGTTATCATTGGGGGAGTTTTTTTGTGGTTGAAAAAATTAAAGCCGTGAATCTATTCCCTCAGTTTGTGTTTCAAAAATACAAAATTCACAATCTACAAAAAGTTATACGCTGTAATATCGCTATATAGTGAGTGTTAGACTAATGCTGTTTAGGTAGAGTTGTATAACTTATACACTGTAGGTGATTCCAGTCAATTTGTGATTGATTGTAGTATCACAGAGCTAGTGAAGGTTTGTTATTTTGGTTATCTTCACTGTTTGTGGTTGTCAGCACATGACCACCTGTTTAATTTGCTGGTGTGATATACCCAATAAATCTGTTTAGAATTGAGAAAGGTACGTCATGTGTTCAACTAAGAGTGCTGAAAGTGTTTAATCATTATACTAGCACAATGAAAATCATAAAATCATGATTCACAATTTTGTGTGTGGTAGGGCTAAAATCAATTCCATTGCAATTCCTTTTAAGTTGCAGTGCACTTCAACCAAGGCTTTTGACCAAATTCTTCAACTGAGTATGATGAAAACTTGAATTGGCCATTTAAAGGAAAGGTGAAGTTTGAGTTGATGAACCAATTAGTGGACAACAATCACTTGCTAAAGACATTGGATGTGAATCTACACAGTGGATATGGCTTGGGCTTTCCTGAGTTCATCCATCACTCGGCACTCAAACCACTCTACTTGCAGGAGGACACTCTGTACTTCAGAGTATGACCTTTGATTACACGTACAAATATGGAAACATGTGTGCCTTTACTTTCACCATATCCGTAGGGATGTACTTCAACACGCATATTGTATCCATTGATGGAGTAGAAAGGTTGAGAATAGAATATTTCAGCATGAATCCGGTAAAGTTTAAATTGTGTTACTTTGAATGAAATAGTTCCTCTTTGAAAAGCAGCTAGAGCTGATTGTAAGGTCAGTGCGTTACTATCCTCACTCTCTTTTTTCCATTTTTCTGCCATTTCGTTAAACATTTTCTTCAACTTGACTTCCATGTTTTCCAGTTTGACTGCCATAGCCTCACTCTTTTTCTTCAACTGATTTTTGTCCTTCTTCAATGCTGTTATCATATCCATAGCCGATTATTTTGCATTTCTATTTTCTTTCTTCATTGACTCTATAGTCTCAGTTGCTGATTGTAAGTCATCTTTCAATTTGACCACAGTGTTGAGAGCCTGATGGAGGTGTGCCTTATCATCCTGCTCATGTGCTCCCATATCTTTTCTCTTCATCTTCACATCGCATCCAATCCTCTCATACTTGCATGATATCACAGTGTGTTCACAATCGTTTTCAAGATGCCGGTTTATCTCAGCACGTTGCATGGATTCACTGCAGTCAGAATTGGGGCAAGGAATTGCTTTCTTCTCGCACACATCTTCATGGATCTCTGTGATGTTGGCGTATGTATCTTTCTTTTCACAATACTTGCATTGGTGTTCTCTATTCACACACTCCTCCTTCAAATGTTGGTCCAAATCTTTCCTCATTATCAATAGAAGTGTGCCCTTTAGTCGACACTCTTTGGGACAGGGAACTGGAGTGAACTCACACATGGTCATCATATCATGTTCCTCTAGTGTACCAACGGTTCCTTCCCACTCACACCCTCTCTCAGCATTGTCACATTTCACACGGAGAGCTTTAACATCTCTTTTACCTAATAATGAGTATAGTACCAGTATATTGATTTCAAACTGCTTTTTTTTTCTCTGGCAGGGTCTGGGGACATTAGATCTTCTGGGGGCTATGTAGGAAGACCTAGTTGTTTATCTCAGATTCACCACAGAGACAAAGGGTTGTGGTTGAGGGTCTGCACTACATATGCCAGCCGGCAGCCAATGATAAGACAATGGTTGATTGATAGGGGCAGGTTTTAACTTACTCCTATTGTCTTTGAAGTAGGTTGGTTGCTCTTTCCTGCAGTAGGGACAAGGAGTTTGATGCAGCAATCCATTTAAGCAGTTTTTACAGAATAGCCTGCCACACTCCCCATGCTGCCATGGGTCTCTAGCTACTGCTAAACAGATCAAACACTTCAGAGCATCATCTGGTTCAGACACAAAGTTACACTCGTAGCCTGTCTCCAACTTGGAGGCCATTTTGAATTTGAAGGCTACATAATTGGCATGTGATCAAATTATGATTGAGGAAGTTACTTCACATTATTATGGAGGAAGTGTGATCGTTGACCCTTTACCAATTTCATTATGTATAAACACAATAACACAACAGTATTATTAACATAATAGTGTAGCAAAAAGGTTTTGACAAAGTGTTTGTTAATAAGGACTACTAACTTGTATGGGATGAGTAGATGTGGTGTGTGTAGAGATGTATAATGTTGTTCCTCCATGTACATTCACTTTATTGTGCACTCCAACCAAGGCTTGTGACCTGACACTTCAACTGATACTCTGAAATACAGAGTGTCATCCTTCAAGTATTGTGTGTTATAATATCGATCATGAAAGAGTTTGGAGTGGGGGATGAACCTATAATAACCCCAAGAAGATCCAACACGTTTATTATCTTCTTTATTGAAAGTTAGTGTCATAAGGTGATGGTTGTCATCTTCCAACTGATTCAGTAACTCAATTTCAACAGTTGCAATAAATGGCCAGTCCAAGTTATCATCATTGTCACCTTCAAGTATATATACGAATACTGATACATGTGTACCTTGACCATCACTGTACCCATTGGGATATACATCAATGCACATGTTGTACTCATCAATGTCAGTGTAGAATGATTGTGAGGAAAACTCTTCATTATTTATCCTTTTCTCCTCATAGTTTATGATTTTAAATACAACCAATTTTTTGGGCATTGATGTTATAGTGGCGACTGATTGTAGTCTATCTTGCACAGCTTTATTTTCTTCCTTCATTGAAGTTATAGTCTCAGTGGCTGATTGTAGTCTATCTTGCACAACTTTATTTTCTTCCTTCATTGAAGTTATAGTATCAGTGACTGATTGTAGTCTATCTTGCACAGCTTTATTTTCTTCCTTCATTGAAGTTATAGTCTCAGTGGCTGATCGTAGCCTATCTTGCACAACTTTATTTTCTTCCTTCATTGAAGTGTTTTCATTGTAGAGGAGAAAAGATGACCAAACAACAACAACAAATAAACAGAAAAAGCCAATGCTTAATTTAGTTGTATATTCTTGCAATTTGACCACAGTGGTGAGGGCCTGATGGAGGTGTGCCTTATCATCCTGCTCATGTGCTCCCATATCTTTTCTCTTCATCTTCACATAACATCCAATCCCTTCATACTTGCATGATATCACAGTGTGTTCACAATCGTTTTCAAGATGCTGTTTTATTTTGGCACGTTGCATGCTATCGGGACAGTCAGCAGGGCAAGGAAGTACTTTCTTTTTACATGTGTCATCATGGATTCCTGTGATGTTAGAAAATGTATCCTTCTTTCCACAGTGCTGGCAATTGTAATCTCTGTTCACACACTGTTCTGTTACATGTTTCTCCAAATCTTTCCTCAGTATCATCTGTGTTTCGTTGTTTTCTTTGCACTTGTTGGGGCAGGGAGTTTTGCATTTGGTCACATGTTCCTCTAGTGTACCAACAGTTCCTTCCCATTCACATCCTTTCTTAACGTGATCACATTTAATACGGAGAGCTTTAATTTCTCTTTTACCTAGAAAGTAATTGTCCTAGTAAGTAATTGTTGAGTGAGGAGATTCAAGCAAAATTCTGAACTAAACCCTGCAGTGCACACCCGGTAGAACTGGGGTAGAATACAAATTTGCAGCTGAAGGACTTGATGGCTACTATCTTTATGGTCTTAAGAAGAGGCTCATACTTTCAAGGTTATGAAAGATTCATATTTAAACTTCAAAGCCTTAAATTTTAAGGTGTGCATCATTTATAATTTCGGTGTCGCATATTCAGTGGTGTGATAAGTTACTTACCCCTTGTATCCACCATGTACTGTGGCTGCTCCATGGATGGAGCAGCTACAGTTTCCCTTTTGACTTACTTTTTACATCCTTTAAGTACTTTGGCTGCTCCGTCCTGCAGTTGGGACAAGGCCTCTTTTTGCCATGTTCATTTAGACAATTTTGACAGAACAGCCTGCCACATTCCCCATGTTGCCATGGGTCTCTAGCTACTTCTAAACAGATTTGACACGTCAGAGCATCATCTGGTTCAGACACAAAGTTACACTCATACCCAGAAGTAGAGGCCATGTCTAAGGTCTGGTTGGCAGAATGAACCACCTCTTTATGTGATCCAGCCTTATATGCCACAACCACGAAGGCTGTTTATATTGAAGGCTGTATGGTTTATATTGAAGGCTGTATGGTTTATATTGAAGGCTGTATGGTTTGAGGGCGAGAGCAATGTAAACCATACAGCCCGAGTGGTTGTGGTATAACCTATTTATAGCCTTATTTGTCATAAAACAGATATCAACTTCCTAGATTGTATCAATATCACCCTGTGGTTGTCCCTGTACTAGAATTACAACCAAGTAGCAGTGCTTTGATCTCCACAAGTAGGCTATAAAGTTGCTATGACACTGGTTGGCAGAGTGAGTTGACCCACCCCTTTCATTGGGTTGTTCATAGTATCCAGAGCACCAAAACCAGTAGAATTTGCGCATGTGAAAGATGAATTCAAGCGAGCAAAATATATTATACTGTCATATATACAAATCCAATGGTTTTAATTTAGCGAGCACGAATTTAATTCTGCATTGTCAGCAAATTTTGTGTTAACCAACCTGAAAATCTCTGTAGCCCTCCTTTCAAATGGCTTTGGAGTTGGGCTACTTGAAAGGATTTTGTTCTTGCAATCTGCTGTATGAGTCGTGTGCTGTTTTATTGTTGCCCATCACTTTATGACTCAGACCACTAGTCTGCCATACTTATACTGCCATAGGTCTCATCTTCTTGCTTCAAGGTGGTGATTATCATCTTCCAGCTTCACCTTCCAGCTGGTTCAGTAACTCAATTTCAACAGTTCTTGATGTTATAGCCACAACTGATTGTAGCCTATCTTACACACCTTTAAGCTTGTCTTGCACGGCTTTATTTTCTTTTTTCATTGACTCTATAGTCTCGGCTGATTGTAGGTCATCTTGTAATTTGACCACAGTGTCGAGTGTTGATGGAGGTGTGCTTTATCATCCTGCTCATGTGCTCCCATATCTTTTCTCTTCATCTTCACATCACATCCAATGCCCTCATACTTGCATGATATCACAGTGTGTTCACAATCGTTCTTTCGATGCTGTTTTATCTTGGCACGTTCCATGCTATCAGGACAGTCAGGATTGGGGCAAGGATGTGGTTTCTTTTCACATGAGTCATCATGAGTGTTCGTTATTTTGACATATGTATCCTTCTTTCCACAATACTGGCATTCATAATCATACTGGCATGCATTCTCCTTCTCTCTCCTAAAAATTACGTACCAAATAGGTAATAAGTGAAGACTATCAACTCTTATGTGTGTAGGAATAATTCAAGATGTTTGTAGTGTATGTGTGTATGTTATTCTATATACGTTCTGCACTCTAACCAAGGCTTGTGACCAAATATGCCAGTGTAAAATGATTAGTATGAGCAAATTACTTCATAGCTTTAATGATTGTAGGCTCTCTTTATTTTTTCTTCTCAGTGGCTGATCTTAGCCCATCTTTTATATCTCTTTCATGGATCTTTAGTGGCTGATTTCAACATATCGTCACTTTCTCTCTTCATTGATTTAAATTAGACTGCAATCTCTTCTCAATTTTATGGTCTCATTGTGTTATAGGAGAGATAAACAAAAAGCAAATAAATAACTCTTCTTAACTGGACCACCATGTCCTTACTCTCTTTCTTTAACTTGACAGCCTTGCTCTCTCTCCTTAACCTTTAACAAAAATAAATTATATAGTGTTTGCTTATGAGGTGCATGTGCGTGTAGTTTAAATAAACTCAAGATGCTCTATGTACGATGTTTCACTTTAGAGTGTGCACTCCAACCAACTCTTATGATCGGACACTTCAACTGATACTCTGAAGTACAGAGTGTCGTCCTTCAGGTACTCTATGTTCTTAACAGGATCATGAGGGAGCGTAGAGTGCGAGATGAACTCAGAAAAACCCCAATCATCATCAGCGCATGCATTATTTTCTTCATCAAGGGATAGTATCATAAGGTGGTGGTTCTTATCTTCCAACTGATTCAGTAACTCAATCTTAACAGTTCCAATAAATGGCCACTTCAAGTTGTCATCATTGTCACCTTTTAGGATAGGCACGTGTACTGATACGTGTGTGCCCTCACCATCACCTTCTCCATTGGGGTACACCTTAATTTGCATCTTATATCCATCAGTGGCAGTGGAAAAAGATTGCGAGTTGAAAATTTCCTTGTCGTTTTTCTTCTTTTCGTACTGTGCAAGCTTGAATACCCTTTTTGTCAAAGAAATATCCTTCAACTCGTTCTTCACGGATACTATGGCTGATTTTAACTTGGCTGTCCTGTCATCATTTTCTTCCTTCACAGATACTATGGCTGATTTTAACTTGACTGCCATGTCATCATTTTTTTCCTTCACAGATACTAACTTGACTGCCATGTCATCATTTTTTTCCGTCACAGATACTAACTTGACTGCCATGTCATCATTTTTTTCCGTCACAGATACTATGTCAGATTTTAACTTGACTGCAATGTCATTTTTTTCCTTCACAGATACTATGGCAGATTTTAACTTGACTGCCATGTCGTTCATTTTTTCCTTTACAGACACTATGTCATCTTGTAATTTGACCACAGTATTGAGAGCCTGATGGAGGTGTGCCTTATCATCCTGCTCATGTGCTCCCATATCTATTCTCTTCATCTTCACATCACATCCAATGCCTTCATATTTACACGATATCACACTATATTTGCAGTGATTTTCAGAGTGCTTTGGTATATCCATACGTCTCATGGTTTTGGAGCATCCAGGATTGAAGCAAGGAAGTACTTTCATTGGACATTCATCTTCATGGACATGGATTATTGTCTCATACGTGCCCTTCTCTCCACAATGCTGGCATTTGTACTCTCTCTTCATGCACAGTTCCTTTAAATGCCTCTCCAGATTTTTCTTCATTATCATTCGAACTATGTCCTCTTGGTCTGTACAGTCATTGGGGCAGGGAACTGGAGTGAATACGCAAGTGGTCATATGTTCCTCTAGTGTGCCAACAGTTCCTTCCCATTCACATCCTCCCTTCAAATTATCACATTTGACACGGATAGCTTTAACATCTCTTTTACCTGTGAGTAAATATTGAAATAGAGGGATCAAGGCTGTCTTTCCCTTCCCCATGAGACCCCCCCCCCCCCAAGTATGCCTGCCTCCCTTCCTCTAGTACATACCACAGAATAACTGCACTTACTCCTGGCATCTTCCATGTACTGTGGGTTCTTCATCCTGCAGTTGGGACAAAACTTATCTTTGCCATATTTATTTAGACATTTCTCACAGAATAGCCTGCCACACTTCCCATGCTGCCATGGGTCTCTAGCTATTGCTAAACAGATCAAACACTTCAGAGCATCATCTGGTTCAGACACAAAGTTATACTCATAGCCAAAACTAGTAGCTTGGTTAGAGGCCATGTTTAGGGGGTGGGTTTGGTTGTAGCAGATGGACCACCCCCTTTTTTATTATCAGGACATCCTAGAGTTTGACAAGTATAATCATGTGTAAATGATTATTTTACCCATGGCATAGAATTAATATTATGAAATAAAGATTTCTGGATGTTTTTGCAGGGCTGCATTCAGAAGATAGAGCTGGGGGAGGGAGCAAAGTGAGATTCCCTAGAATTACTATGTATCTATGACACACTGTAAGCTTGTAGGTAGGGGATCTTAACTGAGGTGATTTTTTGAAATACTAACATATAAGATCATTCCTGGGCCATTTTCAGACCAATAATTCTACTTGTGAAAGTTGGGGGATAATCATCTGCCCTGCAGTCCTGCTTTGTGTTTACCAAGGTCCTTTAGGTCATGCAACTTACCTTGAGGATAAACAGCACACTTTTATGGAGGTATAGTACAGTATGCAGGGTTTTAAAGAATCAGGGGAAGCCCCCTTACCCCCACCTTAAGGTGAGTGGTTCTTTGATTTAGTTACCCTTTACCTGATAGACATTTATTTTATTCGTGGCATGAACCACTTTTTTTTTTGTTGTTGTTGTTGTTTTTAATTTGTTGTTGTTGTTGTTTTGATTAATTTTTATACCCCCACGAGGCTTGTCTTTGCCATATTCATTCAAGTAATTTTTACAGAATAGCCTGCCACACGCTGCCACGACTTTCTAGCAAGATCAAACCCTTCAGACCATCATCTGGTTTGGACACAAAGTTACAGTTGTACCCAGTGCTAGGAGCTTGGTTAGAGGCCATATCTAGAGGGTAGAGCTGACTGAGGTTACCTCACCCCCTTTTTATCATCCTATAGTTGCTATGACAGCATGCAGTATTCATTACATCAAGTGTGTGCAATGATTATATTTGAGAAGTTGTTATGACAATAATATTCATTATAATTCTGGTGGTGGAAGTTGTGGGATATTGGTGATCTTATCATATTGTGTGTGTAAGATATGCAGTAAAGTATGCAATTGAATAGTGTCTGCCGTGTTCATTTCAGATTGCACTTCAACCAAGGCTTATAACTGAACTCGCTAACTGATACTCTGAAATACAGAGTGTCTCCCCTCAGGTATTGTATTTTACGGGATATACCAGAGAGCTGAGAGTGGGAGATGAAACCATCGTAACCCACAACACGTGTATTATCTTCTTTATAGAAGGGTAATGTAGTTTCATTGTGGTTCTTATCTTCCAGTTGATTCAGTAATTCAACTTTAACAGTTCCAATAAACGGCCATTTCAATTGATTGTCGTAATCACCTTCCACTATGTGTGCAAATAGTGATACATGTGTGCCCTTGCCATCTCCATGTCCATTGGGGTATACTGCAATACTGATATTATACCCACAGGTGCTGTAAAACGATTTCGAATGAAAAGCTTCATTGTTAATCACTTTCTTTCCAAACTCAGATAATTTAAACGTCATCAAGTCTTGACGTAGTGAAGCTATAGTACTCATGGCTGACTGCAACTTGAGAGCTGTGTCTTCATTTTCTTTCTTCAGCTGGTCTTCCATAGCAGCATTCTTTGTCTTCATAGATGCTATAGTCAATTGCAACTTAACAGTGATATCTGTGGCTGATTGCAACTTGAGAGCCATATCATCCATTTCGTTCCTCCACTGGACTGCCATAGCAGCACTTTCTTTCTTCATAGATGCTATAGTTGATTTCAACTTAGCAGTGGTATCTGTGGCTGATTGCAACTTGACTGCCATATCCTTCTTCAACCCAACTATCATAGCATTATTCTCTGCCTTCATAGATGCTATAGCCGATTGCAACTTCATAGTGGTACACATATTATGGAACTTGAGAGCCATATCATCCTTTTCTTTCTTCCACTGGGCTGCCATGGCAGCATTTTCTTTCTTCATTGATGCTACAGCCGATTGAAACATGGCAGTGGCTGATTGCAACTTGACTGCCATATCTTCATTTTCTTTCTTCAACTTGACTATTGTAGCATTATTTGATGCTATGGTATTCATGACCGATTGTATCTGTGCTTTTGTATAATATATTTCTTCAACAATTTCCTCTTGAGTCAATACAGTGCACTCCAACCAAGGCTTGTGCCCTTCCACTTCAACTGATACTCTGAAATACAGAGTGTCGTCCTTCAGGTACTGTGTGTTATTAACTGGGTCATAAGAGAGTAGAGAGTGAGGGATGAACTTGGCCCAACCCCAGTTGGATCCAACTCGTGCATTATGTTCTTCTTTGAAGGTCAATATTGCAACTTTGTGGTTTCTATCTTCCAACTGATTCAGTATATCAACTCTGACAGTTCCAATGAACGGCCAACTCATTTTATCGTCATTGTTACCTTTTAGTATAGGTAAATATACAGACACATGTGTACCTTCACCACTGCTATACCCATTGGGATATATATATATATAAACCAATATTGTAGGTATCATTGCCAGTGGGCAGTGATGCTTGATAGACTTTAGTACTATTTTTTTTCTTTTCGTATTCTGTGAGTTGAAATGTTATCAACTTAGCTGATAGTTGCCTCTCTTGTAATTTGACCACAGTGTTGAGAGCCTGATGGAGGTGTGCCTTATCATCCTGCTCATGTGCGCCCATATCTTTTCTCATCATCTTCACATCACATCCAATATTCTTATACTTGCATGGTAACACTACGTATTCACAGTCTAATTCAAGATGTTTTCTTATCTCATTTCGTTCCATGGTTTCCATACATTCAGAGCTTGGGCAAATCAGAATTTTCTTTTCACATATATCATCATGAATATATTTTATGGATGTAAATGTATCCTTCTTTCCACAATACTGGCATACATAATCTCTGTTCACACACTGTTCTTTCAAATGTTTCTCCAAATCTTTCCTCAGTATCGTTTGGATTCTATTGTTTTGCTTGCACTCTTTGGGGCAGGGAACTGAAGTTAACCCACATGTGGCCACATGTTCCTCTAGTGTACCAACAGTTCCTTCCCATTCACATCCTCTCTCAACTGAATCACATTTGCTACGAAGAGCTTTGATCTCTCTCTTACCTATACAGAGATACAGATGGTATGGTGTTTGGTTTATGGGATCAAGAATAAAGAACGGCACCACTAGCTGATTAATTAATGCGCACTTTATTTTCGCGACCTTTGACCAAGTGACTTATACGGCACAGACCTTTGACCTCAAACTCTTTGGTTGCCTTAGGGAGCCCTTTGGGCCCGCACTGCAAGCTGGGCGAGTGTTGCCTAGCCTTGGAGTCACAACAGTGCATGAGTAGTACGTCCCATACACCTAACGCTCGCTCCCTTGCAGGAGCCCTAGCCTTGGAGTCACAACAGTGTGTGAGTAGTACGTCCCATACACCTAACGCTCGCTGCGTTCGCTCCCTTGCAGGAGCCTAGCCTCGTGGTGCTGTATAAGTCAATCGATCCTCAATGTCAATGGTCGCGAAAATAAAAGTGCGCATTAATTAATCAGCTAGTGGTGCCGTTCTTTATTCTTGATCCGGTTTATGCAGTTTAAAAGTTCACTCACTTCTGTTATCTTCAAAATACATTGGCTCTTCTGTCCTGCAGTTAGGACATGGCTTATCTTTGCCATATTCATTTAAACACTTTTCACAAAATAGTCTGCCACACTTCCCATGCTGCCATGGGTCTCTAGCTACTGCTAAACAGATCAAACACTTCAGAGCATCATCTGGTTCAGACACAAAGTTACACTCGTACCCAAAACTAGGGGCTAGCTTAGAAGCCATGGACTAGATTTTCAATAATAGGCTGGCTGGTGGTAAGGTGTCCTGTATAGTGAATTGCAAGTTGGTTGTCCATAAAACAGCTGTGTAATCTTGTGGCTGTTCCTGAATAGATGTGTGGCTTTTCCTCAGTAGATGCAAGTTTTTTTTCATTGGGACAGCCAACTGCAATTCACTGTAGTAGCTATGTTTAGGCATTGGGGGCTAAATGCTCTTAGCAAGAAAACTGTTTGCAAAATTACATCCTAAATGCTACACACAGTTCAAAATGTACTCTTTCAGGACATTTTTGTTGAGAATAATAGGCTATTATGAAAAGAATAATGGGTCTGCTGGAGGAGCACTGCAGAATAGAATAATAGACCCCAAATAATACCCAAAAGGATGTAAAAAAACTCGCTCATAATGCAATATACTAGCACTCAAGAACACCCAAATGTAGGCAAGGGAGTGAAGTAACAATGACGGCAGCCTATTATTCTGTTTATTATGCTGCTATTCCAGTGGATCCCTATTATTCCCATTATTATGCCAGCATATTAGCCCCATGCCTAGCTATGTTCATGATTGACCATGTAATGAGTCGCAGTCATCCCAAGACAAGCCACAATCCTCCTGGACTATCAGCTAACCTTTGAGCCCATGGGTCTCTAGCTACTTCCAAACACACAAGACATTTTGATAGTGTCATCTACAAAGTTATACTCTGATCTGCAGATAGATTTTGAGGCCATTTCTGTCACAGATCATGTGATCCAAAGTGTTTATCACTAAAAGGTTGTAGAATAATCATTCCTCCCTTGCCTCTGTTCCCCTAGATCTCTTCGAGGAGCGTGCTCTTCTTCTCTCTCGTCTTGGAAGACATGAAGTGGCATTGGCCATTTATGCTCACGTCCTCAAAGAACCAGAAATGGCAGAAGAGTAAGTGAAGAAAGAGTAATAATCATGTTGATAACTTTGTTATTCCTCTTAAAGGTATTGCAGAGTGAACTATGATGCTGAGAAAGAGGACAGTAGAGATGTGTACCTCTGTCTCATCAAGATGTACCTCTCTCCCCCCAATCTTGCTGAGTTTGGGATCCATGTCCCCGAGGGGTCACAGCCAGAGGCTAATGTCAAGGATGCCCTCACTGTCCTCACACAACACCATCACCTCATCGACACCACTAAGGTCAGTTATACCTCAGCCTCCCCAGTAATTATATCAGTACTGCATCACATGACCATCACATGACTCAGATATCATCAGAATAATATTACTGTATACTGCTCACATGACTATCACATGACTCAGATGATAATATTACCGACCCTTCTGGTCCAGTGTTTTTGATCACATTGCTGACTTCATGTGTGCAGGTGTTGGACTTATTACCATCTGGTACAAAGTTGAAAGACATACAGGAGTTTCTGACCATGGTAGTCCAGGAGAGAACGTTACTGAGACGAAGAACACAACTCATGAAGAGTCTCCTGTTAGCAGAACACTTGCAGGTATGACACATTCAGCTCTCCACTGTGTCACCTAAAGTGATCCAGTGTTAGAATCTTACCTTTCTATAATCCGGTTCAGAATCTCTGAATTGACCTCTCTCTCTCTCCAGGTTGTGCAGCAGAAGATTCGTAATCAAGCTCCCTACTTTGTCATCAACGATCACAACTCATGCGATGCTTGTAACAAGCGACTAGGCACCAGGTACACTACCTCATTATACTACCTTTTAAAGCATACCCCTTTCCTCTGACAAATACAGTAGAATGTCCGAATAGACACACTTGGGACACAGCCCTTTATCTGTACGTAGAGAGGTTGTCCTCTTTTGGAGGTTATTAGTATGAGGTATTTTTGTTGAGAGGTTGTTATTAGTATGAGGTATTTTTTGTTGAGAGGTTTGTCAGATAACCCTGCACTTACTGCCTAGAAATCTTGTGGCAAAACACTTTTCTGGACTTTTTATCTTTCCTGTTGTTTTGGATTTGCCTACAGTGCATTTGCTCGATACCCTGACGGCACCATTGAGCACTACTACTGTGCCAAGGAGAAACTGACCACCCCCACCAGCGAATCGACCACCACCGTCCCCCAAGAAACACTGCCGCTTGCTGGAGGGGCTGGTTTGGAATGGACATCTTCCAGCAGTAGTGATGTACCTGTACGTAGAGATTCGTGGTCAAACCCGTTTGACGATTGAGTATGCATATGTGATGTGCATACAGTTATGTGTGGTGGTGATTAATTTTACAATGTCATTTTTTAAATTAATTATTTTTGTGTGAAATGCATTATTTAAAAAAAAATTGATAACCAAAAAAAATACCGAACGATGGACACACCCTCCTCTTCATGAATGCTCCACCCATAGGGCGGGCTACGAACTCCTTGTCCAGGTCTTCCAAGTGCATTGAGTATGGCACATTTAACGTATGTCCACACTACAGATATCTGCATAGCAATAATTATATATATGCCTTTCACTTTGGTTGGTAAAGGGTGAAAACACTTAACGATTTCTTTGATTTACTGTTTGCATGACGTCCTGAACTCCCAACCAGAAACTTTTAAATTGACAACATTCAAGTTGAGTGTGGAGTTCCACTACTGATTGTATTGAGGGATCCATTTGCTGAAAGAGAGAGAGAGAGAGAGATGTGCAATAAAGCAACCAAGCAAGTAAAGTAGCTGATAGGCTGTCATTCAACTCCACTATCTCAGGGTTGTGTTTAGAAAAGAAATTGATTATTCCCCGAGTGCAAACCACGAGCTAACCTGTTTAATCCCAGCCAGTGTATGCAGAAAAGGTTTCACTATCTCCCCTCCACGTGCCTTTGTTTCCAATTAAGGCCCACCACCGAAAGTACTCTCTCTCTCCCCCTTCGCTTCTTGGCCCCTTGTCTAGCTAGTATAAATTGTAGAACTAGCTAGAACATGACGAGGACAACCCAGCTATCATGAATTGGAACATGAAATTGAGGTAAATATGAATAAAATTTAGCACAAATGTGCTAATAATAGCCTATAAACATTATTAATTTTGCCAAATATACTGGCAGGTAGCTAGATCTTTAGCAACCAGGTGTTACCACAGTTAGAGGTCTATTAATGGGTAGCTTGTTGCTAAGTGATTTAATCTTGTTGAACAAGCAGGCATATCAGCTAGGACTCCAGTATGAAGAGCATGCAGAAGACAAAGCAGTACAGTGACTCTGGTTGTTATCATCATCATCATCAAACAACTTATTTAAAAATTATGGTTCATTACCACACTACTCTAAATTGACTGCGCTATAATCTTTAACTCAACATGTTCAAAAATAGCCATTTTCCAACTTGCTTCACTCCCTTCATATCTCATCTTGGCTTATCATGGGAGTGAAGTAGCTCATAGTTTGGTAATATTGGTGATGGGTAAGGGGTTACTTGACTGAAGTTCACTCTCTTGTTGCTAATTTTTTTGAACTGCACACAGTCATCCCTACTTTGCTTTTTTATTTAGAATAAATTTTTTTTTAAAGATGGTTCACTGAATATGTACATGGACTGGTTGTTGCATGTTCTACCATAATACAATGGAAGCAAATTACTTCAATTAGGAGCTCAAAGGCGGTGATGACCCTCTGAGAATTTTCATGGAAGGTGAAGTCCTTGCCTCATCAGCAGGTACTAGATCACCTGGAGGAGCACGCTCCCTCCCTCGTCATACCATATTTGGTTAGTCCAGTGCGACATTCTCAAGACCTTAATCGTATTAGTTCCCAACTGTTTGCAGGAACACATCATCAATGTTTGGGGGGAAGATAACACAGACAGCTTATCCAAATGTTCCAAGAAGGTGTGGAAAAGCTTCTCCCGAAGTACAAGAGACAGTCAGGTAAATCCACACAATACTGTATAGTATCTTAATGAACTCTCTATATTCAGGACACAACCCTATTAGGACATTTGTCAAGGAAGCAAACCATACAGTACTGCTAATACAAATTGAATCTAGAAACCTCTATTAAGGAAAACGAAGACAAAAATAGCTGGTCCCTAAGTGGAGGTTCCCACCTTTGTATTGAGGGCACTGAGGACAATAATATTCAGGTCCCCAACCACTGTATATAATTATGATGTATTATCCAACCTTTGTATTGAGGGCACTGAGGACAGTAATATTCAGGTCTCCAACCACTGTATATAATTATGATGTATTATCCAACCTTTGTATTGAGGGCACTGAGGACAGTAATTTTCAGGTTCCCAACCACTGTATATAATTATGATGTATTTTGTAGAGGAAAAGCAGCAAGTGAAGGCAGGAGAGGAGTCAGGGATGTTAGGTGTGTTGAGGACCAAACTGTTGAAGTTTCTATGGTAGTCACAGCACTACAAGGCAGCGGAACACATCTCGTCCTTCCCACAAAATGGTACATATGTGAGTCACCAACAAAAATAAAGTACATGCATACATAGCAAGGAAGAGGTAGTTATTACTCATCGGGGTAAATTTTATGGTTTTGCAAAAATAATCTATCCCCTCAGTTAGTGTTTCAAAACCACAAAATTCATAACCTACAAAGAGAAATCCCATTACACACTGCATAGTGAGTGCTATATAGACTAATGCTGTATAGTAACTTATACATTGTAGGCGATTCTGATTGATTGGTATCACAGAGCTAGCGTATCCCATAATTATTTAGGTGTGTTATCTTTACTGTTTGGGTTGTCAGCACGTGATTTAGCAATTGTTATTATTACCACCTGTTTAATTAGCTGTTTGTGATATACATTAACAGATACAATAAATCTGTTTAGAATTGAAAAGGTACGTCATGTATTCAACCTTAATAAAGTCATGAAATCATGATCCTCAACTTTGTTTTCACTGTGTGTGGAAATGCTTCCCAGTAGGGCTAAAATCAATTCCATTATAAACTGATACTCTGAAATACAGAGTGTTGTCCTTCATATGTTGTATGTTCCTAGAGTGGGGGATGAATGTGGCATCCAACATGTATGTTATGTTCTTGATTTTTTAGAGTTAATATTAAGGTTGTCTTCCAACTGATTCAGTAACTCAACTTTAACAGTTCTAATAATTGGCCACTTCACGTCACGCAAAAACAAGAAAAGAAACGAGAAAAGAACTTGATCTAAACTGATAACACATGGCTTGGCTCCAACTACCCGCGCATACTTCTGGCCATAACTATGTGGCTAATTGGATTAACAAGCTTACTATACCACAGCTACTTCCGGAGGCAAGGTGAACACGAATAGACTTTAGTTAGCCTAGTTAGCCTCACCAACTATGAGCCAACTATTCCTACTTCACTCCCATGATGAGATATAACTTAAGGGAGTGAAGTAGGAATAGTTACCTTGTAGTTGGTGATGGGTAAGGGGTTACTTGACTGAAGTTCACTCTCTTGTTGTTGAACTTTTTGAACACAGCCATCCCTACTTTTTATTTAGAATAAAATATTTTTTCCTTTACTTGTTCATCATCTTTTTTGATATAATGCTCTATTATTTTATTACAGGCAACTGGACGCTATCAAAAGTTAAAGTTCATGTATTGTAGCTATGTAGTTCATTGGCATAATATTGTATGAGCCGAAATGAATCTGATCTGGAAGATCTATACAGTTTATAATAAGATTGCCATTGACCTAATTTTGTATATAATTTTTAAGGCCTTTACTGATATGTTGTTGCATCAAGGGTTGATTCATAACCAGACTAGTGCCTAGGGTTTACGCTCTGAGCATCGAGAGACCAAGAAAGATTCACTAGTCAGTTGCAAGGTCAAGGTCCAAGAATCATGTGTACGGGGCGGGGTATAAAAATGTCTGCCTCGTAGGTTGAAAGCTAACAAGTTGGAAAATGACGTGCTATTTTTGATTTTAAGGTAAAGGATTATAGCACAGTCATTTCTGAGTAGATTGGTATAAGAATTATAGCATTTGAATGAACCATTTCTGAAATAAGTTGTTTGATGATGATGATGATGATGATGATGAGCGACCAAATGAAAACAGCGATTTTTGAAGTCGCTGTAAAATGATACTGCTTTGTTCTCTGCTCTTCATATTTGAGTCCTAGCACATTGAAGGTGTTCTGTCTTCAAGTTAGGAGTTGCTGACTGTAGGAGGTAATTATGAAAGAAAATATTAAGTACTACTCCAATGGAGCTTCCGTGCCATCCCTACTTAGAGAGTACTATCGTACTCTCTGATAACCAGGTTCCACTTTAGTGTACATTTCAACCTTGCTAGCCAGACAACTTAACCAGGTTCCACTGTACCACTATAGGCACACAAATCCTAGACACGCCCACCAAATGCCATAATATTTATGTAGGAAGCACTTAGCACAAGGTCACACTCCTAGTTTTTTTTTGTTTTGTTTTTTGCTGGTGAATGAATTGGAACCAGCGATTTGATCCTTTATCAATTATAAAGTGTGGAATAAACTCACCACTCAAGCTACAGCCATGATTTCTGGACAAATCCACTCCAAATTCTACCAACTACGATCTTTTCTACTCGTTGATCCTCGAAAGAGTCGATGAAAAAGGAGACACTATGGAGCACAGCACTCGACTAATTCAAAGGAAGCCATCTTTTCTATAATACGCATGCGCATGTATTTGAATATCTAATTATTCGAAATCATAATATTACTCAGCTGTCTCTAGCTAGCTAGCTAGCTAGCTAGCTCTGGATAATGATGATGATAGACTACTGTATCGATTCGGGGATTTAGATTCACCACGGTAGACTCTATTTCAGCATCTTCGACCTCCAAGTATGGCTCAACAACACAACACCTTGACTCGATAATGATTGGGCTGGTATTGGAGAACTTCTTTCATCTGTCCCTGCATACACATAGAAGAATGAACTCTAATCATAGCTAAAACCATAAAAGAGAGGAAAAAAGACCAGGAACAAGTAAGGGAAAAAGCATTTCGTGAAATGAAAAAAAAAAAAAAAAAGATGTAGGGATGACCACTGCTCAAAAAAGTAAGGAAACAAGAAGGATGGAAATGGGATCAATCTTTGTTCTGTATATCCAGCCAACAATCCCTACATATACGTCGGGTAACTTCAGATTATAGTGTAGTAATGTACGTATATGTAGGGATTGTTGGCTGGATATACAGAACAAAGATTGATCCCATTTCCATCCTTCTTGTTTCCTTACTTTTTTGAGCAGTGGTCATCCCTACATCTTTTTTTCATTTCACGAAATGCTTTTTCCCTTATCACATGTACAAGTCATTACATCAGTGACCCTTTACCAATTTGATCATAACAAAACAGTCTTGAAATTATAATGTAAAAAAGTATGAAACCTTTAACATTATGAGGACTACTAACTCGTAGGGGATGAGTAGATGTGGTGTGTGTAGGAATAAACTCAAGATGCATAATGTCTGTTCCTCCATGTACGTTCACTTCAGTGTGCACTCCAACCAAGGCTTGTGACCTGACACTTCAACTGATACTCTGAAATACAAAGTATCGTCCTTCAGGTACTGTATGTTATTGACTCTATCACGAGGCAGCTTGGAGTGGTGGATGAACTCAGAAAAACCCCATTCATCGCCAGCACGTGCATTATTTTCTTGTGCATTGAGGGATAAAATCATAAGGTGGTGGTTCTTATCTTCCAACTGATTCAGTAACTCGAGTTGAACACTTCCAATAAATGGCCACTTCAAGTTATCATCATTGTCACCTTTAAGTATGTGTACGAATACTGATACATGTGTACCCTCACCATCATCATTCCCATCGGGGTATACCTTAATTTGCATCTTGTATCCATCAGTTGACGTGAAAAAAGATTGTGAGTTGTAAATTTCATTGGTATTTTTCTTCTTTTCATACTGTGTAAGTTTGAATACCTTTTGCGCCAATTCATTCTTCACAGTTCCAATGGCCAATCGTAACTGGACTGACCGGTTGTCATTTTCTTTCTTCACTGATTTTATGGCTTCTTTCATTTCTTTCTTCATTGATGCTATAGTCTCAGTGGCTGATTGTAGGTTATCTTGCAATTTGACCACAGTGTTGAGAGCCTGATGGAGGTGTACCTTATCATCCTGCTCATGTGCTCCCATATCTTTTCTCTTCATCTTCACATCACATCCAATATTCTTATACTTGCATGATATCACAGCGTACTGGCAGTGATATTTTTCATGCTTATCCATTTTCTCACGTCTTATTTTTTTGGAGCATCCAGGATTGAAGCAAGAAAGTGGTTTCATTGGACATTCATCTTCGTGGACATGCATTAGTGCATCATACGTGTCTGTTAATCCGCAGTGCTGGCATTTATACGCTCTCTTCATGCACAGATCCTTTAAATGTTTATTCAGATTTTTCTTCATTATCAGTCGAATTACGTCCCCTTGGATTGTGCACCCATTGGGACAGGGAACTGGAGTGAATCCACAAGTGTCCACATGTTCCTCTAGTGTGCCAACAGATCCTTCCCATTCACATCCTCTCTCAACATTATCACATTTGACACGGAGAGCATATACATTTTTTTTACCTAGTAAGTAATGATTGAAATAAAAGTATCAAGGTTGTGTTAAGATACCCTGCACACACCACAGATTAACTGCACTTACTCCTGGCATCTTCCATGTACTGTGGGTTTTTCATCCTGCAGTTGGAGTTGGGACAAGGCTTCTCTTTGCCATGCTTATTTAAGCACTCTTCACAAAATAGCCTACCACACTTCCCATGTTGCCATGGGTCTCTAGCTATTGTTGAACAGATCAAACACTTCAGAGTATCATCTGGCACAGACACAAAGTTACACTTATAGCCAGTAGCAAGTTTAGAGGTCACATTTAGTAGTTGAGAACTGACTTTAGTGTTGCTATAAATTTTTTTAACTCCAATTTCTGATAATTTCTTTTTTTGTTGGTCGTTTATTGTGAAATCTTCATCTGCAGCAATGTAAACAAACTCTATGCAGCCATCCTTAAAATCTTTGAGGCATACGTTAGTCCCGAGTATTGATGTAAGCCGCTTATTCTGCACTTTAATATCAAACCCTGTGACTTCAGTGATATTTTTCGCAGTATCGTCAAGTTTGATGGTGAAATATTGGTGGTCTCCATCCATTTTTGCACCCAGAGTATCAGCAGGTATTTCGCAAAGTCTGCGCTGGCAATATTTTTTGAACTCTGATTCATAAGAGCTTAAAGAACTTTGTAAGTTGGAATCTTTTCCACAATGTCCTTTGATAATAATGCTCAGCAGATCATAGTCAAAGAAGGACCAATATTCACTGATTATATGAAGTGCCTTGATGAGGTCTCCACTTGTCTCCTTTTCCATCCTTTTTACTATCGTCTTTGCATGGCTATCCTTCATAGTTACGATCAGATGACCTACTGTGATGTTACGGTTTTGTAAGGACTCGATAGTATTGCCCACTAGAATCGCATATTTCTTTTTTATTTCTTGGCTCTCATAAGTAAGCTGTGCTTTTAAATCTTGTCCTTGTTGATCGGTCAACATTTCGGCTTTAAGGTAAGGAAATTTCTTTTCACAAGTACCAGAAGGATGCTGTAAATTGGTTGAAATGTGCACATGATAGAATGCTATACTTCAGGAACTGTATATTACTCACCTCAGCATCCTGTCGTTGAGCTCTTGACTCATCATTTACTAATTGGACAACATCTTGAAGCCAGGGAAATTTAGCAAGTATATCCATGAACACTTTAAAATTTCTTGGAAAATCTTTGACTTTATTGAGAATTTGTTGCACCAGTGCATTAGCTCTCTCTCCTGCTGGCTGTTGTGCTGAACCTTGCAGTGATGGTGGTATAAGTCCTTTTGCTACTAGTTCCAGTGAAACTGCTTGAGGATCTGCAGCTATTTGGGTAGTCAGAACTGGCGAGCAATGAAGCAGAGTATCGTATTCAATATTTTGTTTGGTAGCCATTCTTCAATTGCCTTTGGGTAAAAAAAGGGGAGGAAACAGCTACTTCATGTGACAACATCAAATATTCATGCTTGCAATGAATATTATGAAAAACCTTTAATTACATACATAAGTGTATCTGCAAAGTAAGAAGCTGTATACACTTCAGCCTTGGAAGACTTGTAATGAGATATTCTGATAGGATCACAAAGTATGTTAAGGGTGCAGGCACACTCCGCCCACGCATGGTTGCTAGGGAAAATTAACTTAAAAAACTATTCATGATAGAAATTTTTAACTTGCGCCACGTTATTAAGTATCAGAATAGTACTACATACACAAAAAATAAAGGAGGACCAATCAAAATGACTGATGTTATGACTGATTTCAATCAATGGCTGATTTTTGATATACAGCTTCTTATACTTATTGCCGTAAAAATTACATTTAGTTTTTGTCAATTCACATTCTACCTTTCAATTTATCCATATAGGATCTAGTGTCCTGCACATTCTGTACTAGCTATAAACTAAAGCAAAATGTAACTTTTTAGACCTTATCAAGTAGTTGTCATATGCAAAATATTGGCTCATTCCCATGCATAGTTTCTAAGTTGCAATGACTTGTTCATTATTCATGCTAGCATGGATTTTATGAAAGGAAAAAATTTTTATGTCAACAAAATCAAAATTATGCTGTCTTCAATAATAATCCCTACATCACTGCCTCCCACCAAGCTGCTTTAATTGTTCATGTCAGTATGAAAGTGTTCTGCTTTAACATCTCTTTTACCTAGTAATGAGTACATTCACTTTTTTTCTCTGGATTCTGTATGTAGTTGTTTATCTCAGATTCACCACAGAGACAAAGGGTTGTGGTTGAGGGTCTGCACTAGTGGCAGCTGATAAGACAATGGTTGATTGATAGGGGCAGGTTTTAACTTATTCCTATTGTCTTTGAAGTAGGTTGGTTGTTCTGCCCTGCAGTTGGGACAAGGAGTTGGATTTAGCAATCCATTTAACGCAGTTTTGACAGAATAGCCTGCCACACTCCCCATGCTGCATAGCTACTGCTAAACAGATCAAACATCTGCAAAGTTTGTAACATTCATAGCCTGTCAAGCCATTTAAATGAAGGTTACATAATTGGCACGTCAGCATTTAATATGACAACATTATTATAGGTAGTAATTAAGGAAGTGTGATCGTTGACCCTTTACCAATTTCATTATGTAAGTATTAATAGTGCATCAAGAAATTGTTTGTTTATGAGGATTACTAACTTGTAGGGGATGAGTAGATGGGGAACAAAATGTTTCATCCCGAGACTGCTTCTCCTCAAAGTTTATGATTTTAAATACGACAGATTTTTTTTTGCATTATAGAGATGACAGATTGTATTGCATGGATTCACTGCAGGCAGGATTGGGGCAAGGAAGTTCTTCTGATCCATGAATTTCTGTGATATAAGAAAATGTATTCTTCTTTCCGCAGTGCTGGCATTGGTAATCTCTTTTTACACACTGTTCTTTCAAATGTTCCTCTAGTGTACCAACAGTTCCTTTCCATTCACATCCTTTCTCGACATTATCACATTTCACATGGAGAGCATTTACTTCTCTTTTACCTAGTGAGTAAATGAAATAAAGGTGTATTCCCCTACCTTCCTCCCACTACAAAATACTATGTCTTACTCTTCATATCTTCAAGGTACTGTGGCTGCTCCATCCTACAGTTGAGACAAGGCTTGTCTTTGCCGTGTTTAGGTAGACAATCTTCACAAAATAGCCTGCCACACTTCCCATGCTGCCATGGGTCTCTAGCTACTGCTAAACAGATCAAACACTTCAGAGCATCATCTGGTTCAGGCACAAAGTTACACTCATAGCCAGAACTAGAGGCTAGCTTGACAGCCATGTTTGCTGGCTGCATATGATGTGATAGTACATATATGATGTGATTCTTAATCATATTCGTTCTGCATGACCTCAATACTACTATCACTATGACGTCTATCTCTATCTGTATCCAAGTGATCATTTGAATTGGAAGTGATCACATGTTCATCTATTAATGAATCCTTGTCCCCATACTGCAAAATGGATGCCAGGAGGAAAGTGCATCACATCAGATCACATGCCTAAGTATTGATATAAAATGGCTTTTACATTGGAGACCCTTTACCAATGAATTTTTATGATCTTTGATCCTTACCACATTGTACAAACTGAAGTGTTGTGCGTAGTTAAATTCAATGTGTAATAAACTCAAAATGTGTAGCATAATATTGTAAAGCTCTATATATGTACGTTCACTTCAGTGTGCACTCCAACCAAGGCTTGTGACCAGACACTTCAACTGATACTCTGAAATACAGAGTGTCATCCTTCAGGTACTGTGTGTTATTAACTAGATCATGAGTGAGTTTGGAGTGGGGGGTGAACCAGCGATAACCCCAAGCAGATCCAACATGTGCATCTTCTTCTTGATTGAAAGGTACTGTCATAAGGTGATGGTTGTTATCTTCCAACTGATTCAGTAACTCAATTTTAACAGTTCCAATAAATGGCCACTTCAAGTTATCATCATTGTCACCTTTAAGTATGTGTACGAATACTGATACATGTGTACCTTCACCATCACCCACCCCATTGGGGTGTACTTTAATGTACATGTTGTATCCAGTATAAAATGATTGTGAGGAAAACACTTCGTTATTTTTCTTTTTCTTCTCATAGTTAATGATTTTGAATAACACAGACTTTAATTTTTTTTGCATTGATGTTATAGTCTCAGTGGCTGATTGTAGCCTATCTTGCACAGCTTTATTTTCTTCCTTCATTGATGTTATAGTCTCAGTGGCTGATTGTAGCCTATCCTGCACAGCTTCCTTCATTGAAGTTAGAGTCTCAGTGGCTGATTGTAGCCTATCTTGCACAGTTTTAGTGTTTTCATTGTAGAGGAGAAAAGACGACCAAACAACAACAACAAATAAACAGAAAAAGCCAATGCTTAATTTAGTTGTATATTCTTTCAATTTGACCACAGTGGTGAGGGCCTGATGGAGGTGTGCCTTATCATCCTGCTCATGTGCTCCCATATCTTTTCTCTTCATCTTCACATCACATCCAATGCCCTCATACTTGCATGATATCACAGTGTGTTCACAATCATTTACAAGATGCTGTTTTATTTTAGCACGTTGCATGCTATCAGGACAGTCAGCATTGGGGCAGGGAAGTACTTTCTTTTCACATGTGTCATCATGGATTCCTGTGATGTTAGCAAATGTATCCTTCTTTCCACGGTGCTGGCATTTGTAATCTCTGTTCATACACTGTTCTGTTAAATGTTTCTCCAAATCTTTCCTCAGTATCATCTGTATTTCATTATTTTCTTTGCACTTGTTAGGGCAGGGAGTTTTGCATTTGGCCACATGTTCCTCTAGTGTACCAACAGTTCCTTCCCATTCACATCCTTTCTTAACGTGATCACATTTAATACGGAGAGCTTTAATTTCTCTTTTACCTAGTAAGTAATTGTCCTAGTAATTAATTGTCCTAGTAAGTAATTGTCCTAGTAATTAATTGTTGAGTGGAAAGAAAACTTAATGACCAACAAACAGTGCACACCAGGTAGAAGGGGTAGAATGCAAAGTTTGCACCTGAAAGACTTATGGCTACTATCTTTATAGTCTTAAGAAGAGGCTCATACTTTAAAGAATCTTGTGTTTCATATTTTAGACTTAAGGTGTGCACCATTTAGAATTTTGGTGTCGCATATACAGTACAGTGGTGTGATAAGTTACTTACCCCTTGTATCCACCATGTACTGTGGCTGCTCCATGGATGGAGGAGCAGCTACAGTCTCCCTTTTGACTTACTTTTTATATCCTTTAAGTACTTTGGTTGCTCCATCCTGCAGTTGGGACAGGGTCTCCTTCTGCCATGTTCATTTAAACAATTTTTACAGAATAGCCTGCCACACTCCCCATGCTGCCATGGGTCTCTAGCTACTTCTAAACAGATTTGACACGTCAGAGCATCATCTGGTTCAGACACAAAGTTAAACTCATACCCAGAAGTAGAGGCCATGTCTAAGGTCTGGTTGGCAGAATGAACCACCTCTTTATGACATCCAGCCTATATGCCACAACCACGAAGACTGTATGGTTTATATATTGAAACTGTATGGTTTATATTGAAGGCTGTATGGTCTATATTGAAGGCTGTATGGTCTATATTGAAGGCTGTATGGTTTATATTGAAGGTGAGAGCAATGTAAACCATACAGCCTGAGTGGTTGTGTTATAGCCTTATTACAGATATCAACTTCCTAGATTGTATCAATATCACCCTGTGGTTGTGCCTATACTACCAAGTAGCAGTGCTTGCTATGACATTATTGGGTTGTTCACAGTATCCAGAACACCAAAACCAGTAGAATTTGCACATGTGCAAGATGAATTCAAGCGAGCAAATATATTATACTGTATACAAATCCAATGGTTTTAATTTAGTGAGCACAAATTTAATTCTGCATTGTCAGCAAATTTTGTGTCTGAAAATCTCTGTAGCCTCCTTTCAAATGGCTTTGGAGTTGGGCTACTTGAAAGGATTTTGTTCTTCTTGCAATCTGCTGTATGAGTAAAGTTGTGTGCTGTTTTATTGTTGCCCAATCACTTTATGACTCAGACCACTAGCCTGCCATAATTTATCATTGTCAACCCTTTACCAATTTAATTATAACCCAACACAACATCTACTTGAAGTCGACATGAATAATGTTCATGAGGACTACCATATAAAGTGTACTGCCTGCTAATTACGTAAATTCAGTGTGGAATAAACTCAAGATGTGAAGCATAAGCTCATGTACGTTCACTTGAGAGTGTGCAATCCAACCAAGGCTTATTTTGAAATACAGAGTGTCATCCTTTAGGTACTGTAATCTTCAATGAACCTTTTTGAGTCAAAAGTGACAGAGGTATATATGATAGCCCTTGTTAGAGCCAACACACATATTATCTTCTTGCTTCAAGGTGGTGATTATCATCTTCCAGCTAGTTCAGTAACTCAATTTCAACAGTTCTTGATGTTATAGCCACAACTGATTGCAGCCTACACCTTTAATTAAACTTGTCTTGCACGGCTTTATTTTCTTTTTTCATTGGACTCTATAGTCTCAGGGGCTGATTGTAGGTCATCTTGCAATCTGACCACAGTGTTGAGAGCCTGATGGAGGTGTGACTTATCATCTGGCCTGCTCCATATCTTTTCTCTTCATCTTCACATCACATCCAATGCCCTCATACTTGTATGATATCACAGTGTATTCACAATCATTTTCAAAATGCTTGGCACGTTGCATGGATTCACTGCAGTCAGCATTGGGGCAAGGAAGCACTTTTTGGTCATAATATGTTCCTCTAGTGTACCAACAGTTCCTTTCCATTTACATCCTTTCTTGGCATAATCACATTTGACATGGAGAGTTTTAATTTCCCTTTTACCTAGTGAGTAATAATTGAGTGAGAGGAAGTACAATTATGCAACAACCAAAATGGATCGATCATAAGAGAGTTTGGAGTGGGGGATGAATGTGGAATAACCCAAAGCAGATCCGACATGTGTATCATTTTCTTTATTGAAAAATAATGCCATAAGGTGATGGTTCTTATCTTCCAACTGATTCAGTAACTCAAGTCTAATAAATGGCCACTTTAAGTTATCATTGTTGTCACCTTTTAGGATAGGCACATGTACTGATACATGTGTACCCTCACCATCACCTTCTCCATTCCCATTGGGGTATACCTTAATTTGCATCTTGTATCCATCAGTTGACGTGAAAAAAGATCACGAGTTGTAAATTTCATAATGAATATTACTATGAATTGTATTTATAATTGGTAAAGGATCAACACCATCAGAATCGCTATCTAGCTGGTTCCAGTTCATTGTCTCCAGCAAAAAATAGAACTAGGTATGCGACCTTGTGCTATGCGCTTCCTACATTTCATTGTAGTAGGGACAAAGTTAGTTTTTGTTAGGTGTGTCTAGGACTTGTGTGCCTATAGGGAAGGAAACTACCGTAATCGTATAAATTTTCGGAGGTTTAAAATTTCGTGATTTCCGGAGCTGTTCCTATAATAAAAAATTTCCGCAGGTCTAATTTTCGTAGCAAGCACATGGAAAATAATGCATGCGCATAAATAGCTATATCATTGCCTGCTGCTGGGGCCGAGTGATGATGGCTATATTCGTGGCTACTACAGAGAAATCTAGATAGTCCCCCCAAAAGAAGGCTAGGCTGGCGACGCCAGACTAAAATCTAGACTGCTACGGAAGGCGAGACGCTTCGTTGTAGAAGAGAGACAGGTAACGGCCATGATCCCGGTAATGAAGCATGATACTTTCGTCTCACGGACTATCTGCTCCAGGTTTTTTTCCAGCTGCTATCGATATCGCATCGTCGTCATATATGACGTCATAGTACTAAGACTTCGTTTATTATTTTCGAGGATTCTGATCGACTACGAAAAAAACGAAAATAAAACCCCATCGAAAATTTATACGATTACGGTATACAAAAAATATTGGTTGTCTGTTAAACTCATAAGCTAAACATTCACTTCAGTGTGCACTCCAACCAAGGCTTGTGACCAGACACTTCAACTGATACTCTGAAATACAGAGTGTCGTCCTTCAGGTACTCTATGTTCCTAAATCGATAATTACTGAGTTCGGAGTGGTGGATGAATGTGGAATATCCTGAAGTAGATCTGACACGTATATTATCTTCTTGATTTAAAGTTAGTATCTTAAGGTGATGGTTGTTATCTTCCAACTGATTCAATAACTCAATCTTAACAGTTCCAATAATTGGCCAGTCCAAGTTATCGTCATTGTCACCTTTAAGTATGTGTACGAATACTGATACATGTGTACCTTTACACAAACCGTACCCATCAGGGTATACCAAAATGCGCATATTGTATCCATTGATGGTGTAAAATGATGTTTTAAAAAATGGATTTTTCTTCTCAGTTTTGAACGTTCTTTTTGTTGGTTCGTATTTCTGTTGCACAATCACCATATTCAACTTGACTGCCACATCATTCACTTTCTTTTCATTGTAGGAATAAAAATACGACAACAAGAAACAAATACACAGCAAAATAAGAAAACCTTTTCTACTTCGATAACTAACATGCTCACTCTCTCTCCTTGATTTGGTAGCCATAACTGCCATATTGTTACTCTCTCTCCTTAACTCGGCAGCCATTTCCTCAATCTCCTTCCTTAACTGAACTGTCATTTTGTCACTCTCTTCCTTCAGTGAAGCTATATTCTCAGTGGCTGATAGCAAGTTATCTTGCAGTTTGACCACAGCCTGATGGAGGTGTGCCTGCTCATGTGCTCTCATATCTTTCCTCTTCATCTTCACATCACATCTAAGGCCCTCATACATGTACTTGCATGATATCACACTGTGTTCACAATCGTTTTCAAGATGCTGTTTTATCTCGGCACGTTGCATGCTATCAGGACAGTCAGCATTGGGGCAAGGAAGTACTTTCTTTTCACACACATCATTATGGATTCCTGTGATATTAGTAAAAGTATCTTTCTTTCCGCAGTGATTGCATTGGTATTCTCTGTTTATGCACTGTTCTTTTAAATGTTTCTCCAAATCTTTCCTTTGAATTGTATCGTTTTGCTTGCACTCTTTGGGGCAGGGAACTGGAGTGAAGTCACAAGTGGCCACATGTTCCTCTAGTGTACCAACAGTTCCTTCCCATTCACATCCTCTCTCAACAGAATCACATTTGACATGGAGAGCTTTAATTTCCCTTTTACCTAGTGAGTAATGATCGAGTGAGGAGAACGCTCAACGGGGTGGGTAGACTACAATTCCAAATAGTGCACACCTGGTACCCAGCTAAGTTACTATCTCTGATATTAAGGATTTATAATTCTTGTTGGTTGGCTTTTTAGTTGATTGCTGTATAACCCCAGGTGTGCACTATTTGGAATTAGGTTGTTGTATATAGTCTATTGAACAATACTTTCCCTTCTGGCTTACTTTTTGCATCCTTTAGGTACTGTGGCTTCTCCATCCTGCAGTTGGGACAAGGTTTCTTTTTATTGCCATGTTTTAGACAATTTTGACAGAATAGCCTACCACACTCCCCATGTTGCCATGGGTCTCTAGCTATTGCTAAACAAATCAGACACTTCAGAGCATCATCTGGTTCAGACACAAAGTTACACTCGTATCCAGAACAAGGAAACTTAGAAGTCATGTTAGACACCCTAGGCCTATAGCAATTACATCATAGGTAATCATTTACTCTTGGTGATCTTTTACCCATTTATTCATGGCAGCTTAAAGATAGTATAGACAGTGTGCAGATGTTGTCGACCATTACCTACTCTTATTCAATCTATACTGTGTACTTAACACTTTCAGCTGAAACTCAAGATGTGTAGCATAATGTTGCAAAGCTCTATGTATGTATGTTCACTTCAGAGCGTGCACTCCAACCAAGTCTGACTTCAACCGATACTCTGAAATACAGAGTGTCGTCCTTCAGATACTGTGTTTCTTGACTCGATCATGAGGGAGCCTGGAGTGGTGGATGAACTCAGAAAAACCCCATTCATCACTAGCACGTGCATTATTTTCTTGTGCATTGAGGGATAAAATCATAAGGTGGTGGTTCTTATCTTCCAACTGATTCAGTAACTCGAATCGAACAGTTCCAATAAATGGCCACTTTAAGTTATCATCGTTGTCACTTTTTAGGATAGGCACATGTACTGATACATGTGTACCCTCACCATTTTTTACGTGCTTCTCTATTCTCTCACGTCTCATGGTTTTAGAGCATCCAGGATTGAAGCAAGGAAGTACTTTGACATGCATTAGTGTATCTTATGTGTCTGTTGATCTGCAGTGCTGGCATTTATACACTCTTCATGCACAAATCCTTTAAATATTTATTCAGATTTTTCTTCATTATCAGTCGAATCATGTCCCCTTGGATTGTGCACTCTTTGGGACAGGGAACTGGAGTGAATCCACAAGTGTCCACATGTTCCTCTAGTGTACCAACAGATCCTTCCCATTCACATCCTTTCTCAACATTGTCACATTTCACATGGAGAGCTTGGACTTAGTAAGTGATTTATCAAGGTTGTGTTCCCCCTCCCTCCTAAGATACCCTGCCTTACACACCACATAATAACTGCACTTACTCTGAAGTATGAAAATAACTAACTCAAAATGTATAGCATAATGTTGCAAATGTTGAATTCAGAGTGTGCACTCCAACCAAGGCTTGTGATTAGACACTTCAACTGATACTCTGAAATACAGTGTGTCATCCTTCAAGTACTGTGTGTTCCAATTTAATCGATTTATGAGTTGAGAGTGGGGGATGAACCTGCAATATTCAGCACGATTCGGCTCTTGATTGAAAAGCAGCATCTTAAGATGATGGTTCTTATCATTCAAATGATTCAATAGCTCAAGTTTAACAGTTAATGGCCACTTCAAGTTATCATCATTGTCACTTTTAAGTATCTCCACGAATGCTGATACATGTGTACCTTTATCAATAATATGCCCATTGGGGTATACTCTAACTTGCACGTTGTACCCACCAATGGCAGATTGCAAGTCAAAACATTCATTGGCTTCTTTTTTCTTTTCATATTGTACAAGTTTGAATGTTCTTTTTGTTGGTGCTTTGAATTCATTCTGTCGCTTAATCACTTTATTCAACTTGACTGCCATATCGTCACTTTTTTTCTTTCCTTTGTAGAGATAAAAAGATAGAAACAAAAAACCAATAATCAGAAATAAACCTCCTAGCAATATATTATTCTCTGTGGACTTGACTGCCATATCATCACTTTTTTTCTTCATTGATGCTATTTCCTCAGTGGCCTTGACTGCCATATCTTTCTTCATTGATAATATTTGCTCCATCAACTTGACTGCCATATCGTCACTTTCTTTCTTCAATTGCTCAGTAGCTGCTTTCAACTTGATGTCACTTTCTTTCTTCATTTGCTCAGTAACTGCTTTCAACTTGACTGCCATATCCTCACTTTCTTTCTTCATCAAATGCATTAAATTTTGCTGTGTGGCTGGTTTCAGCTTGACTGCCATATCATCATTTTCCCTCTTCATTGATAATATTTGCTCAGTAGCTGCTTTCAGCTTGACTGCCATATCCTCACTTTCTTTCTTCATTGATAATATTTGCTCAGTGGCTACTTTCAACTTGACTGCCATATCGTCACTTTCTTTCTTCATTGAGTGTATAGTTTCAGTGACATTGATTGCATTGTTGTCTTTCAGTGAAGTGTTGTAGAGGTTAAAAGACAACCACAAAACTAGAATAAACAGCAAAATAAAGAAACCTTCTATTCTTAACCAAACCCTCAAATTCTCACTTTCTCTCCTTAACTTGGCAGCCATATTCTCAGTGGCTGATTGTAAGTCATTTTGTAATTTGACCACAGTGTTGAGAACCTGATGGAGGTGTGCCTTATCATCCTGCTCATGTGCTCCCATATCTTTTCTCTTCATCTTCACATCACATCCAATCCTCTCATACTTGCATGATATCACAGTGTGTTCACAATCGTTTTCAAGATGCTGTTTTATCTCGGCACGTTCCATGCTATCAGGACAGTCAGCATTGGGGCAAGGAAGTACTTTCTTATCACACACGTCATCATGGATTCCGGTGATATTAGTAAAAGTATCCTTCTTTCCACAGTGCTGGCATTCATATTCTCTGTTCATACATTCTTCTCTTAAATGTTTCTCCAAATCTTTCCTTGGTATCATCTGTATTTCGTTGTTTTCTTTGCACTCGTTGGGGCAGGGAGTTTTGCATTTGGTCATAATATGTTCCTCTAGTGTACCAACAGTTCCTTCCCATTCACATCCTCTCTCAACGTAATCACATTTGACATGGAGAGCTTTAATTTCTCTTTTACCTAGTGAGTAATAATCAAGTGAGTAATGATTGAGTGCGAATGGCCTATAACCAAAAAAAAAAAATTACGCAATGCACACCCAGTAGAACCTGTTCTGGGATGAATGCATAACCCCAGAAAGAGGCTCATGTACTACTGTTGAGGTTATTTTATGATGTGGCTTACCTAGAGAAATTATTTGTAGATATGATTGTAAACAAAGAGTAGGTGTGCACCATTTAAAATCTTCTCATATGGATAGTAGTGTGGCATGTTTTCCCTTCTGACTTACCTCTGGCATCTTCCATGTACTGTGGATGCTCCATCCTGCAGTTGGGACAAGAATTCTCCCTGCCATATCTATCCAAGCACTCTTCACAGAATAGCCTGCCACACCTCCCATGCTGCCATGGGTCTCTAGCTACTGCTAAACAGATCAAACACTTCAGAGCATCATTTGGTTCAGACACAAAGTTGCACTCATAGCCAGGAGAATGGTCTTCAGAAGCCATATCAATGAGAGAGTGCCAGCTGATCTGACCATGTGACAGCAATTACAAGTTACATCATTGTGTGATCATCAAGTGGTTTTATTCTGTTTATCCTTTACCTAATAGAATGGCAGTAAAAATAAACTTTTAAAAAATAAACAAAATGGGTGTACATGATGTGTATGTGTAGGAATAAACTCAAGATGTGCTGTATAGGTATAGGAAACCCTTATTATGCAGTTTGCAAAGCTCCATGTATGTTCCTTCAGTGTGCACTCCAACCAAGGCTTGTAACCAGACAATGATACTCTGAAATACAGAGTGTCGTCCTTCAGGTACTGTGTCTTTCTTAACTGGATCATGAGAGAGTTGAGAGTGAGGGATGAATGTGGTACAACCCCAAGCAGATCCAACACGTGCAAAATTGTTTAGAGTTAGTGTCACAAGGTGGTATACATAGTTCTTATCTTCCAACTGATTCAGTAACTCAATTATAACAGTTCCAATAAATGGCCACTTCAAGTATGGGTGCATATACTAATACATGTGTACCTTCTCCCCATTGGGATATCCATCAATAGAACTGTAGAATGATTGTGAGTGAAAGCATTTCCAAGTGGTTTTTTTTTCCGCTGAGTATTACACAAATGTAAATGTTCTTTTTGTTGTTGTTTTCATTTGCTCAGTAGCTGCTTCGCCATATTATAGAGACAAACAAAAAACAAAAAAAAAACAGTAAGCAGAAATAAACCTTCTATCTTCAACTCAACATAAAGAAGAAAAAAAATGAACAGCAGCAAACTAAAAGTAAGAACCTTAAATATAGTGTAATTTGATCACAGTATTGAGAGCCTGATGGAGGTGTGCCTTATCATCCTGCTCATATCTTTTCTCTTCATCTTCACATCACATCCAATCCTCTCATACTTGCACAATATCACAGTGTGTTCACAATCGTTTTCAAGATGCTGTTTTATCTTAGCACATTGCATGCAATCAGGACATTCAGCATTGTACTTTCTTTTCACACAAGTCATCATGAATGTCCATTATGTTGGCTCCTTCTTTCCACAATACTGGCATTCATAAGCTCTATTCACACACTGTTCTGTTAAATGTTTATCCAAATTTTTCTTCAGTATCATTTCGTTTTCCTTGCATTTCTTGGGACAGGGATGTGGAGTGAATTCGCAAGTGGCCACATGTTCCTCTAGTGTACCGATAGTTCCTTCCCATTCATAGAACATTATCACATTTGACATGGAGAGTTTTAATTTCCCTTCTACCTAGTGTGATTGTGAGAAAAGAGGAAAATGAACCGTATGGAACAACCTTTGCTCTAAATGGTGCACCCTCATTCAATGGGTAGACTAAAATTCCAAGCAGTGCACATCCTGGTACCCATTAAATTTGCAGCTAAAGTTACTGTCTCTATACGCTTGAGAAGAAGCTTGACATTAAGGCTCTCATTTAATTATGTATGTATCTAGCTAGCTAGAGGCCGATTCTCAAAGCATGGCTATTCTATAAAAATTGTGTAAGTAAACATGGCAAAGAGAAATGTTGTCTCGAAACAGCCACAGTACCTGGTGAGTAAGTCAGAAGGGAAAACTCGACATGCCATTGTCCAATAGACCATGAAGGACATATATAGCAATCTTCTAAAAGCCAACCAACCCCCATGTTGCCATGGGTCTCTAGCTACTGCTAAACAGATCAAATACTTCAGAGCATCATCTGGTTTGGACATAGTTACACTCGTACCCAGAGCCACAACTAGTAGAAGCCATTATATTATCCAAATGACCCATCCCTTTTTTTTTCTTTTTTCTTTTACATCATAAGTAATCATTTACTCTTCATGATACTTGTGCAAAAAAGATAGTATAGACAGTGTTGTAGAACTCTTCACTTTAGAGGGTGCACTCCAACCAAGGTTTGTGATTGGACACTTCAACTGATACTCTGAAATACAGAGTGTCGTCCTTCAGGTACTGTGTGTTATCGAACGGATTGTGAGAGAGCTCAGAGTGAGGGATGAACTTGCCATAACCCAGATTAGATCCAGCACATTTATTCTGTTCTTTTGTGAAGTTCACTGTCTTGCAGTTAGTGGTTATCATCTTCCAACTGATTCAGAAGCTCAATACTGACAAATAGCCAGTCCAAGTTGTCATCATGGTCCCCTTTCAGTATGTCTACGAGTACCGATACATGTGTGCCCTTGCCAGCACCACTCCCACTGGGATCTATTCCAATGCTCATTAATTTTATATCCATCAGTGCTATTGTAAAATGACTGCCATGCATTATGTGTTTCCTTTTTGTATTCTGTAATTTTGAATGTTGATTCTCTTCGTGGGTGCTATGGTATAGGCTATGGAGTGTTGGTGTGTTGTTAACTGGATTATGAGAGAGTCAAGAGTAGGGGATGAATGCAGAAAGGGTACAAGCAGTGTGAATGGTACCAGTGGGAAGGGTTGTTAACATTGTTATGATAATATAATATCACTGGTGGTGGAAGTTGTGGGGTACATATCTTACATAAAGTGTGGTCATGTGAATATAGCAATGAAGGGTATGTATCTGAGTATGCATGTTCACTTTTTTGGGGTATGTTGGAGAGCTGAGAGTGGGAGATGAAGCCATTGTGACCCACGACACGTGTATTGTCTTCTTCATAGAAGGGTAACGTAGCATAATTGTGGTTCTTATCTTCCAGTTGATTCAGTAATTCGACTTTAACAGTTCCAATAAATGGCCATTGCAATTGATTGTCGTAATCACCTTCCACTACATGTGCAAACAGTGTTACATGTGTGCCCTTGCCATCTCCATGTCCATTGGGGTATACTGCAATACTGATATTATAACCACAGGTACTATAAAACGATTCTGAATAAAAAACTTCATTGTTAGCCTTTTTCTTTCCAAACTCAGTCACTTTGAACGTTATCAATTTTCCACGTAGTGAAGCTATAGTATTCATGACTGAGTGCAACTTTATTGCCATATCTTCATTTTCTTTCTTCAACTTCACAGTGGTATCTGTGGCTGATTGCAACTTGTAAGCCATAGCAGCATTTTCTCTCTTCATTGTTGTCATAACCGATTGCAACTTCTCAGTGGTATGTGTGACTGATTGCAACTTGACAAGTATCATATTGTTTTGCTTGCACTGAGTGAACCGACAAGTGGCCACATGTTCCTCTAGTGTATCAACAGTTCCTTCCCATTTACATCCTCTCTCAACATTATCACATTTCACACGGAGAGCTTTGACCTCTCTCTTACCTACACACACATAGATACAGATGATATAGTGTTTGCTTTATGCAATTAAAAGAAAGAAAGAAAGAAAAGTTCACTCACTTTTGTTATCTTCAAAATACATCAGCTTATTCATCCTGCAGTAGGGACAAGGCTCTTCTTTGCCATGCTTATTTAAGCACTCTTCACAGAATATCCTACCACACTTCCCATGTTGCCATGGGTCTCTAGCTGCTGCTAAACAGATCAAACACTACAGAGCATCATCTGGTTCAGACACAAAGTTACACTCGTACCCGGCTAACTTTGAAGCCATGTTGGACTAGATGCTGCAACTAGCTGGTGTCATATGACACTCACTGTGGTTAAATATCTATAGACTATATACCATAGACGCTGAAGAATAACATCCCATATGAAAGTAGCACCATAGCCAGTACTGCAGGATCCTGGTATTAGCACGTCACACTTAAGCTGTAAGCTGCATGTGGCAGATATAGGCATATATGTAGGGATTGTTGGCTGGGTAGTTCAACCCCATTTCCTTCCTTCATCCCTTCCCTTGTTTACTTACTTGGTATGTTTCAATTCACTGAAATGTTTCAGTAGTGAACAGAACACTTCAACTCCAGCCTCAATGGATAATTTTCCAGTATTTAAATTGCTTTTTTTACTCCAAAAAGAAGGCAAACTTCTATGCCATACTATGTGCTACTATATCTTTATCAACCATTACCTACTCTTAGGTCATAGTTTTAGTATAAAAACCGAGTATCACTGGTCAGCACTTATCATCCTGGCCTGCTCTTAGGCACTTATACGCACAGTGCATTTTTTACATTAGTTGCCTAGCAACTTTAGGGGGGGAAGCACCGTGCTGAACAGCTAGTGAGCAAGAAGTGGTTAGTCTCTTGTACACAGTTCACTTAGATAACATGTAGTGCTTGGATAACAGGTGCCAGGGTTGGCTACTCAATACTTTCCATTAGTGTTTGTCAACTCCAGATTATCAGTAAGTCGCTGCATGGGCATGATCTAAATAAGTTGGACGACTCAACCAATGGGATATAGGTAGCACTCGGGATGCTACAATTCAAGGCCTTTGGGTGTCTAAATAACTTATATCCCTTGGTCTCGTTGTCTAACTTATATATATTCAATCCATACTGTGAACTTAACACTTCCAGCCTGAAAAGTAGCAGTAGGGACAAGGTTAATGTAGGGGTATGTCTAGCCTAGATAAAACTGGTGGTATACCAGCTAAATGAATACTTTCAATTTAACTGAAGTGCAGACATATTAAAGCCTAGTCGCAATTGACAGTGAAGTTGATGTTTGAATTAATATGGAGCAGTATTCAGTTTTTTCATTATGATCATTTACAAAAATATTTCTAAAGTGTAGCTAGTTAATCATGAAAGAAACTCAAGATGTGTAGCATAATATTGCAAAGCTCTCACTTCAGTGTGCACTCCAACCAAGGTTTGGGACCAGACACTTCAACTGATACTCTGAAATACAAAATGTCGTCCTTGAGGTACTGTATGTTCCTAAATGTATAATTATCGAGTTGGGAGTGGGGGATGAATGTGGGAATGGTCTTACTAGATCTGACGCGTATATTATGTTCTTGATTGAAAGTTAGAGTCTCAAGGTGGTGGTTGTTATCTTCCAACTGATTCAGTAACTCAACTTTAACAGTTCCAATAAATGGCCACTTCAAGTTATCATCATTGTCACCTTTAAGTATGTGTACGACTACTGATACAGATGAACCTTTACCTTCACCCACCCCATTGGGATATATAATAATGCGCATGTTGTATCCATCGATGCCAGTGTAGAATGATCGTGAAAAAAATTTATTTGCCTTTTCAATTTTGAAAGTTTTTTTTGTCAGTGTTTTGTATTCTTTCTGTTGCGTAATCACCATATTCAGTTTGACTACCACATCATTCAGCTTGACTTCCACGTCATTCAGCTTGACTGCCACATCGTTTACTCCCTTTTCATTATTCATTGTTTGTATTTTGAATTCTGTCAAGTTCTTTTCATTGTAGAGGTACAAAGACAACAACAAGAAACAAATGCACAGCAAAATAAGAAAACCTTTTCTACTTAACTCATTCTCACTCTCTCTCCTTGATTCAGTACTTTCTCTCCTTAACTCGGCAGTCATATCCTCAATCTCTCTCCTTAACCGAACTGCACTCCTCCTTAACTCGGCAGCCTTATCATCACTCTCTTTCCTTAACTGAACTGCTATACCATCACTCCTTCTCCTTAACTCGGCAGCCTTATCATCACTCTCTTTCCTTAATTCAGCTGCCATCCTGTTACTTTCTTTCCTTAACTTGGTAACCATATCATCACCTTCTTTCTTTAGTGAAGCTATAGTCTCAGTTGCTGATTGTAAATCATCTTGTAATTTGACCACAGTGTTGAGAGCTTGATGGAGGTGTGCCTTATCATCCTGCTCATGTGCTCCCGTATCTTTTCTCTTCATCTTCACATCACATCCAATGCCTTCATACTTGCATGATATCACAGTGTGTTCACAATCATTTTCAAGATGCTGTTTTATCTCAGCACGTTGCACGCTATCAGGACAGTCAGCATTGGGGCAAGGAACCACTTTCATTTCACACACATTATCATGGATTCTTATGATATTAGTAAACGTATCCTTCTTTCCACAGTGCATGCATTCGTAATCTCTGTTCACACACTGTTCTTTCAAATGTTTCTCCAAATCTTTCCTCATCATCATTTGGATTGCATCGTTTTGTTTGCACTCTTTGGGGCAGGGAACTGGAGTGAACTCACAAGTGGCCACATGTTCCTCTAGTGTACCAACAGTTCCTTCCCATTCACATCCTCTCTCGACAGAATCACATTTGACATGGAGAGCTTTAATTTCTCTTTTACCTAGTGAGTATGAGGAAGCTTAATGGAACAACCTTTGCTCTAAACGGTGCACACTTATTCAATAGGTAGACAATAATTCCAAGCAGTGCACATCCTGGTACTGTCTCTATAGGCTTGAGAATAGGCTCGATGTTAAGGCTCTCAAATAACTTTATGTACCTAGATAGAGGCTGATTCTCCTTCTCCAAGCATTGTTGGTTGGCTTTTATTCCTTCAGGTGTGCACTATTTGGAATTAGACATGTGTTGCTATCAGTAAATAGTGTTGCCAGGTTGCTGTCTATAGTAATCCAGCCCATAACCATACCTACTTTAATGAATAAATGCTTATTCTATTTTTACTTTATTTAAAAAAAATCCAAATCCCTGAATCTGGCAACACTGGGACAATAGTGTGGCAAGTTTCCGTTCTGACTTACTTTTTACATCCTTTAGGTACTTTGGTTGCTCCATCCTGCAGTTGGGACATGGTTTCTCTTTATTGCCACGTTTCAGTTTATTTAGACAATTTTGACAGAATAGCCTGCCACACTCCCCATGCTGCCATGGGTCTCTAGCTACTTCTAAACAGATCAAACACTTCAGAGCATCATCTGGTTCAGACACAAAGTTACACTCATACCCACAACTAGTAGCCATATTAGCAGCCATACCCGGACCCACCCCCCTTAATTTTGCAATTACATCATAGGTAATCATAACTCTTGGTGATCCTTTACCCGTTTATTCATACTAGTGCAAAAAAGATAGTATAGACAGTGTGCAGTTAAGGGATGTGTAGACAGACAGTGGATGTGTATGTGTAGGAAGCATAATATTGTAAAGTTCTTCACTTTAGAGGGTGCACTCCAACCAAGGCTTGTGACCTGACACTTCAACCGATACTCTGAAATACAGAGTGTCGTCCTTCTGGTACTGTGTGTTATCGAACGGATTGTGAGAGAGCTCAGAGTGAGGGATGAACTTGCCATAACCCAGATTAGATCCAGCACGTTTATTCTGTTCTTTTGTGAAGTTCACTGTCTTGCAGTAGTGGTTATCATCTTCCAACTGATTCAGAAGCTCAATACTGACAGTTCCAATAAATGGCCAGTTCAAATTGTCATCGTGGTCCCCTTTCAGTATGTCTACAAGTACCGATACATGTGTGCCCTTTCCAGCACCACTCCCACTGGGGTCGATTCCAATGCTCATTTTATAGCCATCAGTGCTACTGTAGAAAGACTGCGAGTGAAAAACACCACGTGTATGCATTTTCTTTTCGTATTCTGTAATTTTAAATGTTCTCTTTACAGGTACTACGGTTGATTCCAACTTGACTGTTATTTCTTTATTTAGTTCGTTGATCAATGTTATCTGCTCTATTATCGATTTCAATGTGACGGCTGTATCATCTTTTTCATTCGATTCCATCTGCTCCATGGCTGACTTTAACTTATCTACCATATCTTCACTTTGTTTCTTCAGTTTAGATGCTACGTCATTTCTTTCCTTCTTCATTGATGCTATAGTCTCGCTGGATAATTGCAGTCTTTCTCGTAACTTATCAACAGTTTTCACAGCCTGATGGAAATGTGCCTTCTCGTCCTTCTCATGGGGCCTCATTTCTATTCTCTTCACCTTCACATCACATCCGATCTTCTCATACTTGCACGATATCACAGCGTAGCCACAATCATTTTCAACGTGTTCACTTATTTTAGTACGTAAAATTAGTTTACGACAACCAGCATTAGCATTCGGGCACGGAAATGGTTTTTCTTCACATTTGTTTTCATGGAGAACTATGTTGGTATATGTGTCCTTCATTCCACAGTGTTTGCATTCATACTCTCTATTGGGACACTGTTTCCTTAAATGCTCGTCCAAATCTTTTCTCGTGATCATTCGAATTTCGTAATTCAGGCGGCATTCTTTGGGACAGGGAACTGGAGTGAACTTGCACATGGTTTTTGCGTCATGTTCCTCTAGTGTACCAATAGTTCCTTCCCATTTGCATCCTCTCTCAGCATTGTCACACTTCACTTCGAGAGCTTTTATGATTTTTTTACCTAGTGAGTCAAACATTGTATGATCAGTACTAATGGCTCTGCAATAACATTGTATCATGAAAGTAAACTTTTTGTGGTTTTACAAAAAATCACACTTTGTTTTTATTGATTAATTTCGAATCCCACAAAAATACCCCACAAGAGTCTAATATTGACTTACTCTTGGTATCTTTGGTGTACTTTGGCTTCTTGCCACAATCGGGACAAGGCTTATCTTTGCCATATTCATTCAAGCAAGTTTTGCAGAATAGCCTGCCACACTTCCCATGCTGCCACGGCTTTCTAGCAACTGTTGAACAGATCAAACACTTCAGAGCATCATCTGGTTCGGACACAAAGTTACAGTTGTACCCAGCGCTAGGGGCTTGGTTAGAGGCCATGTCAAGAGGGTAGAGCTGACTGAGTGCCCCACCCCCTTTTTATCAGGGCATCCTATAGTTGCCATGACAGCATGCGGTATTCATTACATCATGTGTGTGCAATGATTATCTTTACTGGATGCATGGTTGTCCATAAGGAATGAGGAATAGGTAGTGGCTTACAAGGACCTAAGAAACCCGATCCTTTAATGTCCTATTCAATCCATGCAGTTGTGTAAACCACTGTATTCACCTATTTCCCTAACCTTCCTGACAACCAACCTGCAATGGACAGTAAACTAGAATTTTGTGATTGGAGTGCAGTGGGTTGTTATAATAATAATATTAAATTCTTGTGGTGGAAGTTGTGGGATACAAGTGTATAAAGTGTGGTCATGAGGAGACTAATACTGTGTACATGCAATGAAGAGTGTGGAGAAATAAAATATCTATGTAGACCATGTTCACTTCGTGCACTCCAACCAAGGCTTGTAACCACAGTCTTCAACTGATGCTCTGAAATACAGAGTGTCTCCCCTCAGGTATTGTATCTTACGGGGTATGTTGGAGAGTTGAGAGTGGGAGATGAAGCCATTATAACCCACAACACGTGTATTGTCTTCTTCATAGAAGGGTAACGTAGCATAATTGTGGTTCTTATCTTCCAGTTGATTCAGTAATTCGACTTTAACAGTTCCAATAAATGGCCATTGCAATTGATTGTCGTAATCACCTTCCACTACATGTGCAAACAGTGCTACATGTGTGCCCTTGCCATCTCCATATCCATTGGGGTATACTGCAATACTGATATTATACCCACAAATGCTGTAAAACGATTTTGAATGAAAAGCTTCATCGTTAGCCATTTTCTTACTAAACTCAGTCAATTTGAACGTTGTTGAGTCTCCACATAGTGAAGCTATAGTACTCATGGTTGAGTGCAACTTGACTGCCATATCTTCATTTTCTTTCTTCCACTGGGCTGCCATAACAGCATTCTCTGTCTTCATAGATGCTATAGCTGTTTGCATAGTGGTACATGTATTATGGAACTTGAGAGCCATATCATCCTTTTCTTTCTTCCACTGGGCTGCCACAGCAGCACTTTCTTTCTTCACAGATGCTATAGTCGATTGCAACTTAGCAGTGGTATCTGTGGCTGATTGCAACTTGACTGCCATATCTTCATTTTCTTTCTTCAACTTGACTATTGTAGCATTATTTGATGCTATGGTATTCGTGACCGATTGCATCTGTGCTTTCGTGTAATAGATTTCTTCAACAATTTCCTCTTGAGTCAATACAGTGCACTCCAACCAAGGCTTGTGCCCTTCCACTTCAACTGATACTCTGAAATACAGAGTGTCATCCTTCAGGTACTGTGTGTTATTAACTGGATCATGAGAGAGTAGAGAGTGAGGGATGAATTTGGACCAACCCCAGTTGGATCCAACTCGTGCATTATGTTCTTCTTTGAAGGTCAATATTGCAACTTTGTGGTTTCTATCTTCCAAATGATTCAGTATCTCAACTCTGACAGTTCCAATGAATGGCCAACTCAATTTATCATCATAATTACCTTTTAGTATCGGTATAACTATTGACACATGTGTACCTTTACCAAGACCTATCCCATCGGGATATACATTAAAACCAATGTTATACGTACTGTAGCCAACGGACAGTGATGCTGGATAAACTTTATCGCTATATTTTTTCTTTTCATATTCAGTAACTTGAAATGTTATCGACTTAGCTGATAGTTGCCTCTCTTGCAATTTGACCACAGTGTCGAGAGCCTGATGGAAGTGTACCTTATCATCCTGCTCATGTGCTCCCATATCTTTTCTCATCATCTTCACATCACATCCAATATTCTTATATTTGCATAGTAACATGACGTGTTCACATTCATTTATAAGATGTTTTCTTATCTCGCTTCGTTCCATGGTTTCCATACATTCAGAGCTAGGGCAAATGAGAATTTTCTTTTCACATATATCATCATGGACAGACTTTATGGATGTAAATGTATCCTTCTTTCCGCAATACTGGCACACATAATCTCTGTTCATACACTGTTCTTTCAAATGTTTCTCCAAATCTTTCCTCAGTATCGTTTGGATTGTATCGTTTTGCTTGCACTTTTTGGGGCAGGGAACTAGAGTTAACCCACATGTGGCCACATGTTCCTCTAGTGTACCAACAGTTCCTTCCCATTCACATCCTCTCTCAACTGAATCACATTTGCTACGAAGAGCTTTGATCTCTCTCTTACCTATACAGAGATACAGATGGTATGGTGTTTGGTTTATGCAGTTTAAAAGTTCACTCACTTCTGTTATCTTCAAAATACATTGGCTCTTCTGTCCTGCAGTTGGGACAAGGCTTATCTTTGCCATATTCATTTAGACACTTTTCACAGAATAGCCTGCCACACTTCCCATGCTGCCATGGGTCTCTAGCTATTGCTAAACAGATCAAACACTTCAGAGCATCATCTGGTTCAGACACAAAGTTACACTCATAGCCAGAACTAGGGGCTAGCTTGGAAGCCATGTTGGGACTAGATTTCAAATAATAGGGTGTGTCCAGCTGGCTGTTCAATTGACCATATAAGGAGTTAGTCATCCCAACAATCCTGTTTTTTTAATTTTTTTATTATTATTATTTTTAGTCATAGCTATAGTTGGTAAAAGGTATGACATAATGAGTAGGCACATACATTATAGAGTGGGTGGCACGATTTCACACATTATGTTCATTCACTTTAGTGTGCACTCCAACCAAGGCTTGTGACCAGACACTTCAACTGATACTCTGAAATACAGAGTGTCGTTCTTCAGATATTGTGTGTTCTTAACAGGATCGTGAGAGAGTTGGGAGTGGGGGATGAACATAGAGTCTCCCCAAGTAGATCCAACCTGCGTATCAAGTTCTATACCGATTGCTAGCATTCTAAGATGATGGTTGTCATTTGCCAGCTGATTCAACAATTCAAACTTCAAAGTCCCGGTAAAAGGCCAATTCAAGTCAACGTCATGATCGCCACAAAGCACCTGTGCAAACACAGATACATGTGTACCACGACCACTGCCCGTCCCATAGGGGCATACTGCTACACGCAGGTGGTATCCATCAGTGAAAGTGTAGAATGCTTCTGACAAAAACATCTCATTGCTACACCTTTTATTTTCATATTCTCTTAGTTTGAATGTGATAGATTCTTTTTGTAACAAGTCTGTATCATCTCTTAGTTTCTTATATTCGATAGCCATATCACCAATTTCCTTTCTCATAGATGCTATAGTGTTCATAGCTGACGTTAACTTATCATCACTTTCTTGAAGTTTCTTATATTTGATAGCCATATCATCAATTTCCTTCCTCATACACACTATAGTGTTCATAGCTGACGTGAACTTCTCACCACTTTCTTGCTTTATTGATACTACGGTATCCATGGCCGATTGTAACTTAACTGTCAAATCTTTCCTTTCTTTCCTCTCCAATGCTATAGTCTTAGTGGCTAACTCCAAGTTATCTTGCAGTTGGAGCACAGTATCCAGTGCTTGACAGAAGTGTGGCTTAGCGTCCAATTCGTGTGATCGCATATCTTTTTTCTTTAATTTCACACGGCATCCAATAGTCTTGTACTTGCATGAAACAACAGTATATTTGCAAGTGTGTTCTACATGTTCCTTCACTTTGCTGTTTCCCATCATCTCGGGACACTCGCTGTTGGGACAATGACGCAACACTTTCAAACACTCCTCGTTCAAATGTTTATCCAAGTCCTTTCTCACTAGCAGTAGACTTTTCTTGCATTTTTTGGGACAGGGAACCAGAGAAAAATTGCATTCATCCAAGTGTTTATCCAGTGAGCAAACAGTTCCTTCCCATTCACATCCTCTCTTGACATTATCTGGTTCACATTTGATAGAGAGAGCTTGGATTTCCCTCTTACCTACACACAGCACACAGTTATGAAGTAGCATGCTAAATGTGTTAGATAACTTACTCTTGGTATCTTCCAAGTACATAGGTTTTTTCATCCTGCAGTTGGGACATGGTTGACCTTTCCCATACTGGTCTAAACACTGTTCACAGAATAACCTGCCACACTTTCCATGCTGCCATGGGTCTCTAGCTACTTCTAAACATACAAGACATTTGAGAGTGTCATCTGGTTCAGACACAAAGTTATATACTGATCTGCACATAGATTTTGAGGCCATTTTTGACACAGATCATGTGATCCAAACTGTGTTCCAAACCACAAAGTACTTAAGTATTAACAGTAGCATGTAGGCAGCGGCTCAGAACAATAGGGCTATGAAAACATTTTATTGTTCCCCAGCCACAAAGACCACCACCTGCAAACTAAGTACTGTATTTTTGTGCACTATATAAAAGGTTATAAAATAAAAAATTAAATTTTCTCCCTCCCTTGCCTCTGTCCCCCTAGATCTCTTTGAGGAACGAGCTCTTCTTCTCTCTCATCTTGGAAGACATGAAGTGGCATTGGCCATTTATGCTCACGTCCTCAAAGAACCAGAAATGGCAGAAGAGTAAGTGAAGAAAATGATAACTTTGTCATTCTCCTCTTAAAGGTACTGCAGAGTAAATTATGATGCTGAGAAAGAAGACAGTAGAGATGTGTACCTCTGTCTCATCAAGATGTACCTCTCTCCCCCCAATCTTGCAGAGTTTGCATGGGATCCATGTCCCCGAGGGGTCACAGCCAGAGGCTAATGTCAAGGATGCCCTCACTGTTCTCACACAACACCATCACCTTACACCAAGGTCAGTTACACCTCAGCCTCCCCAGTAATTACATCAGTACTGCATCACATGACCATCACATGACTCAGATATCGTCAGAATTATATTACTATATACTGCATCACATGACTCAGTTTTACTCATACCCGGTACCCTGGCCTCAGAATTACATTAGTACATTGCTGACTTCATGTGTGCAGGTGTTGGACTTATTACCAGCTGGTACAAAGTTGAAAGACATACAGGAGTTTCTGACCATGGTGGTCCAGGAGAGAACGTTACTGAGACGAAGAACACAACTCATGAAGAGTCTCCTGTTAGCAGAACACTTGCAGGTACGACACATTCAGCTCTCCACTGTGTCACCTAAGTGATCCAGTTTCAGAATCTCTGAATTGACTTGGAACTCTCTCTCTCCAGGTTGTGCAGCAGACGATTCATTCGTAATCAAGCTCAGGCTCCCTACTTTGTCATCAACGATCATAACGCATGCGATGCTTGTAACAAGCGATTAGGCACTAACCCTGCAATTACTGTCTAGAAATCTTGTGGTAAAACTTCTTATCAATCTTTTGAGACTTTTTTCTTTCCTGTTATTTTGGATTGCCTACGGTGCATTTGCTTGATACACTACTATTGTGCCAAGGAGAAACTGACCACCCCCACCGTCTCCCAAGAAACATTGCCACTCGCTGGAGGGGCTGGTTTGGAATGGACATCTTCCAGCAGTAGTGATGTACCTGTACGTAGAGACTGGTCAAACCCGTTTGACGATTGAGTATGCATATATGATGTGCATACAGTTATGTGTGGTGGTGATTAATTTTACAATGTCATTTTTTAAATTAATTTTTTTGTGTGAAATGCATTATTTAAAAAAAAGTTGATAACCAAAAAAATACCGAATGATTGAAGATACTTGTTTTATCTGCCAGCTGCTACTCCTAGAATCCCAGTCACACCTGGAGAGAGAAAATATCACCCCTCCCTTCAATCTCCAGACCATAATCATCTTTTTCACAATACAATGGAACTTCCAAATAACGGACACACTTGGGACTCAGCCTTTTAGCCTTTGTAAAGAGGTTGTCCTCTTTTGGAGGTTATTTTGTATTACTAAGGTACTTTTATAATAATATCCTTTGAGAGTTAATTTGTCCTCTTTCTGAGTGTTCTGTATCAGCAGTTTCACTGTACCTGTTTTTTATAACGACCACCCTCCCCCTTCACCTATGCAGCACTCACTATCAAATTCAATCTTTGCCAGTATCTTCTTGGGCCTGATGGTAGCCTCTTGGTTTCTGATCACCACGATGGACACACCCTCCTCTTCCTGAATGCTCCACCCATTTTTAGCAATGAGGGTGGCTGTGGACTCCTTGTCCAGGTCTCCCAAGTAGTCTTGTAGCATCGAGTACGGCACATTCTGGTAACTTATGTCCACAACACTACAGATATCTGCATGGCAACACATGCATGCCTTCACTCTGGTTGGTAAAGGGTGGAAACACTTACAATTTCTAATGGCTTCCTGGAATTTAGCCACTTGATTCACAGTCTCCATGACGTCCTGAACTCCCAACCAGAAGCTTTTGAATTGACAACATTCAAGTTGAGTGTGGAGTTCCACTACTGATTGTATTGAGGGATCCACTTGCTGAGAGAGAGAGAGAGAGAGATGTGTAACAAAGCAAGTGAAGCAGCTGATAGGCTGTCATTCAACACACATGTATATTGCAATTTAAATTATTTTTGAGAGAGCGCACAAGCGTCACAAGTAGTTGATGCTAGAGCTCCCAGACCACTTTTCTTCCCCCTCCCCACAAAAAAGAAGAAAAGCTGGGCTGGCAACGCCAGACTACACTCCACCCTCTCCCTCCAAGAATAATTACTCATTCCTCCTGTTGTAATTGACTTACTAAGCTCTGGGCTAGCACACACTTGAGCACAATGAAGTCTGTTTTGGGTAGCTGTGTGAGTGCTTTAAGCAGGATCAAGGTGGCTATGTCCCTGTTGATGCATGTCGGACTGAACTGGTACAGCTTCAACAAGGCAAGGTTAGCCTCGAAGTCATAGCTTTCCCCTTCAGACTGAAACTGGACATACTTCTCAAGAGTCTCCACTATCTCAGGGTTGTATCTAGAAAAGTATAAAATAGAAATTTCTAATGGTTGATCACTTCCCAAGTGCAAACTGCTAGCTAACCTGTTTATCCCAGTCAGAAGAGGTTTCACTATCTCTCTCCACTCTTCACTCGAACTCGCAGCCATCTGCAAGCTAGCTAGAGAAAATAAAAGCTAAAGAACTCCACGTGTCACCTGTTGTGGAAAAAGAATTTTTCCAATTAAAGCCACCACTGCAAGGGCATGGCATGGCATGTAATGCATGAAGAACTGAAGTCTATACTAATAATTTAATTTTGGCGCCAGCTACTGCACTTTTCAGTGACTACAGCAGACGCAGGCTTATACACTCTCTCGTGTTTTCTCTCTCTCTCTCCCCCTTCGCTTCCTGGCCCGCTTGTCTCTAGCTAGTAAAGTTGTAGAACTAGCTAGAAGATGGACGAGGACAACCCAGCTGTCAATGGAGATGGATTGGAACATGGACATCAAGAAATTGAGGTAAATATGAATAAAATCTAGCACGAAATGTGCTAGCAGTAGCTTAATAGCCTATGAACATATTAAATGAAGATAGCAGCCAGTAACTTTTAAGTTTGTTGGCTGACTGACTGCTACAATACTATTAATTTTTGCCAAATATACTGGCAGGTGTTACCACAGTAGCTAGATCTTTAGCAACCAGATGTTACCACAGTAGCTGGTGAAGTCAAATAGCTCTAATGGGTAGCTTGTTGCTAAGTGGTTTTATCTTGTTGAACAAGAGGGCATTCCAGCTGTGCTGGTATAGATAATGAGTCTGTACAAGCTGCCTACAATTAGTCTTTGGACTCATAAAACACTAAGGGTTGAAAGAATTGACTCCTGTAATTAAATTAATAAATTGCTCCATCTCATAATTATTACTATGGTGGACCCCCTGGTTTATTGGCTTGGTAATAATAATAATGTGGTATCTGCTCTATATAGAAGTTCCAGCATCAGTTGGAAGTGCTGGAGGGAAAACTGATGGATGTGGGCTCCAGTCTAGACAAGGACGTGGTCACTCAGGAGGGGCGTGGCACCAACATGGATAAGCAAATGCTGAAGTGAGAAAACTGAAACACTTTCAGTAGACAACATTTGATTACACTGGGGGACAATGTATACAATAGAGAGGTTCCACTCTATTATCCAACCTCAGGACACCTGGACAATAGAGAGGTTCTACTGTATTATCCAACCTCTGTATTGAGGACACCTCTATACTGAAGACAATTTCCAAGGTCCCAAAGTGTCCACAATAGAGGTTCCACTGGATTATCCAACCTCTGACACCTCTATACTGAGGACAATTTCCAAGGTCCCAAATAGAGTGGTTCCATAGATACCTCTTAGTTCTGAAGATGGTTCTTATGAGATTGTTTTTATCATTATTAGGTTAAATACAACAAAAGAAGATCTGCAAGGGATAGAGAATGATTTGAACGAAATCTTGGACCACCCTGACCTGCAGGAGCAGGACGCATCCTCGCCTACGGATGTTAACAGGACGAGAGGGAAGGCAACGGTCCTGCACATACAGTCTCAGGGAATGATGCAGCGGTTGGACTCACTCGTGGAGGAACTCCAAGGGAAAATGGACCACCAGAAGGATGAATTCATCCAAGACTTGGAGAGCTTGGAGGACTGGTTGGATGCGGCTTTCTCCCTTGCTCTCCTCGAGCCAAATCGCTTCATGTAAGTCCTCACTGAGTGGCAGAGCCAACCAGAGTATAGTGGAACTCTGTACAGTGTTCTCCTAAGTATTAGTGACAGAATAGGGGTGGTTTCACACATCAAAGGGTATTACGTCAAAGGGTTGAAGGCATAGTGGGCCCTATCTTAGGATATGCTGAGGAGAATACTTAAGCAAAAATGACAATCATAATTACATTAAATAAACAATAACAACAACAACGATGACAAAGCCCCTTATTTGACCATGTCTAGGTACCCTGCAGGCTTTGTGGATGAGGAAAACTTGCGATCTAATTCCAACAGTTCCCTCCAGTCCTACTCTGAAGGTTCCCAGTCCGAGGATGAAGAGGGCCACCGCCCATCTTTGGACCAGGAGCGTGGCAGTAGAGGGGGAGAGGGCGAGCAACGACTTGTGGTCACACCCACTCAGGATGAAGATAAAGAGGGGGTTCAAGGTGGTGAAGAAGGGGCCGTGGAATACAATGTTATGTTCTCCCAGAGTTTAGTTGAGGATGATGATGATGAGGAGGAGGAGGAGGGTGTGGCTCAAGCCATGGACGAGGGTGGTGGTGAAAGTGAGGAGGACACGTCTCCCAGTCAAACTGGAACTATAACAAGTGGAGAGAGTTCGGGAGACACAGAGCAGTCCCAGTCCCATTCTGAAGGTAAGTGGTATGGGAATGGAATTGGAATGTATTTGAGTTAATTATGGTTTATGTTCGTCTCCAGCTGAATCTGATAGGTTGGACTGGATAAGGGACCTCCGTATCGTGCCCCTGTTCCACGCACCCACCTTACGACAGGAACTTGGATTTCGACGTGGGAGTGTGGACGATAAGGACTTGGACCACCTCATCACTGACCTTGAGGTGAGAGAGATAGATAGAGGCACTAATCCAAAGGTGTTTGTTTTCAGAGAAGATGCCTAAGTGATTTCCCTCCCACTCACACCTGGTATTTATTGTGGTTGCGTAGAGGCTATTAAATTACCCAACCACTGGATATGTGCAGTAGAGCATAGAGATAGGGGAATTCATATTGTGTGTGAGTGCATGTGCCGGTCTCAAGTGGATGTATCAAATTGCACAAGTTTTAATGTAACTTGTTTCTGTAAACATACTAACAGATAAACAGCTAAGAGATCGATATGTGATTGTTATTTAAAGAGAGTGGAAAGGACTTAGTAACTAACTGTAATGGGTTGACATGCCTCAAAGTTTTGTCATCATTGCAAGCATGTTGACATTTTCCTGGTGTCGTTTAATTAAGTTTTGGTATTACTTGGAATGAGTGACCAACTTGCTGGCTTCTGGTATGTAGTTGATGTATAGTATACGGTTTCCAAGGGGAATTCTGACACATTATCCCACCACCTGGTGTCAAAGTTCAGTCTGTAAACCATCTCTCTCTCTCTCTCTCTCTCTCTCTCTCTCTCTCTCTCTCTCTCTCTCTCTCTCTCTCTCTCTCTCTCTCTCTCTCTCTCTCTCTCTCTCTCTCTCTCTCTCTCTCTCTCTCTCTCTCTCTCTCTCTCTCTCTCTCTCTCTCTCTCTCTCTCTCTCTCTCTCTCTCTCTCTCTCTCTCTCTCTCTCTCTCTCTCTCTCTCTCTCTCTCTCTCTCTCTCTCTCTCTCTCTCTCTCTCTCTCTCTCTCTCTCTCTCTCTCTCTCTCTCTCTCTCTCTCTCTCTCTCTCTCTCTCTCTCTCTCTCTCTCTCTCTCTCTCTCTCTCTCTCTCTCTCCTCTCTCTCATTAGAAACTGGTCGAGGATCTTCCTATTCAGTCTCAGAAGTTCAAGATGGTGAAGGCAACAGTGAACTTTGTGATCACCAGTCTGAGGGCAGAACTGGCCGATGAATACAAGGAGAGACTCCGCCTCCTCCAGAAGAGGTGGGAGGTCCTTGAGAAAGAGTTGAAGTGGCGTTTGGCACAGCTGACCTTTGAGAGGGCGCAGAAGGTCAGTAAACTAACCACACCCATATCCCTACCCCAACCACACATCTCCTTACATAGTGCACCTTGGAGGACATCTTGGAGATTCTAAGTGACCTTGACAACCAGCTACAAGCGAACACCCTGCCAGAGGAAGTCAAGGAAAAATACTCTTTTCTAATGGTGAGAGCATGCACTACAATGTTAAGTGGAGACTCAAAATCAATCACAGAAGAGTGTCCAAGTTGGAGAACATTCCTCATTTCAAGGGTGGATACATATTCATTCAGGGGTGTTCAGGATTTAGCTGGATGGATCTAGTGCTGGTTACTGGTCATTTTCCAACCAAATTTCATAGTTTTAAGTATTACAGGATATACTGAATGTCCAACCAAATCTTTATAATGACCAATCAAAGAGGGATAACATGCAGCGCTAGAAGTCACTGGTCATTTTCCAACCATTTCTTGGAAAGGGCCAACCAAATTTCAGAGTTTAAAATCGGTCAACCACAATTTCATGAGGTATTTCTTCCTCAAATATTTTATTTCTGGCTCTGAATGTATTCATACTGTACCAGCACACTGCTTCCTTTACAAGTAATCTCTCTCTCTATTCTGTTTCCCTCCAGGAGTTCATCACCAGCTTGGAGGACCTCAGTTCGGAGAAGTCTGTGAGATTGAACGCCTTGGAGGAGGCATTTGGGAAGATCATTGAGTTATGTCCTGAGGGGGACCTTCAGAAGTGGCAGGACATAGTGGACCAGATGAAGGAAGCTTACGAACAAGTGGCTAAAAAGGTACACTTGAAACTGAAAGTGGATTCATATTATATATGAGAGAGAGAGAGAGAGAGATTTAGTTTGTTCATCTTTTATTTAGATTGGAGAACAGAAGGTGTTTCTGGAGAAGTGTATAGAACAGTGGGAGGAGTTTCAGAAACTCTACCAGCGCTGCGAATCATGGCTGAAGAGGACGGAGCTTCTAGTTGGCAGGGAAACATACGGATACACTTTGAAGGAGACAGAAACCTATATGGCAGATATAAAGGTAAGGGGATTTAAGGTGCAGTCAAGGATGAGACCCCTCCTCTTTCTGTGTCTATAGGAGTTACGGAAACAGATTCCAGGACAGGAAGAGTTGGGGAAACAGCTGGTCAATTTGGGGAAAGTGCTCTTGGAAACGGTGGAGGAAGGGGGCGGGGCCGAACACTTCATAGATGACCAGTTATCAGATGTGGAGAGACGTTGGTCTGACCTTGTGACCCCTCACACAGGAAAGATTGACGACAGGGAAGCTGCCGTTGATAAAGTAAGGAAAGAACTACAGGGTAACCTCTGAATAATGGACACACTTGGGACCCAGCCTTTTGTCCTTTGTAGAGAGGTTCTCCTCTTTTGGAGGTTACTTTATATAGAGTGCAATGGCTTTTAGATTGTCCTTTATTGAGAGGTTTGTCCTCTTTCGGAGTGTCCTTTATCAGAGGTTCCACATGCCACTGTAATAAAGGTATCATGGTTGCTATAGTTATGACCTTCGTACTGTGTGGTTTCAGGTGGTGGCAGAGTGGAGAGGGTACGCTGGCATGCGGACTGGAACCTTAGCCTTTATCGACCAGATGTTCAAGATTGTGGGCACCGAGCCAAAGGAATCTTCCCATGGAGACCACACCCTCCTCCCCATGTATATTGTAAGCCACACCCTTCCCATAATCCAGTGTTCTCCCCACCATAGGGGCCCCACTTTATTTCATCTTCCCTTTGATGTGGTCAATAGATAGCCACAAATACTCTTTGATGTATGAAACCCTTTAATGATAATGATATGAATCTCAAATTGTACAGCCTTCAACTTTTTTTTAAACTAATGTATTTTGACTTTCTTGCTTTCTTGTTCCCCATAACAGATATGGTTATTTCACATTTTCTTTTTATTTGTAGACTTATGCTAACCAGTTGAAGCGTATGGAGGTCCAATACAACCGCTTGATGGCCTCGGGGAAGAGTCTCTCCTCCAACACCTTCATGGGGAACAGGAATGCCTTTGTGGAGGAGATGGAGAGTATGGAAATGCAGTGGGGACCATTGAGGGACAACATCATGGGTACCTTGGACCTTTTTATAAGGTGGGTGTGGTTATCAAGTCTCCCTGCCAAATGCTTTGTGGCCTTTTGGGGCAGTGGAACACTGGAACTTCATTAGTGGAGATTTCTATTTTATTCCACTCTTCGGAGGTTCAGCAATATGGTTTGGGTATTGAAGGAGAACACCTTTCAGCCTTAAGTAGCTTTGTTTTTTATTTGTTGTTGTTATTTTTGTTTTGTTGTTTTGTCATTTTATTGTTATTTGTTTCATTGTTATTTTTATTTTGTTGTTGTGTGTACAACAGGGAATACAATGATTGGATCATGGTACGCCTGCAACACATGAACGACCTGGTGACCCAGGGGAGCGAGCTGGTTCAGCGTGAGGTGCTCTTTATCCAGAACTTCCCTCTGGAGGAGATCTTGAAGACCGACGTGGAGGAACTGCTAAGAGAAGCCGACTCTCTGGTGGCCGGTCAGGATCAACTCACCCAGGTGAGTATGTGGGGGAAGTCCCAGTCCTAGGATTGATCTTCCCACATTTCAGTCCTTCTAAAAAGCAAGACTGACAGAATACATGAGGGTATTTCATGGGGTTGGGTGGGGGAGGGCAAAGCTAAAATGTGCCTACTCCTTAGTCGACTACATTGGTAATGGGTTAAGTTTGGGAGGGGAGTTATCAAAGGTGTCTATGATGGTTGGTTGTCCTAGCTGTGACCACCCCCCTCCCCTCCCTGTGCAGATGGAAGCTGAATGCACTCAAATTGAGGAGAAGGTCTTGGAGCGACAGATCCAACAAGAAACCTCAGCCACCTTCTCTGGCTCTCAGAGCAACCTCGAGTTCGAGAGCACGACAAAAGAGAAGAACAGGCTCCAGAAGGCTCGGGAGAAGATCCAGTCCGATTCTGATTCCCTGCTCCCGGTTCTGAACATTCTTTATCTGCAGTTGCAATTCCTCCAGAACATACAGGATGGTACCAAGGTGGGTGTGGTTATAGGTGTGATTAGAAGGGTATCTATCTATAAAACTGATCTAGGATGGTACCTGAGGTGGGTGTAGTAATGGGTGTGGTCACTGCACATTGGAAAGTACAGGATGATACTAAGGTGGGCATGGTAATGGGTGTGGCCACTGCACATCAGAAAGGGTAATACCGTATCTATATCAAAACTGCTTACCAGATGGTACCGAGGTGAGCGTGTGATGATTCGGTTCAGATTAGTGAGGGTCCAACTGTAATAATGTATTGAGAGGCAATAATTTCTACTTCAAACTTGTGTTGTACTTTGTACCTGCAGCTGACGAACAAGGTGATGGACTTTGCGGGGTGGCAGTTGGAGTGTGAGAGTCTTCTCTCTGAAGTGGAACTGAAGCTGTCGGAGGACCGCTTTGAGAAGTACCGATCCCAGGCCTACGACGCTGGATCAGTGATGGAGGAGGTCCAAGAATCCATGGAAGAAATGGCTGAAAGCCTCTCCTTCTCCCTCCCTCCTCCTGACAAGGTACAAAATGAAATGCCATCTGGTGGAAAGTACGAATTTCATATTTGCTGAACTTCTAGTTGGTGGGCATTAATAAGACACTGACATCTGAGATAGAGACCCTCTCCTCTTCCACTGAAGCAGCCAAACTCCGCCTCCAGCTCTTGATTGAGTGGTGGGTGGAATATAACGGTAACTATGACGACGTGTTGCCATGGCTGGATTCCATGGAGAGTAGTTTAAGTCAGCTGATTGCTCGTTTCAAGAGCACACATCCTCCGAGGGTATCCCCTATGGACCTGGTCCAAGAAATAAAGGTACGGTACAGTATGTTATCAGGACAAACATGATAGATACGTAAGACGTGGCAAAGATTTGGTAGGACACTCAGTACCCCTATAATCATATTAGTTATACACTGAAATCTGTTGCAGCTACATATTTTTAGCTCAGAGATCTGGTTATTAATTGGACCGGTCAACTATTTCCTTAATGTGAAAATGTGAAAACTTATTTTTATCATATGACTGTCACATGACCTGTGCAGGAGCTGAATGCGGAGGTTGAGGATAAGTCAGTCGTGGTGTGTGCACTTGAGTCCACTGGTCAGAGCATTCTGGAGGAGATGCAATTGAAAGGTGCCAATGTTAAGGAGATGCCCAGTCAGATCGCCAACGTTCGCACCAGGTGGGAGGGGCTACGCAAGGGGTTGAAAGAACAGAACGAAGTTGTTGGATATTACGCTGAAAGATTTGAGCAATATCTGAATCGTTTGTCGAGATTCATGAACTGGTTGAGCGAGTTTTATGGGAAACTTTATGACGAGGTTTGTGTGGAGGTGCCGTCTAAAGCATCAGAGGATGTGATTTCTCGTCATAAGAACCAGTTGGAAGTTTTCCGAGCAGAGGTCATAAAGCATCAGGACGAGTTTGAGTGGTTGAGGACGGAGTCTGGGGAGTGGGGGGATTATCTGATCCCCGATGCAGTGCAGGAGAACCTTCCTTCGCCATCTGAAGCCACACCTCCTCCAGATGGTAAGACTATGTAGTTACATAAAGTGGTCTTTTCCACAATCTTGAACATGGTGATTAACAGTCAAAAGTGAGTCTACGATTCACATGTTATTGGTCTCATGAAAATTTAGCCATTTTCCCAGACTTGTGAAAAATTTTTGTGTGACTGATTTAGGTTTAATAGTCAAAAATGAACCTAGATAGAACCTAGGCATCATACTGAATGCTTAGATCCACATTTTAGTGTCATTGGTCTCAAAAAAATTTTTCCTAATGTGGTAAAATGGCTAAATTTTGCGTAAAATTTTAATGCTTAAAAATGAATCTAGGCATCATGTTGAATGCGTAGATTCATGTTATTAGTCTTGTAAAGATTTTGGCCAATATTAATAAACCATTAAACCACTATTATTCCTGATGTATTAAAAGGCAGAGGATACTGTTTTCAGGTGGCCCCTTTCATGCATATGTAGATCCAATCCCAACTGAACTGTGCATGAAATATCCTGTCATCCTCATACATATAGAGGAGGAGAGTGAGTTCCCTCCCTCTTCCATGCTGCCTTACGTGAAGAGACGCCTCCAGTCAGTACTGGACAAGTGGTCTTCTGTTGACCGTCTGCTGATCGAGAGGGAACAGAAACTGGAGATGAGCACAGGCTCCTTTCAAGCCTTCTACACCCATGCAGAGGGCCTGCTCAACTGGCTTCGCAGGAAGCTGGAGATGGGAGCCTTGTCTGGTCACCCCCCTGCTGATCTGGAGATAGTGGAGGGCTATCAGAAAGAGATCAAGGTGAGGGAGAGAGCAGGACAGGGAGGGGAGGAGGAGGAGGAGGAGAGGGGAGGGAGGAAGAGAAGAAAGAAAGAAAGGGGAGGGAGGAGGAAGAGGGAAGGAGGAGGAGGAGAGGGGAGAAGGAGAATATCACCACTGAACTTTTATTCTCTTTGTTACTGTTTGGCATACATAGATGACTAGGGATGAACTGGGAACCAAAGCAGCCACTCTGAAGGCTGCGGAGCACATGGCAGACACCCTGAGGAAACAGGTCACACCCACCAATGCTGACAGCTTGAACAAAATGATGGAAGAGATGCACAAGATGTGGGAGGAGCTTGAAAGGGGTACAGAGACTCGAGATGAAGGTATAAAAAAATGTAGAAAAGAGAGGGAAATAATTGAATTCTGTTTCTCTTTTGGATTAGTTTTGTCTCCCTTGGTGGATCGGCTGCGTGACTTTTGGCAGGAGAGTTCCAGGGTGGAGGCGTGGCTCCAGGAGAGGGAGGCAGAGTTAGAGAACTGTGGCACTATCGGGGCTAATCTGGACAGATGCAAGGAACAGGCTGAGATACTGCAGGTCAGAGAGGTTGAATGAGGTTGACCTCCAAATAATGGGACCCATCCTTTTGTCCTTTGTAAAGAGGTTGTCCTCTTTTGGAGGTTATTTTGTATAGAGTGCATATATACAAAGGTACTTTTAGATTGTCCTTTGTTGAGCTTTGGATGTCTTTTATCCTGTATAAGTACTTCCATGTATACATTGTACATATCTTTTTAGCAACTGGATGAAGTGCTTTTGGATAACAAACGTGCTACTGAGAAGAGCCAGGAACAAGCCACTGCTCTTGCAGATGAGTGCGAGTCTGGTTCCGGAACCAAGATTCTGGATCAGGTATCAGACCATGAGCAGCGGTATGCCAGTGTGTGTGAGGAAACTGCTGAGAGGGTGGAGAGATGCGAGGAGGCAACGGCAGCACTGCAGGAACTGGTCCAGAAGATTGGTGCATTCGAGAAGTGGGTGGGTGAGGTAAAGGAGACTCTTGAAGAAAAAAAGAAGGAGAAGAGACCCATAGGCACACTACAAACTGAATTAGATGAGCATTACGTGAGTTAACATTGTTGCAAAAAATAAAAAAAATAGTGATGACCCTTTAGTATTGGCTTTTCATTTTATAGGATTTTATGCGTGATATTGAGACACACACAGAGGAGTACCTTGAACTAGTTCCAGATGGACAAGCCCTGATGGACGAGTATCTCCCCAATGATTGGCTGGCAGGAGTCATGCAAACCCTCCACGACAATTGGTTTGGTTATGTCGACACTCTAAATGAAAGGTACTGATCCAGAGATTAAATTTATTCATTTTTTTTTATATTTCTTCACCCCCTTCCTCCCCCTCCTCCTCCCCTCCCCCTTCTCCTCTCCTCCCCCCTCCCCCTCCACAGATGCAGTGAGCTGCTAGCACTGTTGGAATTATGGGAACGTTATGAAAAAGATGTAAAGGACCTGCTGGGCTGGATCATGTCCGAAGCCGACAGCTTCTCCAAGGATGTCACCACCAAGGGAGACAAAGGCATTGTAGACCACATGGAAACATGCAAGGTAGGGCAGGGTGACAGAGAGAGAGAGAGAGAGAGATTCTCTACTTATTGCTGACTCAACTGTGCAGAATTTTATGGAGATGCTGGAGGGGAAGAAGACGACCATCGAAGAGATAGAGGACCAGGCTGTCCTCCTCAAGGAAGAGGATGGGGAAAAGAAAAATGGCACCAGTGATGTCGAATCAAGGTATAAGGATATGGCACAGGATTTGAGCAATATTTAATTATTCAAAACCACATCCCACAGATGGAACGATGTTCAGATGCATTGGAACTCGTGTTGTAAGCTATTGAGTGAGACTCTTGTTCGCCTTGAGGCCACTGAGGCAGAGATGAGGCACGTGCTACTGATCCGGTCGGAGGAATTTGATTGGTTGGAGAAGCGTGAGCACTCATCTGCCATTAGACGGAGAACATGTGGAGACTTGAACCTCCTTCAGAGTGAAACTGAGATGCACCAGGTAAAGTATTTACATGTTTGTTTACTTCTTTTGCTGGCTTGTTTGTTTACTTCTTTTGCTGGCTTGTTTGTTTACTTTTTTGCTGGCTTGTTTGTCTATAGGACCAGGTACTGTATAATTATGTATTTACATGCTTGTTTATTTGTTTTGCTGGCTTGTTTGTTTACTTGTTTGTTTACTTGTTTATAGGCTCTTCTGGATGAAGTCCATGAGCATGCAGAAGCCCGTGATTTTCTTCTCTCGACTGTTCCTTTCCTCGTTGAGCACTCTCGTAAAGACGATCGTGAAGAAAAGAGACTAAAAGCCGATGAGTTTGCCCAGCGCCACAAAGACTTGGAACACTCGCTAGATACCTACGTCATCATGTTGAAAGATTCAGTTCCATTCTGGAAGCAGTTTAATTCCAATATCAAGGACTTGTCGGGTTGGTTGGAAAAAGTGAACGGAGATTTGGAATCTGAGAATATTCAATTTGGCAATGCGAGCGTCACAGAAGAGAGTCTGTATTTTTGTCAGCAGTTGCAGGCAGATATCGACGTTCATAACCCTCGTATGACAGACATGAACCAACTTGCGCAGATGCTGGCTAAGTATGTGGTTCCTGAAGATCAGGAATTCATTATGGAGTGGGTGGAGAAACTGACCAGGGAGGAGGAGCATGTGACCGAGGAGACCAACAAGAAGACAGAATCACTTGAAGAAAGATTGAAGAGCTGGAGGGTGAGCATGTTAGAAGTGTGTTTTGAATAGTACATGTAGTCTAGTAATTTCCAGTAATCTCTTGTATATTCTTAGTAATCTCTGGCATACCTTAGTATATTTTAGTAATCTCTAGTAAATGTACAGGTGTTTCCAGTTGAAGAGGCTCGAGTGGTGCAGGAGTTTCTGGAGCAGGTAGAGGAGGAGGTAGACATTGAAGCACTACCTGATGACATTTCTTCCGAAGAGCTGCTGGAGAGATTGGAGCGTCTTGAAACCTTACAGCAGATGCAAACGTCCAATCAGGATAAAGTCGCCACCATAGACCGATCAGCTGACAGTGCTGATGTCCAGCGGGCTTTGGAACGGAACCCGGACATTTCCAAGGAGCGTAGCAACTTGCTACAAGGTTGGAGTGACATGTCCAGCACGCTGAAGGGGAAGATAGCGACCATGAAGAAGAAGGCCAAAATGGTGCAGGAGCTAGAGAGACAGTTGAGGAGGTGTGAGGAGGGCGTGGCAGAGTATCGGGCACACGTGGACATTCCCCTTCCCCCATCCGTACTGCTTGTTCATAGACAAGAAGACATCCAAAATAAAAGAGTGAGTTGAAGCTGACCTTTTAGCTGACCTTTTGGTATACTATTTGTGGGTGACTAAGGACCAGCATTATTACATCATGTGTCATCATCATGTGATGTAGTAGCTGCCTAATCTAATAACATCATTTACATCAGGAAGAGTTCAGGTGATGTAGTAGTTGGTACAGGAATCACAGGATCTATCACTCAAAGTGTTCTATTGTGATTTCGCTAGTCCTAAAGGTGGAACCATAACCTTCCTGATGACCTGAGGATAACATATCCCCACATTAAGAATTGTGACTACATCCTTCATCCTCAGTCCCAAGTTCATTAATACCTTTATGTAACTATAAACACTACTTCACTTATGGGGGGTGAAGTAGGGATAGAGGAGTTTGGTAATGTGGGTGTGGTTATGGGTGTGGTTATTGAAATTAGGAGGGGTAGGTAGGCTTTCTTGTTCATGAACTTTTTTTGGACTTTAGATTGCATTGCACACTACTTGCCAATCCTGTGTCCGTGACCTGCAAAACCTGTTGAACCAGTATGACATGACTGAAACTGAGGACATCAAAGTCCCCCAACATTTTAAGGATAAGACTGCTTCCCTTTCGGAGGACTTTGGCAGGTTATCCTCCAAGGATGAAGAACAGACCAATGAGATCACAGTTACGCTCAATTCATGGATGGAGTTTAGTGAGGGGTTGGACAAGCTAATCGAGTGGGTGCGGTCACAGAGGCCAGAAGTGGAGAGTCTAAAGGTCGTGCAGGAATTTGCCATCGAGTTTTCAGCTCACCAGACACGATTACAAGTCAGTAATCTTGTAGTGTGATTCTAGTAATCTATAGAATACTCTACATGTAGTAATCCGTAGAATACTCTAGTAATCTATAGTAATTTTCAATAATCACTTTTAGCTCCTATCAGAGGATTTGGATGAACGCACTCCCACCTTCTCCTTCCTTGTTGAAGCCTACCCCAAGCACACAACTGGTGACGAGCCTGAAGTGCAAGATATTCTCGAGAAATACACTGCCTTAGAGAAGGCGTGGCATTCCCTAATTCAGGATGTTGAACTTCTGCATGAAATCAGTGAGCCCTGGAAGAACCTGGTGGACCGGTTTGACGACCTAGATGTCTGGCTTGACGAGCTAGAGAGGCAGATGAATCAGGATGAGAGGGACATTGAGGAGATGGATGAAGCAGAGGGTGGAGACCTCTCCGACAAGATTGTCAATTTTAAAGTATGTATGTTATGTTGGTCAATGTTGGCATTGTTTGTTTGTTTGTTTGTTTTTGTGTTCATTTATTTGTTTGTTTTGATAGGATTATTTGAAGAGAATGGACCACAATGAGACAAATCTTACAGCTATGAAAGGAGGTGTGGCAGAGCTCCTCCCACTGGAAGTGTGTGAGAGGTATACACCCTGTGAGGAGTTGAAGAAACAGTGCCAAGACACTGAGAGGAAGTGGGAGGAGTTAAAGGAGAGGCTGGAGCAGATGCTAGAAAACCTGATGGAGAAGGTGAGAATGGAAAAGAAAAAAGCCTTCCAGCACTTTAATTTTCTATTGTAATAAGTACAGGGCTTGCCCCCTTGAACATTTATTACCTTAATAGCAATCCAATGATCATGTACAGACTGAGAGTAAGTAATTTCCTGTGATGTGCCTATTATCATTAGGAAGCTGCATGGAAGGCCAAGGCAACACAGAGCATCAGAGAAGTGGGAAGTCTCCAATTGGAACTGATCACTTCCCAGAACCAGCTGAGGGAGAAAGAGGAAGAAATAGAACGTCTGCGTAGGCAAGGACGGCCACAACAACAACAACCTCCTCCTCCTCCTCCTGCTCCTCCTCCCCCTCCAAGAAACAACAACTCCACCACGATTCTCTCTGGGATTGGCCTCTGTGTCTTCATAGTTAGTGTTTTTGCTGCCATTTGGGAGAGATCCCCAAGTATCACCCCGACATGAAACCACCCCCAGGGGGTTCATCCGCATAGGAAATTAACTGGTTTATTATAGTTGCAAATCATGCTTTGAAAGTACAACTTCACTTAGTTTCATTATATGTAGGTCTTTTTTTCTCTCTCTCTCATTCCACTCTTTTATATTCCCAGTATCCACAACTTTCCAGCTTTCCACATCATCTTGACTTTATGCTTGAATTCAATTCTAATAACTATAGCATTTTTTATTATAAATTTCGAAGTACAAACCCTCAACCTTTATCAAATCTGAAGGATAATAGACAGACTTGGGACCCAGCCTTTCATCCTTTGTTGAGAAGTTGTCCTCTTTCCTCTTTTTCAGCCTTGTCCCCAGGCAGATCATTGCATGTGGAATTGCCTGGGGGACAAGGCAGCATTATCATCAATTGATTGCTAAGAAGTTGTATAATTATTATTATTGAACAATGATAAGTATGATGAAAGTATTTTTATGTGCTGTGTTTCTGGATAGAAAAGTTACTGGTTGGATTTCCTCCAGCATACATACATGAAAATCTCCCAAGTTCCAAGTAAACTGTACAACACCAGTCCCAAGAAACTCACCACCTTTAGAACATGGCTTGATTGATTCCTGCAATCTGATTGGTCAGTTAGAGGTAGACTAGTTCACTTATTTACTGGGAGGTGTCTACATATATACTTACCTCCTCTCAGGGCATAGGTAAGTCTACATATATTCACCCCGTGCCTGAGGCATAATAGCATTGCTGGGTGACAAAGATTAAAAATGTACAATATAATAGCATCATCAATAGCATATCAAGATGTTAAGAGTACGTTTGTCAGAGTTTTGTTTGTTCATGTTAGCTAATACTTGATGTGACTGCAGACCATGCCTAGTTTCTGGTTCCATAGCTTGTTCAACAGGTTCTTGGGCCTTGCAAATGCCCCACACAGAACACCAAGGTTCTTCGAGGCAGCTTGGGTTGCTATTGTAGTCTAGCTCGTCTGTTATGTCTCGGTTGTTCACGTCAAATAGTCTAAGCATGGTGAGTCGCCGAGTATTTGAAACTAGCTAGCTAGCTATAGCGCTAGGTTGTCAAGGTTATTGCCATGTTCTAAATTAGTTAGACACCTCGACCAACGGGATCTACCGTCTGTATAAACCTTCAGGCCCCTAGTAGCGCCCTTGCTACGCTCGGGACGCTACAGCCCAGGGCCTTCGGGTTTATACAGACGGTAGATCCCTCGGTCTCGTTGTCTAACTATCATGTAATGTCATGTAACAATAGTGTGCACATATTAAATTAAAGCCTAAATTATTATATCTTATGTATTGCTATATAATACAGGACTGTATTTACTACCTCCTAAAAGTGTCCACTATAGATTCTGTTTACTGCAGGAACTTTCTGCATTTCAGCTCTACAGTGGAACCTCTGATAGGATAACCTCTCAACAAAGGACAAGCTTTGCATAGGTAGAACCTCCTTTCCACAAAGACAAAAGACTGTGGGTCCCTATAGTACATGCAGTGTGTCTATTATTCAGATGTTCCATTGTAGCTAGCTATAGCTAGCTATGTCCAACGTAGCTCCTTGTAAATGGCATGCATGCAATAACTATGCTTGCAGCCACCATGCACTGCATTAACTAGCTATAGCTGCAGTATAGACTTACAGTAATGCTTATAAGTGTGGCGATTGCTGGGTGCTTAACACCAAAAATTTGTTCTGGTGAGCGAGCTAGGCTTTTTTCTTCAGCAAAAGCCATGTCTACAGTGACTGCAGTAGTGACGGTTGCTGCAATGTGAGCCACTACTAGCAATAAACTTACTACAATACTCTGCAGGGAGAGAGAAATTATGAAGGCACAATTGAATAATGGAAGAAAAGAATTGCAGCTGAAAAAGAGAGAGAGAATGTGTGTGTGTGTGTGTGTGTGTGTGTGTGTGTGTGTGTGTGTGTGTGTGTGTGTGTGTGTGTGTGTGTGTGTGTGTGTGTGTGTGTGTGTGTGTGTGTGTGTGTGTGTGTGTGTGTGTGTGTGTGTGTGTGTGTGTGTGTGTGTGTGTGTGTGTGTGTGTGTGTGTGTGTGTGTGTGTGTGTGTGTGTGTGTGTGTGTGTGTGTGTGTGTGTGTGTGTGTGTGTGTGTGTGTGTGTGTGTGTGTGTGTGTGTGTGTGTGTGTGTGTGTGTGTGTGTGTGTGTGTGTGTGTTTCTCATCCCTCCCCTGACCAAGAAGAGTGGTAGCTACGGTTCCAGGATAGTGGTGTTTAATACTGCTGGTCTGAGTCTTCATATCTCAGTATTTGCCACTAGGCCCTGCCATATTATTCCCAATTTCTTCTCTTCTATTCTATTCTTTTATTCTCAAAAAGTTGGTAATTAGTGTGAGGATGCTTGTTTATCCATAAAATTATTGGAAAGAATGGAAAAACACGTTTTAGGGACAGGAATTCTCTGCATGCATCGCAAGAGTTCACCCTTATTGATAGAAAGATGCTGATCAGGGAATTCTTTAATTCTAGATGAGAGAGAAACATTCTGTGGTTCAAAAGAAGCAGCACCTTAACTTCTCTTGACTCCCTTACAGATTCTCTTCACTTGGGCATTTCAATCTATCCAGAAGGCAAACAACAGCTCTTGAACAATATCTTCAGAAGCCATTGCTACATCAAGCAGGCCAAGCTATGCAAGCTCAGCTATACTAGCAATAATTGCCTAAATTGCTTACTACATCATCAACATGTAAACATTACCTGTGAAGATGATCCAACAATAGCCAAGCCAATTTACACTGTAAAAACGAAAGTGTGTACTGCACACTAAATTGTCCCAATACACACACAAAAACAAAACTGCATGGGACAAAATGGTGTGCAGTAAACACTTTTGTTTTTATAGTGTAGCTAATTATTCCCCCAAACTTTCCAATTATTCTAGAATTATTCTATTCTATTGTTCTCAAAATTATGCTGGAATAATATGGCAGGGCCTACTTGGGACCCAGCCTTTCATCCTTTGTTGTCCTCTTTTATTGAGAGGTTTGTCCTCTTGTCGAGTGTGGCTGATTAATTGCTAAGATAATAGTGTTTGTATAATTATTATGAACGATGATAAGTATGATGAAAGCATGATTAATGTGCTGTGTTTCTGGATTGAAAAGTTACTGGTTGGATTTCCTCCAGCGTACATACATGAAAATCTCCCAAGCTCCAAGTAAACTGTACAACACCAGTCCCAAGAAACTCACTGCCTGTAATGTCATGTAATGATAGTATGCACATATTAATTTTAGGAGGTAGCTAAATACAGTGAGTCCTGTAGCAATTTAGGCTTTAATTTTACCTCCTAAAATGTCCACTATAATAATGTTTACTGCAGGAACTTTACTGCATTTAGAACCAGCTCAACAGTGGAACCTCTGATAATGGAAGGACAACCTCTCAACAAAGGACAATAATCTAAAGTATCTTTGTATAGGTATGTACACTCTATACAAAATAACCTCCTTTCTACAAAGGACTGTCAAAAGACTGGGTCCCTAGTACATGCAATGTGTCTACAGATGTTCCATTGTAGCTAGCTAGAGCTATGTCTAACATAGGCTTTTAGCTCCTTGTAAATGTCATGCAATAACTATGCTTGCAAACACCATGCACTGCATTAACTAGCTATAGCTGCAGTATAGACTTACAGTAATGCTTAGGAGTGTGGCGATTGCTGGGTGCTTAACACCGAAAATTTGTTCTGGTGAGTGAGTTGGGCTTTTTTCTTGAGCAAAAGCCACGACTACAGTGACTGCAGTAGTGACGGTTGCTGCAATGTGAGCCACTACTAGCAATAAACTTACTACAATACTCTGCAGGGAGAGAGAAATTATGAAGGCACAATTGAATAATGGAAGAAAAGAATTGCAGCTGAAAAAGAGAGAGAGAATATGCAGGCTTACTGGTAGAAAAGAGTCTCTTGCATCTTTGTTGAAGATATATGCAATGATCCTCCAGATAATGATTAGCAATTCCACTGCAGTCCCAAAGATAGCAAGTGCAAAGGTATATCCCACGACACCAAAAATCTTGTTGACTACGCCTATTCCCAAGTAGACTCCTCCAGATGCCACCAGGAGAATTGACCCAAGCTGCATGATATGGAGAGAGATTATTAGAATACAATTAATGCAGTCATACTATTGCAAGAATCCTCAGGATCATTTCCACAGTATTGAACTGTGTCCTGTGGGTGCTGACTTTTTTCCTCTCATAGATTGGCTCTAGATCTGTCGTCATAGCTAACTAGTGAAACTATTAATTTTAATAATTATGATAGCTGATTGCGGCTTCTTATATATCCTGGCCCGCAGGAAGCTACAGTACATGTAGACAGAAATTTTAGATATCATGATGTCATGTCATCATGCCTGGACTCGAACACCTATACTATAAATACATGTGTGCATCAATAACAACAACAACAACAACAACAACAACAACAACAAAATAATAATAATAACAGTACTGGAAAATTATTCAGAAGCCTTGGACTAATGGATTATTTTCACTTTCAATGATAACATCAAGTTTACCAGCAACAATGGCACAGAGGATCCCCACGTGAATGTGCATGAATGCCAGAATAAAACTCAAAACAATGATCTCTATATATATATATAGACAAGAGAACCATGAGAGCTAGTGTTGGAAACTCTATTATGAACTTTTGAATAATGGACACACTTGGGACCCAGCCTTTTGTCCTTTGTAGAGAGGTTGTCCTCTTTTGGAGGTTAAAGAGGTTTGTCCTCTTATAGCTAATATCCATGCAACATATAGCAATATCTCCTCATTCTGCCATGCACATTTAATGATCCTGCCAATGAAAATGTAGACTTGCACATCAGCTGTATTTCTAGCAACATAATAGCAAGTTTTAGTTCTTGTACTCTCCACAACAAAGTTTTATTTTTCCAAAGCATTCTTTTGGAAAGAAATCTAGGTCATTTCAATCATCCTGGTTCCAACAGTGGCCTTTTCTGCAATATGATGTGGCAAATGACTTGGTATAGCTATCGCCATAATGTGTGAAGAGTTTAAAGCAAAAGAAGACAAGTGCCCTTCATAGGGTAAAGAATTATTTGAGAAGCACTATGAGCCAGACTAGGTTATGGTATTGCATGTCCATGAGGAACATACAGATAAACTCAAGCTTGAGGATGTAGCTGATGAATTTATAGGAGACTCTGAACACGGGCAGAACATTTTGGAAAGCAACAATAATAGAATTGGTTCCATGAGAAGTTCAGGCTGGTGCACTTGACATTTTCATCCTAAACGACATCCTGTTCCCCACTATAGACAGCTTACTGAAATAGCACACTCAAAACTTCTTTTTTTTGTTAAACCATGGACAATCGACCACACTGCATGCATCATAAGCATTTCACTAAATGTTCCTATAGACAGGAAATGTCTGAACCTTCCTACTGATCAGGCAATGCACTCTAAAACTGAAGCCAGAAACGTCAACAGGAATGTTCTGTCTAAATTAAACCTTGAGACATGAAATCATTAGACCTTGTTAGAGTTGGTGACCCCAACATCTTGATAGTGTGATAATAACTACATCATTTAGCTATATGCTCTAGCTACAATGCACCAAATTTAATCTAAAATCCAAAAACTTCCTGGAGGGCATGTCCCCAGACCCCGCTAGATGGCCCGCTTTGTATGTGGTCACAAGTCATAATGAATGGATGATTCAGTTTCTTTGGGAAGAAGAATAAAGCAGAGGTGTATGAATTACAGCACTCTGCCCATTAGTGGAATGGTTGTTACATCCTGCCTCACAGGCTATGTCTGCAGAGGTATGTGTTGTCAGTAGAAAAAAATCTCTGCTCTAACAAGTTTCACTGTTTGGCTATAATTATTGGTCTCATGTGACCTCTAATAATATTCATAACTACATGTCACATATAAATAAGGTCATGATCACATGACCCATAAAACTAGCAACCCTTACAAAGTTATGGCTGAAGAGGCTCTCAGGAAACTGGAAGATCAGCTCAAATGTGCCATCTGTCTTGATACCTACACTGACCCCAAACTACTCCAGTGCTTCCATGTCTTCTGCAGGCAATGTCTTGTGAAACTAGTGGTCAGAGACCCGGAGGGACAACTCTCCCTCACTTGCCCAGCCTGTCGTCAGGCCACACCCATTCCAACCAATGGAGTGACAGGGTTTCCGTCAGTAGTTCATATAAATCATCTTCTAGAGATCTTGGAAGAACACAAGAAGGCTAAAGATACAGCAGCCAGTCAGGAGGGGGCAAAGAGTGTCGTGACACACCCCATTCCTCCTAGGAAGGTCATTGCCAACTGCTTTGAACATACAGACAAAGAACGAGACCTTTATTGTGAGACTTGTGAAGACTTGATCTGTTTAAAGTGTGCTATTAAAGGGGGCAAGCATCAAAATCACGATTACCATCTATTGGACGAGGCATTTGAGAAGTACAAGGGAGAGGTTGGACCATCACTTGAACTGATGGGGAGGAAACTAATGGCTGTCAAGGAAGCACTGACACAGTTGGACAAGCGTTGTGAGGAGATATCCAACCAGCGAGTGGCCATCAAAGACGAAATCACGCAAAGGAAGTTGAAGAGGCTTGCAGTCCAGAGGGACAAGATGGAGACCATCCATGCCCAGCTGAGCAGCTGTCTGGACTTTGTGAGGGAGAGTCTAAAGACAGACAGTCATGGAGAAGTACTGATGATGAAGACAAACATAGTGAACCAAGTGAAGGAACTGACCTCACCTTTCCAAGCAGGTGTACTGGAGCCTAACACAGAGGCTGATGTTGAATTTTCGCAAGACAAAGACACTATTTCTGAAGTTCAGAACTATGGACAAGTATCCATACCTGATCCATTGAGATATCAGGCCACAGGAAAGGGTTCACAGGTCACAAAGGTCAGGGAGAAGTCTACTGCTGTTGTGAAAACTGGAGGAAATGAAATTCATGCCCTATCCCTTGCAGGTAAATGCTTATGTAAAATAAACCCCTTGCACATGCAGCAGCCAGTCCAGATTAAAGTGCCATCCCCCCTGACTTGTTTGTAGTTCGTAATTAGAATAGAGGAGAGCAATCTGATTGGTCAGATAGTAGCACATATTCACTTAGACATCAAGACCATAAAACCCTGCAGCACAGAATAAAGCAATCTGATTGGTCAATTAGCAAGTTTCTACATATTAAATGTTATGGATCACATATCAAGTGCATTTAATGTTTAGAGTGGCTATACTTTGACGATAAGTGTGTACAGATACCAACATTATTTTAAATGGTGATGTCACAACATTGATCATTATCCATGCAGGTGTAATATTTCATCAGACTTCCCTTATAAAAAAGGGTATCACGTCCAAGGGGGCTATTGTTGAGGGTGCAGGCATGCATCTATCCATTCCTGAAGGCTCAATTTCCGCAGAGGAATCTCTCACTATTCATATCCATCCTTGTCTCAGTGGACCATTCGAACTAAATGATTATGAGTCAGCAAGTCCAGCTTACTTGATCAAACCCAGCAAAAAAGTGGAATTTCATAAGGAAGTGATAATGAAGATCAATCATTATGTTTGTTTGGAAAGTAAGGACGATTGTGAAGACATGATGTTCCTCTCGGCTAAGTCCACTCCAGAATTGAAAGGATCTACTCCAGTGTATTTATTCAAGGAAATAAAGGGCTATTCAAACCTGGAAGTCAAGTGGGAGAGATTGCTCTGAGGCATTTTTGTTTGATTAAGATAGGTAGGAAAAGGAAGCGGAAATCACCATCTTCTGCTTCCAAGAAGCACAAAGGTAGCTATGCAACATTCTATAGCTAATTGAATTAAAATGTTTTATGGAAACTATCATGATAGGAAATACATTGTATTACTCGGCAAGACTATACAAAAATGTCCCTCTGAACCTAGCAAAGTTCTGCATCTGTTTATACCAGGATGTTTATGTAGAGGTATCCCTCACTGACTAACATTATATAGAGCCCTCAAAATGCTATTTATCTATTGTAGCACTGTGACAATGTAATGAAGGAAGAAGGGTTACAATTTTCAATCAGTGCGGTCACTGCAAGGCTGACAGTGGAAGAGGTTAGTCTTTATGTGATTGATGGAAAAGGATGGAACATCATCTTTGATACAGAACCTACTAGGGTTAGTGTTTGTGCAGCTATGACATATACACTACTTACTCTCTGTCATGTTTCTGTTATTACTAGATCTTTAAAGAAGATATTCATTTACCTGAGAAATTACAAGTGGATATCTCAAAGTGTCCTGACTACCCCCCAAGGCTTTCAATTCGCTATTTTCCGATTTTGCTGGATAAACCAACTGAACGATCAAATCCTATCAAGCTGGGAGTAGATGGGTTAGACAGAGAACTCTGTTTCAACATCGAAATTCCAAGTAAGCATTTCTATATTGAGTTTCAGCATGCATAATAATCGTTGTTATTCAGGTAATAATAAAGTCCCTGTGTTCATTGGGCCCAGAAATACTGTCAAACCTGACACAAAGCACCATGATCCACCTCAAATTCCTTCTCTTCCTAATCACTGTGTGTCATGGACTCTTGACAAGCCAACACTTGATGACTCCCTTCGTATTCTGTACCCCATAGCACCCATGTGGGAAAACATAGGTACCTTTCTAAAGATTCCATCAAATGAGCTCTCCATTATTCATCATGATTTTGATGGGGCACACAACTGTCTGCGTGAAATGCTTAAACTTTGGCTGAAACGTGTGACTGTTGTTGCCACTTGGCAATCTCTAGCAGAAGCTGTGTTGGTTATAGATTCAGGAATTGCCTCTGAAATTTCAGAAAGATACAGAACATTAGATATTGGTACTGTACCATCTGATTCTAAGTGCATTGTTCAATAGATATCAGAGTCTTTTATAACTTTTTATTGTATGATGACATTGTTTGTAGCTACTCTTTATACTGGCAATTATTCTTTGGGTGGTTATGAATGGCAAAAAAAAAAAAAATTCCCAAGCTCCCAGCAATCGTAGAGCACCATCCCAGAGAAACTGAACACCTACACTGTAAAAATGATGCACACTAAATGTCCCAATACACACACCAAAAACAAAATGGTGTGCAGTAAACACTTTTGTTTTTACAGTGTATAAATGTGTGTACATCATTCAAGACAACACTGCTTATTGCTGTGCCTGTTAGTGGAATAGTTGCCAACCTGCCTGCCACAATGCCACAGGTTATGCCTGCAACAGTCTGTGCTATCAGCAGGAAAAAAAACTCCTGCCAATTGTTTGCAATGAACATGAAGAGTCATGTTATCTCAACTGACTCAAACTTGCAAGACAGACTTGGGATTAACTAGCAGTCTGCCAAAAATAAACATCTGAAGCATTTTGGGACTGGTCCCATCAGTCCCAAGTTGATGTGGGACTAGTCTCACATAGCCAGACCTGATTCTTTCCTTTTTCTGAATCTCACTGATCCCAAGTTGATGATGGGACCTGGACAGACAGACAGTAAATAAGCTTTGCTGCAAGGTACAAAAATAACACATTTAATGATCCTGCCTCCAAGAGCAGTAAAGAGTGCATGCTGGTCTTCCAAAGATTCTAGTGCCTGCAAGATAAAATGATGCAGACACCAGCAGACCAACAGACCCAAACTTAATTGATGATAATAATGTGGTTAGCTAAATAATTATCTTACCAGTATTGCAAGGATTCTTAAGATCATTTCTACAACTATGTAGTAATCTCAAATGTAGTAACCTCAATAGAACTTATTATCAAACATGAATACTATCTCAATCCTTAAAAATGAACACGCACTAGCTTTTATACAAAGATAATAAACCACAAACAATAATTATACCGGTGTCAAGTAAAAATGGGGACCCCCACAAAATGGGGACCCCCATCCCCATTTTTAAGTAATTTTGGGGACCCCCATGCCCAAATTTATCATAAATATGGGGATCCCTCAAGAATTTTAGGGACCCCCGTATTTTTAAGGATCCCATGCCCAAATTAATGGGGATCCCTCAATAATTTTGGGGACCCCCTGATATGGACAAGATATCGATAATGATTTTTTTATCTGTAGCTATAGCTACTTAGCACAATACTTTTTTTTTTTTTTGTTCTTCCAGAAATCTGGTGGTACATGGGCACACCGATTAGGAAGGCTATCATATACGTTGACAGTCCTCAGGAGAACTATCACCAGCTAGCTATAGTTATCCAGTGAGAGCCATACACATTCAGGCAGTCCCTTCTCTGAATGTCAAATCCACTGCACTGCAAGTGAAGTGGGCTGTAATCCTTTCATATTTGGTGAGAAATTTAGTACCAGCTGCATCAGTAAGCCACTTGCCCTGTAGTAAGGCAGTTTTGTCCTCATCAAATCCTTCTTCCAATATTGAACAGGCTTATAAACAAGATCATTCTTTCTACAATAAAATTATTCATGAGTTTACGTTGACATGTTCCAACCTGTGGAAAACTTTAATACAAATGAATTGCTTAGCCACGATAGCTATTATAGCTACATAGGTTGAAATAATAACCAGGCCAATAATATTTTTTACAGACCAGATCATTGGTTCGGTGCGGCTATCATCATGAATAGTTGCAGCATCTTCAACCTGCCATAAGCTTGGATTAAGCTCGAGAATTTGCCTTACCTACTCAAATACAGTCATATAATCGCCTATAGACATAAATGACCTGAACATGGCTATAAACTCTACCCTCATAGCTATAGGGCTATGGAAATGTTAGTTGTGCACCAATGCATGGGTTGTTAATGCACCAGGGTCTCATGACTTTATTGAAGGGCTCGCTCCCTCCCTCCCTCCCTCCCCCCTCTCTCTCTCCATGGATGATCAATATAAGCCTAAGGGCTCATAGCTAGCTACATACATATATTATGAAACAAGGCTAGCCGCATGCAACTGTTGTTTAATATTATTGCTTTATTATAGTAGACTAGAGTTTACAACTATTATGCCCCAGTTAGCTCACCAGTACAGATCAGCCTCTTCAGCATGAAAAACTTGCACTTTTTTTCTTAGTTTGTCACCCTTTTCAAAGCTGGCATACGCATGCGCATGGGGTCCCTAATTTTACAGGGGGGACCCTGATTTTACGATAATTTTGGGGTCGGGGGTCCCCAAATTTATGGGGTCCCTAAATTTACGTGACACCGGTGTTACATAACAATAAATGATTACATAATAGATAACTGTTACGATGTCTGTTACTATACCACAAACTATTACGTGTATCTTCCCGGAACCATCAACTTCACTCCCATGTGAATGGGAATAATGAGTCTCATTTTATCACAGTGTGAATGGAAATAATGAGCTTCATTTTACAGTATGAGTGGGAATAATGAGCATAGCTAATAGGTTCAATTTTTTCAGGTAGATTTCAAACCATAATAATGGGAATAGCATAATAGGGAGAAAAACTAGCATATTGAGGGTGGGGCGAGCCTGATGATCCAGATTGATGTGGTTTGATGCATGCTTCAATTTGTTGTGTGCATAACCTATTGAGCTGGAATGGATGCTTGTTTTTGAAGGCAAAGGTTCCATGAGAAGCTTGGGGTGTGATATTAAATTTTATGCATGTGTTTATTATTATACTGTGAATGTCTGTTCTGCAGAAGCCTTCGACAGTGTTGAATTCCCAGCGGCTATTCTCCATTGGTGTTAACGGGAAAACATGGAGACTAATCAGGAACTGGTATGTAGGTGGAGCATGCATGCTCTGTTCACGTGGATGGTAGCTATCATGGTACCTCATCTACCTATTGAAAGGGTGTCCACCAGGAATCAATTCTATCACCAACTCTTTTCAGTATCATGGTGGACCCACTCCTTAAGCTTCAAGGCCCTAGCCTCTGGCTGCTCAACCTGCATTCTACCAATCCATGCCTTAACACAGACACTTTGGGATCAGCCACTTTATCCTCTGTAGAGAGGCTGTCCTTTTCTCGGCTGTCCTACATATTGCTCCTCAATAAGTAGTTTTTAAATAAATAGTAGCTAGCTAGCTGCTTGTAGTGAGCTAAAACTATCTGGAGATGACGTTCTCAATGGCTATGAATTTGCTTAATGGCAACGAAAGTTTCCCAAGCTCCCAGTAAACTGTAGAGGATCATCCCAGAGAAACCGAACACCTGCACGTCATCATTATCATCATCAACAACAACAACAACAACAACAACAACAACAACAAATAACTTACAGTACTGCTTATTGAAGTGCTCCTTAGAAAATTATTCGGATTATTTTCATCAATTTTACCAGCAACAATGGCACAGAGGATCCCCACATGAATGTGCATGAATGCCAGAATAAAACTCAAAACAATAGTCTATAATATTGAAGAGACAAGAGAACCATGAGAGCCATAATTGGAAACTATAATCATGCAGAAGCACTATTAGCGATAATGGACACACTTGGGACCCAGCTTTTTGTCCATTTTGTATAGAGTGGTAGCTAGATTGTCCTTCATTGAGGTTTATCCTCTCTTGGAGTGTCTTTTATCAGAGGTTCCTCTATAATAACTTTCTATAGATAGCTAGCTGAGATCCATTTAACTTACCGCTATGTAGCCCCTCATTCCCCAGTCATTATTAAAGGCACATTTAATGATCCTCCCAATGGAAATGGAGAGTTGTATAAGTATTCCAAGAGCACCAGTTCCATTCGCGTATACCATACTCCCAACAATAAAGGATCCACTTATTACGAATCTTCCAAAGATCCTAGTATAAAGTGATGCAGACACCACCAGACCAACAGACCCAAACTGAAATGATTTATAATTAATGTGGTAGCTATATAGTTATTGGTAGCTATCAGTATTATATCTTACCAGTAGTGCAAGGATTCTCAAGATCATTTCTATAAGTATGTGTGTTCTCCTGGAACTGTCAACTTTACTCCCATGACCAGACTCCATTTCTGTTCACTTGAGTGTTTACTAAAGTTAGCTACCGACGACTTTTCAACGACTGGAGGTTGCTGAAATTTTTCACCAAGATTAATTATGATACCTCTTCTCACAAGCTGCTCCTTATAAACATGACTTATCAGGCACAGAGGAAATGCCTGAACCTTAACCATGTTGCCAGACCACACGAACCCAGATCTCTAGCTATAAACTGAAGCCAGAAACATCCATGTAGTCTAGTCTGGGTTTCATCTAGGATTTTTTGTTTGGGGGGGGGGGGGGGGGGAAGAACTCCTTGGAATCCTTGACCACACCCACTTTTGTAGGTACTATATGTTATTATACTACTTTGGGATATTAGCTTATGGTAGCTAAGAATAATGTGCACAGACTTGCTGAATTCAGAAGATTTAGATTGTATCACTGGAAGGAGAAAAAAACTCGAAAACTAATGATATAACATGTAGCTAGCTATGGCTGCTTGTAACTAAGTATTTTTCATGAATTACTTTGGGGGGGGAAGATTGAGGGTTTGGGGGGGAAGCTTCCCCCCTGCACCCCCAGTAGATGAAACCCTGCTAGTATAGTTGCATTCTTCTTCCCAGAGAAACTGAACACCTAATGTGTGCACATGAACTTGGCTAAAGCACTGCTTATTGCTGTGTCTGAAGCACTCTGAATTTAACCACCACATGCAGCTATGCATCATGTGTGAGCATGCATGTTTGTATATGAGGGGGAGACTCTGGCAGCCATTATAATCATGCACTGTCTATTTCTTCTGGCCAACCAGACTAGCCAGAAAGGCACTGATCTAATTATTGGGAGAATTCCTAGCTGTCCCAAAAGATGTTGCAATGTTCACAACTATAGCTAGCTACGTATGTAATAGACTCAACATTCATCACTGCAGGGGTGTAATCTTGAGGTTAAATTTGGTCAGGCTATTATGATCACACAGTGCACGAAGCATGCCATCTAGGGGCATGCCATCTGGGGGCATGCCCCCCCTCCCCCCCAGGAAATTTTTGTGATTAAGGTGATTAAGGGGGGGGGGTTGGCATGTATATTGATAAAAAAATTTCTTACCATTAATTATTTTTTTTGTGCAAGACAACAAGTGTCATCCAGAGGTATGCAGGATGAAAAATTACTAGTGTAGTTACCAGTAATTACTGCAATTACTCATCAGTTCGCATACCTAATTGCAGTAGTTTATAATTGCACTCCTACTTCTAGAGATTCAGTGAATCTGTCTCAAAAAATATTGGTCCGGCCAAAGCCGGACTGGCCTTAATGGAGATTACCCCCCTGACTGAGCTAAAATGTGTTTGATTGCTTAGGCCATGCCCCCTGATTTCGATAAGTAGCTAGCTAGCTCAAGGAGCATAGCTTGGTTCTATGTAGCTGGCTATTATTATGGTGGCTGTTTAAGGCCATTTCCTTCTGGCGTTTTTCCATTCTAATACGGTATTTCCACTTCAATTCCAACCTACTTCCACCTCTATTCCACTCTAATGTGATATTTCCACTTTAATCCCAATCTACTTCCACCCCTATTCCACTCAAATACAATATTTCCACTTCAATTCCAACCTAATTTCGAGCCACTTCCACTTCAATTTCATGCAACATGTAGCACATTATGTGCATGCATGCATCTTATTGATATCATATGACATCACACATGCGACACATATCATCACACATGAAATTGCAACATGGATTCTGATTTGAAGATCAGGCTTGTCAAGCTATAGCTACTTTGAAGCTGGGTATTCCTACAAACTGATTTTAAGATTTTTAGCTTGTCTCCATGGAATTTTTTTGTCACTGAGAACCTTGAAACTACTATACTACGTTGAGAAGAAGAGGCTGTGGTAGTGACATCAGACTAGTGATTGATTCTGTTGAGGTTTGTTAGCTGTAATCTGTAATCATAATTAACCTTTTTCCCCCATGTAGTCTGAACTTTCTCAATCTAGTTCTCTCCTTGGTTACCATGTTATGCATCTCAGATTGCTACAAAGATATGAGCTTCGAGTATCAAGGATTTATAGATTGATAGCTTTAGAATTGTTTCCTTTGGTGCAAAAATAATAGGGAGAAAGTTACTGTCATTCATGGATCCCGAAGGTGTGGCATTGGGGAAACAATAGGAGATTGTATTCATCCAAGGGAAATAGCTTCCTATAACAGAATAGTGCACAATATCATACTCCTCTTGTATGTAATAAAGGGCCCGAACGCCCAAACTATTGCTGGCATATCGATGGCAATGATAAATTGGATTTGGAATCCATGGGGCGAGTATTGAATCATAAAATATAATGTTCCAACTTTATCTAACAGCTATTCATGAAAGATTTGTGGCTAGAAATTTCTCCTACCATTGCAGGATAGCTACTATATTTAAAAGCTGTACAAAGATATGGTAAATTGCTCTAATCAATGTCACCTATTTTTCATTGGATGTCCTAAAATACTACACTAATGTTATCCACAGGTACGTACCTATTGCATAGCTGTGATTAGTTGTGCACTATTAATTCGGATTGTTTGAAGTATGCGAGTATGCATTTATGAATGTTATCCAAGCTGATCTAGACAGGACAAGAAGAATGTGGAATGGACCAATGTTGTTCATAAAATGGAATTCCTGACGAGTTGTATTACTTACATGAAGAGAGAGGTAAAGCTATACATGAAATTTCCTCCTTTTTTGCTATTAGCTAACCTCCTTAATGTTTAATGAATGATAGGGAAAAAAATCAGTTACCAAATTAGAACAATGGAGCCTTTAAAAGGGATGCTGTTCTTTCGGCAGGAGCAAAACACATGCTCGTAATCTTATTGGGGAGATGGGAAAACTTCCCCCTGCTACCTTCAAAATGATGGTGCTTTACACAAAGATACGCACAGGCATGACTATTTATAGAGTGGAAGTAGGTTGGAAATGAAGTGGAAATACCTTGAATAGAGTGGAAGTGGGTTGGAATTGAAGTGGAAATACCACATTAGAGTAGAATAGAGGTGGAAGTTGGTTGGAATTGAAGTGGAAATACCACATTAGAGTGAAATAGAGGTGGAAGTAGGTTGGAATTGAAGTGGAAATACCGTATTAGAATGGAAAAACAGCGGAAGGAAATGGCCCAAAACAGCCACCATACTATTATATATAAAACATGATGCAGTCATTCAGTCCTCTTGTCCTCTTTTACTATTTATTTTTGCCCAGGGGAGTAATACTCCTCTGGGCAAAAATAAATAATAATTCGCATGACCTTTGACCTTACAGTTATGAGAAATAACAATCATCTAAGAAAGTATGTACCTACTTGTAGTTAGTTGCTAAAACTAGCTATCTGAAGACGACTGTTTCAGTGACTAAGAATTTTGTCGAGTGGCAGCAAAAATTTCCCAAGTTCCCAGTAAACTGTAGAGGACCATCCCAGAGAAACTGAACACCTATAAACACAATATTTATACGTCAAGTCAACAACAACAACAATAACACCAACAATAACAACAACAACAACAACTACTACTACTACTACTAATGACTTACAGTAGTGCTTATTGAAGTGCTCCTTAGAAGATTACTCAGGAAAGTTCTTGGACCTGGATTAGGTTCAATGATATTAACATCCAATTCACCAGCAACAATGGCACAGAGGATGCCCGCAACAGTGTGTACAAATGCCAGAATAAAACTCAAAACAATAGTCTATAATGTGAAGACAAAGAGAACCATGAAAGCTATAGCTAGCTAATGTTGGGAAATTTAATAAGCTATACAGAAGCACTAATAGCTACATATTGCAGTTTGGAACTTCTGAATAATGGACACACTTGGGACTCACATTTTGTATCGAGTGTATAATTATACAAAGGTAGCTACTTTTAGGTTGAGGTTTGTCCTCAATTGGAGTGTCCTTTATCAGAGGTTCCTTTATCAGAGGTTCCTTTATCAGAGGTTCCTTTATCAGAGGTTCCTTTATCAGAGGTTCCTTTATCAGAGGTTCCTTTATCAGAGGTTCCTTTATCAGAGGTTCCTTTATCAGAGGTTCCTTTATCAGAGGTTCCTTTATCAGAGGTTCCTTTATCAGAGGTTCCTTTATCAGAGGTTCCTTTATCAGAGGTTCCTTTATCAGAGGTTCCTTTATCAGAGGTTCCTTTATCAGAGGTTCCTTTATCAGAGGTTCCTTTATCAGAGGTTCCTTTATCAGAGGTTCCTTTATCAGAGGTTCCTTTATCAGAGGTTCCTTTATCAGAGGTTCCTTTATCAGAGGTTCCTTGTAATAATAAGTTGATAGAAGTTATAACTAGCTAATATCGATGACCATGCACACAACTTACCACAGATAGTAGATATCTCTTGCCATTCCTTAAGGCACATTCAATGATCCTGGCGAAGAGAATGGAGACTTGCATAGCTATTCCAAGAGCAGCAATTGCATTCGCATAATCCTATAATCCCAACAAAGAAGGGTTCCTCTCCAGTAACGAATCTGGTCTCCAGTAAAGGATTCCTAGTGCCTGCAAGATAAAGTGATGCAGACACTAGCAGACCAACAGACCCAAACTGAAATGAATATTATCATTAATGTGGTTATTGGTATCAGTGTTATGGTGTCTTACCAGTATCGCAAGGATTCTCAAGACTATTTCTACAGCTATGTGTGTTCTCCTGGGACCATAAACTTCACTCTCATGACCTGACTCCATTTTATTCACCTAAAGTTGCCGCCTGTAGCTAGAATGACTTTTTCGAGAAGTGAAGACTTGAAGTTGCTAAAGTTTTTTCCCTGAGATTGCATCTTCTCACAAGCTGCTCCTTTTAAACTGGCTGGCATGACTTATCAGCATGCACAGAGGAAGTGCTTTCTCCCAAAATCCTTGTTGCCACTTGACATTTTCATCCTAAACAACATACTGTTCCCCACATAGACAGGAAATGTCTGAACCTTCCTACTGATCAGGCAACTCTAAAACTGAAGCCAGAAACGTCAACAGGAATGTTCTGTCTAAACCTTTAGAAATGAAACCATATTCTAGACCTTGTTAGAGTTGGTGACCTCAACATCTTGAGGATGGTAGGATCCAGAATTTGTAGGGTGTGGAGGGAAGGCTAACCACATCTATTCTTCACCCATAACCACACCCAATTCCTAATGAGTCCAATGGCAGTTACTTTCCATAGGTGTGGGAAAATGGGGGGCCCAACTAAACTATGAGTGAACCTTGACTATTATTATGTTGTATTATTTTTTTCAGCTACAATAATCACTGATAGTGCGATAATATCATTATGGTCTACAATGCCCCAAATTTAATCTAAAATTTCCTGGGGGGCATGCCCTCAGACCCCGCTAAATGGCCCGCTCTGTATGCTGTGTGGTCACAAGTCATTCCCACACTTATGTTTTATTCTTCTTCCCAAAGAAAATCGCCCAATCATTATGTACACATCAAGATTTCAGAGCCTCCAATCATAGCTACTGATTCTTCAGTATTTTGACCAAAAATGCTAGGGAAACTCACTATACACATTTCATATTAGCACTAGCTACTTACAAATGGCTGAAAATACTGAAAGTCACAGTAAATGGGGCACTTTATACTGAAATCAAAGTTCACAGGTTGGAGGCACTGAGCACTACTCATTACTGTGCCCATTAGTGGAATGGTTGTTACATCCTGCCTCACAGGCTATGCCTGCAGTTGTCAGCAAAAAAAAATCCCAGCTAACAAGTTTCACTGTTTGGTTATGATTATAACAAGCAACTAGCTATAAACTATTTGTGGTCTCATGTGACATCTAATATTATTCATAGCTTCACATACAACTTTACTAAAATTTTAATAAGGTCATGATCATATGACCCATAAAACTTACAAAGTTTATTGAAGAAGCTATGGCTGAAGAGGCTCTCAGGAAACTGGAAGATCAGCTCAACTGTGCCATCTGTCTTGATACCTACACTGACCCCCCAAACTACTCCAGTGCTTCCATGTCTTCTGCAGGCAATGTCTTGTGAAACTGGTGGTCAGAGACCAGCAGGGACAACTCTCCCTCATTTGCCCAACCTGTCGTCAGGCCACACCCATTCCAGCCAATGGAGTGGCAGGCCTCCAGTCAGCATTTCGTGTCAACCACCTCCTAGAGATCTTGGAAGAGGCTAAAGATACAGCATCCATCCAGGAGGGGGCAAAGAGTGTCGTGACACACCCCATTCCTCCAAGGAAGGTCATTGCCAACTGCTTTGAACATACAGACAAAAAACGAGAGCTTTACTGTGAGATGTGTGAGGACCTGATCTGTTTTAAGTGTGTCATTAAAGGGGGCAAGCATCATGATCACAATCATCATCTATTGGACGATGCATTTGAGAGGTACAAGGGAGAGGTTGCACCATCACTTGAGTTGATGGAGGGGAAACTGGTGGCTATCAAGGAAGCACTGACACAGTTGGATAAGCATTGTGGGGAGATATCCGACCAGCAAGTGGCCATCAAAGTCAACATACATGACGCCATCGGAAGACTCCGTCAAATCCTTGACATCAGGGAGACAGAGCTTGTTGGTCAGTTGCACGAAATGACGCAAAGGAAGTTGAAGAGGCTTGCAGTCCAGAAGGACCAGATAGATACCATCCAGGCCCAGCTGAGCAGTTGTTTGGACTTTCTGAGAGAGAGTCTAGAGACAGACAGTCAGGGAGAAGTGCTGATGATGAAGACAAACATAGTGAAGCGAGTGAAGGAACTGACCTCACCTTTCCAAGCAGGTGTACTGGAGCCTAATACAGAGGCTGATGTTGAATTTTGGAAAGACAAAGACACCATTTCTAAAGTTCAGAACTATGGACAAGTATTCATACCAGGAGTACCTGATCCATTGAAATGCCAGGTCACAGGCAAGGGTTTGCAGGCGGGGAGAAGTCTACTGCTGTTGTGAAAGTCATGGACTTCAAAGGTGAACCATGTATGGAGTCTATCAACTCATTGGAGTGTGAATTAGTGTCTGTGATAACAGGTGTCACAGAGAGAGGAGTATTTGAGCATAAGGAAGGTTTTTACAAGACCAGCTACCAGCCTGCCATTAAGGGGAAGCACCAGTTATGCATCAAGGTTGAAGACGCACACATCAGATGAAGTCCATTTGAGGTAGCAGTGAAGATGCCAGTTGAGAAGCTTGGAACTCCAATCCATACTATCGGTGGAGTGAAATCACCAATGGGAGTGGTAGTCAACCAGAAGGGGGAAGTGATCGTTGTGGAGGGAAAGGGTGTGTCTGTATTTAGTCCCAGTGGTGAGAAGCTTCTGTCGTTTGGTTCTGATCAGGGACAGTTTTTGAACCCTTGGGGGTTGACAGTGGATGGTGAGGGTTGTATTTATGTAACAGTTATTGGCAATCGTTGCATACACCTTCTCCAGCAGCTTTGGAAGTTATGGTAGTGGCAAAGGTCTGTTTATTTATCCTCATGGCATAGCCTGTGATGCCACTGGGAATGTGTCTGATTGTGGTAACAATTGCATCCAAGTCTTCACAGCTGAGGGGCGATTCTTGAAGGTATTGAACAGTTTTGGTTTTGGTAGGGGTGGTCTTGAGTATCCTTATGGTGTGGTCTCGTGTATGTCAGTGAGTGTTATAATCATCGTGTCTCAGTGTTCACATCTGAGGGTCACTTTGTGAAATCATTTGGTGAACATGGCAATGGACCAGGACAGTTTGCGTATCCTCGTAGACTAGCAGTTGACACCAGTGGAGTGCTGTATGTGTGTGATAGTGATAACAATCGTGTTCAAGTATTTTAATATTCCTCTCTATCGAATGTCATTGCTTGTAAATCATTTCTTTGATGTTGCTTGCAAACAAGTGGTGATTAATTAATCTGGTTAGATTATCTGATGAACGGTCCCATTTTTTAGGAGACTAGCCTGTGTTTTGTGTCCTTGGCCCCTGATTTCAATAAGTAGCCAGATAATACCTGAAGATGTAGCTATACCTTCATGGCTATATAATGACAGTTTTTTTCTCTATGGGAGCTACTGACCAGCTACTTCATTATGAACATCTGGTGGAAAAAATTAAAATAATAGCTATAGTTTTATAGAGGAGATTTGAGAGTTTGTGAGAGTGTGTTTGACGTGATACATACATAATATCAATTAAGCTGATATATTTCCCAAGCTGCCAGTATCCCATATAACACCACCCCAGAGAAACTGAACGCCTGGAGGTAAACACAATGTGTAGATTTAAACGATAATAACAAAAACCACAATAATGACAACAACTTACAGCACTGCTTATCAGTGAGCTGAGTAGTTGAAGAAGGGAGGGAGATAATAGTGACACATCACTAGGAATAGTTGCTACAGCTGCTATGATGCTGCAAAGGATGCCCGCAACAGTGTGTGCCAACACCAGAAAAAAACTCAAGGCAATAGTCTGCACATGCATGGAGGGAAAGTCATAGCTAAGTGCAATAGCTAAATTTGTAGAGAGGTTGTCCTCTTTTGGAGTGTCCTTCATTGGAGGTCCCACTCACTGTAGCTGATGATTTTAGCTAACACAAAATTTGTAGACTCTGAATAATGGACACACACTTGAGACCCACACATGCATGCATGCATGCACACTTGAGACCCATGCATGCATGCATGCATGCACACTTGAGACCCACACATGCATGCATGCATGCACACTGTAAAATTAAAGTGGGTAGCTACTGCACACTAAATTGTCCCAATACTCACACTACACAATGTGTGTATTGGGACAAAATTTAATGGTGTGCAGTAAACACTTTCAGTAAACACTTTTACAGTGCATGGCAGATGGCAGTCGTTCGTCCTTTGTAGAGAGGCTGTACTCTTTTGGAAGTTATTTTGTATAGAGTATATGGATGGTATTCTTTTGATTGCCCTTGAGAGGTTTGTCCTCTTTCAGAGTGTCCTTTATTGGAGGTCCCACTGCATAGAGACAGGTAGCTACACTGACATTGATCAACTTACAACACGAAAGAAGAATTTAGTACGATTGCTGGCATATGCAAAGGCCCTGCATAGAACAATGGTGACTTGAATTATGGTTCCAAGGAGAGCAATACCAAGTGAATATCCCACAGAACCGAGTGGAAGAGACTTGTCACTGATAGTGGTGAAAAATTGTGTGCCAAGAAAAACCGATGCAGACACTACCAGAGCAATAGATCCAAACTGGAAAAAAATATGATTAGTGTAACACTTTCTTTCAGAGTCTCAGATGACTATAGGAGAGAGCCACATAATGACAAAACTCAGTGCCTTTTATGGCATTCTACTTACATACATAGCTAACTATAACTACATGACATCACAAACAAAACTTTTACCAGCAACACAACATTTAGGTTATCTAGCCTAAGGAGTTATGTTAAATTTTTGCATTACAATAGTATCATTGTCGTTGTTGTGTTGTTATTGTTGTTGTTAGTTTTGTTGTTTCTGTTGTGTTCTTGTTCTGGTTGTTGTTCTTACCAATATTGCAAATATTCTCAAGGCCATTTCAATGATAATCTGATTTCTGCTGGGACAATCAAGTTGACCTGATGCCCTTCCTGTCTTCTTTTCTTCCATAGCTAGCTTACCAAAGTCTGAAGCAATGCAGTAGCTGCACTAGTAACTGTGGAAGTGCTTTGAGATTCTTCACTTTATAAACTGGTCAACAGTCTTGGAAATATCTACACAACATTCAAGTATTAGTTTCTGGTACTTTCCCCTGCATGCTGTTATCAGGACTTCAAAGAAACCACTACCTGTTGTATAACTTGTATTGAAACTAACTAGTGTAGTCGGAGTGGCCTTGCAGGAAGTAGAAGGAATTTAGCTATGTCCTTTGACCTATGTTTTTTATAAATCCATGAGGGGGACCTCTAGTGTCTAGACTCCAAAAATCAGTGTTCATTTGATCCCTTCATTATTTCCATATCTGCTCAATTTTTGACCAAATTTCACATCTAAAACACCAGGAGAGAGCTGATCACCCACTCTACCAGCTGGTTTATGAAATTTGAAATTTGATTAAGAACTGAGAAAGTTATAGCAATTATAATGAATGATCAACAGATCAAGTGAATGCGTCATTAAGAACATTCTAAAAAATAGTAATCTGATCAATGCATGGCAATTACTCAATGTTATCATAATTATCTATGGGGGCTCATCGTGTCATATGACCCCATAAAGCTTAGCTTACATTAGATTTTTTTATTGGCTACTCATACATGAAGAGTATAGTAACTAGTAGCTACATGAACTTCATAAGTTGGGGAGGCTCTCTGCCCTTACCTATCAAAGTTTGGGGGGAGGGGGAGATGGCTAGAGCCCCCTGAGACCCCCACGTACCTTTCACCACCAGTGCATTGATTTTAATTGCTTAATCAGAAATTAAAATGTTTAATAATTATAACTCTATAATAATATTATGACAATAATCTTTGAGTAGTTATGAATTGAGTTGAATGGCAACAAAAGTTTCCCAAACTCCCAGTAAACCATAGAGGACCATCCCAGAGAAACTGAACACCTAATATAAACACAATATTTATATATCAGGTCAACAACAACAACACCAACACCACCACCACCACCACCACCACCACCAACAACAACAACAACAACAACAACAACAACAACAACAACTTACAGCACTGCTTATTGCAGTGCCAGTTAGTATTGCATTCCCTGAGAACCTGCCTGCCACAACACTAGAGCCTATGCCTGCAGCAGTGTGTGATACCAGCAAAAAAACACTCATGCCAATTGTCTGCAAGAAACATAATATATCAGGCATCATAATATTATGCAACTGGATGCTCACTAGTGTGATGCCCCCTAACAGCTCAACTTCCTGACCCAACTTCCCCCACCCAAAATTTTTTTATAGGCTACTCCCTTTGCAATTTGGTGACCACAGGTAAACCACAGGTTGTAACCTGTGGTCACCAAAGGGAGTAAGTCACATTTTTTTGGCTTTGCACTTCGCATGGGAGGCCCTCCCCTCACCATGGCCTACATCAGTGAGCTTCCCCCACTAAAGGTGAAATTGAAACCCTACATTATAGCTACATGTTCAACTTGGTTTCTCTGGCAATATTTCTAAGTTTGAGCTCATGCATGCCAACTAATGTAGTGTGTGTGGAGCTTACAAAAGGGAAGAAGTTTTTCTTGCCCCTGTTCAAAGTGTACTTAATGAGTCTGCAAGTGAGGATGGAGACTTGTATGATGGTTCCAAGGAAACCAACTGTTAGTGCGAATGCCAGGGAACCAATTCCAGGAGCTCTTGGATCTACTCCAAAGATAATCGAAGAGGACACCAGAACACCGATAGACCCAAACTGAGAGGATGGATCATAACAGCTACGTATAAGTTAGAGTCTATTTGCATTCACCTTGCTCATTCACAACTACTAGCTACTAGCCATAACCTTCTCAATTTAATGCATCAACAGAGAGCTGATTATCCATTCTCTCTGCTGGTGTTTGAAATTGAAGGGTCAAGAATTGAGAAAGCTATTATAGCTATCAAGGGGGCAAGATGAAGGCAAATATAGACTTTTAGTTAGCTAATGAAATGAAGTTTTTCTTACCACCAGTGCAAAAAGTCTCAAGATCACTTCCATAACTATGTGTGTTCTCCTGGAGCCACCAACTTTACTCCCATCATCAGACTGAGTCTGAGATTCCATTTCTGTCCTCTTTCCTTCCATAGAATGTGTTCTAGCAAATACAATAATTATTAGAGCAACCTTCAAAGTTGAAGTTGCACTAGTAGCTACTGAGTAAGCTAGATTTTTATGATTCCTTGTTTCTCTTTTTAATATAGCTATAGCTAATAAACTGTCCTTACATCGTCTGGACAACCATGCTGTATATAGTATAGAGATTAGCTATGTTATCATGTCTAAGCCTACCAGGTATTTCTATGACTCACTGAGTAGTATTAGCTAATGCATAATGTGGTATACTGCTCTCAAACATACTGTTCCTGCATGAGTAGTATTAATGCATGTGCTATACTGCTCTCAGACATACTGTTCCTGCAAGGTTTGGCTTCAATTGGTGTTAGGTCCATGTAGTCCATGTAGCTAATACAAATGTGACATACTTATACTTATAATATGTCATGTTATATGACATACAGTTATAAATAAAGAACATCTTGTGGAGGAAAAAATAATATAGTTGTATGATAATAGTTAGTAACTAACTAGCTATACTGATGAGAGTTTTATGCATAAATATAGCTGATATGACTGTCAATGAAGCCGACTCTTAACAGATAGTTCCCAAGCTCCTAGTGTTCCATACAGCACCATCCCAAAGAAACTGATCACCTATAAATGTAAACACAATGTGTAGATTTAAACAACAACAACAACAACAACAACAACAACAACAACAACTTACAGCATTGCTTATCACTGAGCCAAACAGTTGAACAAGGGGGAGAGGTAACATGGACACATCACCTCGAACAGTCGAAGTGGCTGCTAAGATGCTGCAAACAATTCCCGCAACAGTGTGTGCCAACGCCAGGAAAAAACTCAAGGCAATAGTCTGCACAATCAAGCATAGCATTTGCACAGGAATAGCAATAGCTATACTACATCATAAAAGTGTATGTCAGCTATCCATCACTGATCAGGGGCAAATCAAATCTAATAGTTTGAGATGGGGGGGGGGGGCGAGAAAAGAGTCTGGACACTCTGAAAGATTAGAAGGAGAAATCTAAAAGCACCTTTGACAGTTTTAAGATGTTATACCGAAAAGAGGACAAAACCTTTACAAAGAGGCTGGGTCCCATATGCAAGTTGGAAGCTCTACTGTAGTTAGCAATAGCCCCATACTAACGTGTACTTTGTATTTAAAAAATCACAGGCAGTGAGCCAGGCAAAGCATGCAGGCACACTATAGCTAGCTAATCAATAACTTACAACAGGGTAAAAAAATTTCATGTGATTCCTGGAATATGCAAGGGTCCTCAAAATAACTATAGGGACTTGAAGTATGATTCCTAGAATAGCAATGGCGAGTGCATATCCCACAGAACCGAACGGAAAAGACACATCTCCAAAAAAAACTACTTCTGCGCCAAAAAAAAGTGATGTAGACACCACAAGAGCAATAGATCCAAACTGGAAAGAATAGTTTCATTATCATTGTTGTTAGTGTTGTTGTCATTGTTATTCTTACCAATATTGAAGCAATTCTCAATGCCATTTCAACAGTGACATGTGTTCTGCTGGGACGATTAACTTCACTCCCATGTATATAACTCCCATGTACATAACTGGATCCCATTTCTGTCTTCTTTCCTTCCATAGCTAGCTATACTGTAGCTGGATAACAAAATTATACCAAGGTCCAAAGATAGATGTAGCTGATATCTTGATGTGATTCGATGATTCTTCTCAAAAACTGCTCTTTTTAAGCTGGTTTCCCATCATTAGAGAAACCAAGTTAGAGACAAGCAAAAAGGAAACTTATCATCCTTTGACATTCATCACTTTAAACAAAGGATGCAGGGGACAGGAACTTTATGTAAAATAACCAGAGTGATTTAAAAAGTGCAGCAGGCGCTCTTCCTATATTGTCTAGACTCTTGGTCTAGACAGGTCGACATTTTTTATCAAATCTCAGCACATGCGCAGTCACTTGGTGCAGTGGTGGATCCAGGATTTTCAGAAAGGGGGGCACATAGATGCAGACTTATGGCCAAAATATCTGCGTGCTTGCACGCAAAAAAATTTTACCCGGCTTTGGCTAATCACACCCTTTTTAGGGAAACTGCACCCACTTGATGATTAGCCAGTCTGCAGCTAACTTGCAAACTGTCATGCACCACTGTAATTCTTATAAGTGGCCACACCAAAAGAGGAGGGAGGGCATGTGCCTGAAATGTCCACTCCTAGATCCACCACTGCAATGCCGAGGATAAGAAGGCCTAAAACTTCAACCAGGGATCCAATAGCTAATTGCTATATTTAATGTGAGGATGCTAGCTGTGCTAGCTAGCTATGTTCCATGGCAACTTGCATACAGACAGTGTATCACTACTACATAGCTATTAAGTGCAATCATCATAATGAGCCCCGTTTACATGGGGGTTCTAACTCGGATTCGACCCGGATTCGCTTTGCGTGTGAATGGTACCAACCCGGATTCCAATCTGGGTAGCCCAACCCATATCAATTAGGTGGATTGGAATCCGGATTGAATCTCAACCCTATAATAGCTGGTCATAAGTAATATTGCAGAGTACTAATTAACTCACAATTATTTGAGGTTCACTAAGATCAGCTGCTGTCACTGGGGGAGGACACTCTGCACTGAGAAGTGAAAATGATTCATGTATACACACTTCATTCAAAGCCAGTCAGTTGTCACCACTCATAGCATGCGCCTTGCCAGGTGAAATAAAACTTAGCTCAGTTTATTGTCACCTCCTTCATGCAATTTTGTCAGCAAAATATTGCATTTTAACGAGACACCCTATACCTAGTGAATTTTCATCAAAATTAGTGGCTATTTTTGGTTGTATTGAATATTGACCCCTCTCCCTCCCTCATGGAAATCTGAAAATCTTGTGACAAGTTTGATGGCCTTATTGTAGTGGTGGTTGGGGGGGGGGGGGGGGGGATGGTTCCCCCCTTGCTATTGTAATAAATATGTGATAACAGATGAGAGCTATGTAGCTAGTTGTTTGATGATGAGTGAGAGTGTGTTTAAGTAGTTTGTAGCTATGCATGATGCATGATGTAATCAACGAAGTTGAATCTTGACATATATTTCCCAAGCTCCCAGCATGCCATAGAGCACCATCCCAGAGAAACTGAACACCTATAATTGTACGTTTAAACAAAGACAACAATAACAACAACAACAACAAAAACCAACAACAACAACAACAACAACAACAACAACAACAATAACAACAACTTACAGCACTGCTTATCAGTAAGCTGAGTAATTGAAGAATCGGGGGAGGAATAGCGGTTGTTACACCTGCTATGATGCTGCAAAGGAGGCCTGCAACAGTGTGTGCCAACACCAGAAAAATACTCCAGGCAATAGTCTGCACATGCATGGAGGGAGAATCATAATACTCCAGGCAATAGTCTGCACATGCATGGAGAGAATCATAATACTCCAGGCAATAGTCTGCACATGCATGGAGGGAGAATCATAATACTCCAGGCAATAGTCTGCACATGCATGGAGGGAGAATCATAATTTTGCAGGAGAGAAATGATTATTTGCATAGACATAGTTTGCTATTGTGTCCATTAAGTTATAACCCTATAACTACTATAACTAGATTATAATGGACACACTATAACTAGATTATAGTGGACACACATGGGACCAAGAATTTTAGAGAGGTTGTCCTCTTTGTATAGATAAAGGTAGAGTGAAGAGCTTCAGAGTGTCCTTTGAGGAGTTTCCACTGTATTTATTAGCCACACGCACTGACAACTGACACTGATCAACTTACAACACAGAAGAAGAATTTATTGTGATTGCTGGTGCCCTCCAAATGATAATGATGATTTGAATTACAGTTCCAAGGATAGCAATAGCAAGTGTATATCCCATAGAACCAAGTAGAAATGATTCATCACTAATAGTGGTGAAAAATGGTGTGCCAAGATAAAGTGATGCAGACACTACCAGAGCAATAGATCCAAACTGGAAAATATACAATAATAATAATTGTTGTTGTTGTTATTATTGTTGTTGTTGTGTTATGACATGTTATTCTTACCAATATTGCAAAAATTCTCAAGGCCATTTCAATGGTAGCCTGCTTACTGCTGGGACGAACAACTTCACTCCCACAACTTGATCCCATTTCCGTCCTCTTTCCTTCCATAGCTACCTAGCTACCTAGCTGTAATAATTATATACTGGAACAATACACTAGAGCTGAAGCTATGTAACTGAACTGCTTGATGATTCCTCTCACTAGCTGCTCCTTTATAACCTGCATGGCTTTCCCTCATTGGAGAAATCATGTTGCCTTGTTGGGAGAGGCAGCTTAGCTATGTCCTTTGACCTTGTGCTTTTACAAAGGTGCAAGAGGGAAGGAACTTCAAAGGTTGAGTGTGTCTGGACAGGAAATCATTAAGGTGGCTTAGAAAAACCATGTTGTCCTGTTGGGGGAAATCGTTAAGCTGGCTTAGAAAAACCATGTTGTCTTGTTGGGAGACAGAAGAAGAGGAAGTAGAAGCAGTTTAGCAGGGCTGTAGGGCCACAGATGCCATGGCCTCACCACTTCTTTGGCTGGAAAGCAGTGGATTAGCTTTTAATTTTGGGTTAATAATTTCCTGTCCAATTGTATCTTGACTCTACAGACAGGAAATCATTAGCTAACCATCCACATTGCATTGCTTATCCCCAAAATTAATGAGGTAGCCATATAATCAAGCACTTTTTGAAAATCTAATTTATTACGCTCATGACAAAAGCAAAATGTAATATAGAAGAGGAAGGCTATGGCAGTTCGGTCTGGCACAATCTTTGATGGTGAGGGTGAGTAGCTATTTTACTACAGATTGTTATCAAGCCTGCTTTGGCATGGCAACAAGCCAGGAGCATAGCTAGTTTTCAGAGTAGCTGAACTAGCTACTTAAGATGTACTGTCCTTTATTATTATTATTATTTTGTAGCTAAATTTGCTTAGTGCTAGAGGTTATGATGCAATGGTATGTTAGTAGCACATGCAGGATTCAAGATTCATTGATTTTGAAGCCCAAGGAGCATAGCCACATGCACAGATAGATGCTAGTTCTTAAAGGTCCAGGGGGGAAGGAACTTCAATGGTCGAGTGTGTCTAAATAGGAAGCTTGCTCATATTGTCTTAAGAGGAAGTAGCTAGAAGCAGCTTAGCAGGGCTGTAGGGCCACAGATGCCATGGCCTCACTACTTCTTTGGCTGGAAAGCAGTGGATTAGCTCTTAATTTTTGGTTAATAATTTCCTGTCCAATTGTGTCTTCGTGCACTCTACAGACAGGAAATCCACATTGCATTGCCTATTCCCAAATGTAAGAATTTATTATGCTCATGACAAAAGCAAAATGTTGGCTATGGCAAGTTCAACCAAGGGAATCTGGCACAATCTTTGATGGCAGCTTCAAGCAAATGAGTAGCATGATCATAGCTAGCTAGTTTTCAACTGCAGAACTACTTTAAGATGCATGCTGTCCTATATTGATTTCTTTCATTATTATAATAAAATTGGTTTTTAAAGAAAGTAGCTACTTGCAGTTTATAGCTATTTGGAGATGACTGATTATGAATTCTGTCGAGTGGCAACGAAAATTTCCCAACTTCCCAGTAAACTGTAGAGGACCATCCCAGAAAAACTGAAGACCTACGTATAATGAACACAATAATAAACACAATAATAAACACAATAATAAACACAATGATAAACACAATAATAAACACAATAATAAACACAATAATAAACACAATAATAAACACAATAATAAACACAATAATAAACACAATAATAAACACAATAATAAACACAATAATAAACACAATAATAAACACAATAATAAACACAATGTGCACATCAAGAAAATAACAACAGCAACAACAACAACAAAACAACAACTTACAGTACTACTTATAGCAGTGTTCCTTAGTTCCAGGAGAGTTGAGTCAGTCGGCATCCTTTGAATTCCATCCCTTCCGATGATATTAGCATTAATTTCACCAGCAGCAACACCACATAAGATGCCCGCAACAAGGTGTAAAAGGGCCAGAATAAAACTCAATACAATAGTCTACATGTATGTGAAGACAAGAGAACTATGATATTGAAAAGGCTATAGATGCATGTCGATTAAGTTTGCTGTAACATGTCTGATACTACAAACCCCTCAGCAGAGGACTATCTAAAAAATATATATTCAACTCTAAGAGGTCTCTCTCTCTCTCTCTCTCTCTCTCTCTCTCTCTCTCTCTCTCTCTCTCTCTCTCTCTCTCTCTCTCTCTCTCTCTCTCTCTCTCTCTCTCTCTCTACAGATGAGTCCCAAGTGTGTCCATTATTCAGACATTCCACTACATCTGCACAACTTACCACAGGCAAATATCTCCTGCCGTTCTTTAAGGCACATTTAATGATCCTGCCAATGAGAATGGAGACTTGCATAATTATTCCAAAGCTAGCAAGAGCATTCGAGTATCCCATAGTCCCAGAGTAAAAGGGTCCATATCCAGTAAAAAATCTGATTACTGGTACTTGAAGGGTCATCATGCCAGTATGCAGGAAAATTGCTGTAGATACCAGCAGACCAAAGGACCCAAACTGAGAAAAATTAATGTATCATTATTATTAGTACATCAGTATTAGCTATGGTATCTTACCAGTATCGCAAGGATTCTCATGACCATTTCTACAACTATGTGTATCCTCCTGGGACCATCAAACTCCATTTTTATCTTCTCACTGTTATTAAAGTTGTGGATAAGAACTAGCTAGCTAAGGACTTGAGGTTTTTCACTTGCACTGTTACAGGCTACAAAAGTTATGGACGCCTCTTCTCACAAGCTGTTCCTTTTAAGCTGGCCTGCTGGCTGGCTGGCTGGTTTGATGGAGGAAGTGTCTGAACTTACCACCCCAAAATATTGACCCCTCAAATTTAATTATCTTAGCAGGATGATCCCTTCCTGAACAGTGGCCATTATGGCATATCTTGCGATGAGGTCAAATGTGGTCTGCTGGCAACCAGACACTGATCTGAATTCATTTATAACTATGCACCAAGCATAGGTTATTGTCCGTTGAGGAGTTCCACTATTTTAGGAACCTGAGAGCTTTTGCTATTATGGTGACCGAGGGCAAAGCCTGAGGTTATCAGGTCATAAAAACAGTGGAATTCCGAGGCTGAGGACATTAACTGACTTAGACTACGGCCGGCTAAGTGCCGTAGTAGCACAAGCAATGCAGAATATAATCATATTCATACACTGCATTCTTTTAAAACAACAATAAAACCCATTTAGTGTTTGACAGTATAAAAACAGCCCTTGACTGGTCATGATGGCTGGTAGTCACACTGCTTTAAAAACCTCATTGTGGTCAAAACTTATGCCATAGTCTAATTCAATTAGCATTACAGGAATCAGTACAGGAAGCAGTACAGGAAGCATTATAGGGCATGTTTACACAAGGCAGGGGAAATATTTATCTGCATTTCCTTAATTAGCTATTAGTAGCTAGAATTGTCTCAGTGTTTAGTATGAGTTTCCTTGAGTGGCCATGAAAATCTCCCAAGCTCCCAATGAGCCATAGAGCACCATCCCAGAGAAACTGAACACCTATTAACATAAACACGATGTGTACGCATCAAAATCAGAAGCAGCAACAACAACAACAACAACAACAACAACAACAACAACAACAACAACAACAACAACAACAACAACAACAACAACAACAGTAATAACTTACAATATTACTTATAGCAGTGTTCCTTAGTTCCAGGACATTTGAGTCGGTCAGCCTTGGAATCCCATCCCTTCCACTTATATTAGAATCAATTTCACCAGTAACAACAGCACAGAGGATTCCCGCAAGGAAATGTGCCAATGCCAGGAAAAAACTCAAAATAATAGTCTGTACGATGTGAAGACAAGAGAACCATGAAAAAGTTAATTTGAAACTTAAAAAAAGATATTAGAATGGAACCTCCAACACACTTGGCAGCATTTTATCCTATAGAGAGGTTGGAGGTTACTTTGTATATAGCTAGTACACTTCTAGATTGTCCTTTGTTCAGAGAGTTTATCCTCTTTACAACTGTCAGTAGCTACGCTGCTACTTAAATTTTAGTTATTGGAGTTTGCTGTGATAATAATAAATAGGTTGACTATTATTATCTAAGGAACCTCAAGGACACTCCACAATAAAGGATGATCTAGAAGACAACCTCCAATAGGACACTCCACAAACATCTCAATAAAGGACGATCTAGAGGACAACCTCCAATAGGATACTCCACAATAAAGGACAATCTAGAGGACAACCTCCAATAGGACACTCCACAAACATCTCAATAAAGGATGATCTAGAGGACAACCTTTCTACAAGAGATAAATGCTGGGTCTCAAGTGTGTCCATTATACAACAAAACTCACCACGGGTAGTAACTGAAATATCTTGACATTCTCCGAGACATAATTGTAAATGAGGATCCTGCCAATGAGAATGGGGGTTTGCATAACTATTCCAACAATAGCAATGGCAATTGCGTATCCCACAGTCCCAAGATAAAAAGGTTCATCCTCTCCAGTAAAGAATCTGATTATTGGTACTTGAAAGATCCTAGTGCCTGTTTCCAGAAAAAATGCTGAAGACACTAGCAGACAAAAAGACCCAAACTGGGAAAAAATTAATTATTATTATCATACTTTGTATCAGTATTATATCTTACCAGTATAGCAAGGATTCTCACAACCATTTCTACAATTATGTGTGTCCTCTTGGGACCTTCAACTTTTTTCCCATAGCCAGACTGCATCTGTCCTTTCTCTTCAGTGTTAGCTGCTAACGTTACAAGCTGTACAATATTTCTGGGAAGACTTGAGGTTGCTACAATAGATTTACTGTGATTATGATGCCTCTTCCCACAAACTCTTCTTTTTAATATGGCTGATTGTCAGGCATGCACAAAGGGAAATACCTGAACCTGATCTTCTTAATAATAATTACAAGAATGAAACTTGAAACTTCCCCCGAAAAATCAATTCATTGGTCACAAACTGAAGCCAGAAACATTACTCAAGTGTATGGTATTTAAAACCTTGAGATGACACCTTAATTTAGATTTTGAACGACACTCTGAAAAAGGACGACCTCTCTACGTAAAGGACAAAAGGATTTGTGTCCATTATTCAGAGGTTCCACTGTACCAGTAGCTACATGTTATAATGTAGAAAATTGTTATTTTTTGTAATACTTAGATACAGTTTTGGTATGGTTTTATGTCTGTATGATATTCAGTGGACACTGGTTGAAGGAGTTGGGACTTTGTTCGGCAGTGGAAGATGTACCATATTATTCTTGTTTTGAGGGGTGTGGCTCTGTGGGTGCAGAGGCTGAGGGGCCGGGGAGGGGGCAGGTGGGAGGTGCACCAAATCTTTATGAGGGGCATGGCTCTGATGGAGCTGGCGAATCTCTGAGATGAGTGTTTCATCCTTCAGACCAGTCTAAGGCCAAGAGAAGAGGGGAACAAAATTAAAGGAGTTAATTAAAGGTACATGGGGTACATGGGTATATGGGGTACATGGGATAATTGTTGAGATGATTACCTTTATGGCAAATTTTAGTGCTTGTTCAGCTTCCACTGGTCTTTGTGTCTAATTAATAATAAAAACAATATTCATAACATCGATCAATGTGATCTCTGATACCCTGATACCCTAATACAGTACCTCCAATTGAGACACTCCAAAATAAGACAAACTTGATAATTAACGGCTATAGGTAGGTTCCACTAAAATGCACTCTATATGAATAACCTCCAAAAGAGGACAACCTCTCTACAAAGGATAAAAGGATGGGTCCCAAGTGTGTCTATTATTTGGCAGTTCCCCTGATTATCAAATCACTCCACATACCTTGAGACAGACCATGGTGAGATAGGCCCAAACGATGGGATCGAGATTATTAAGAATATTAGCCTCACAGAGAGCATCTTCGGCCTGCTCCAAATCCCCTAGTCGATAACAAGCCACACCTACCCCTCGCCAGGTGAGGCTGGATGGGGAGTCCCGACAGGCACGCAGCAGTGTGTCCTTTGCCTCTAGATACTGCAATCATACTTTCAGTAAATACTTAGTACCCACAAAATACCCATGAAATTAAACACCAAGACCCATGAAATCAATGTACCCATGAAATTAATGTACCCATGAAATCAATGTACCCATGAAATCAGACTGCAATAGAACAGGTGGTCATTAATTAAAAATAACCAGTCTTGTCATGTGAAGCCCATCAAGTGGTGGTTTCATAATGTACATCCTGACATTTCCAATGCATCTTAGTGCAAACTGTTATTGAAAGGAAAGCTAGATATTTCTGTGGGGATAGAAATTTTTTGTGCTTTTGTGAGTCAGTTATCCCATGGGATAAGTACTGCTTGTATAGTGATGGTACCTGTCCATTCTCAATGTAGATATCTGCTAATCTTGTGTAGACCAGGTGTCTGTGGGCGGGGGGAGTCATGAGACCCAGGGTCCGTTGGTACGCATCCCGTGCTCCACTCTGATACCCCTTCAAGTAGTAGGTGTGACCCATCAAGGACCATGCACAAGCATCCTGGATATCCTTAGAGATGGCCTTCCTCAAACACTTCTCGGCTTTGTCGTATTGTTTCCTGTGCATGTGCAATCTTGCCTCTGCTACCTGGTAGGACGGACACGCCCCTTCATTGCCACTCTTGGTCAACTCATGTGCTAGACTCATCTCTGCAAACTTCAAGGCATGGACGTCTAGAAGATAAGAGGCCGTTTGCAGAAATATGCTGATGTTGCATATCAGTGGCTCCTCCTCTTTCTCTTCGACATTTTGAATGTCATCTGATTTGACGATAACTATGTCATCCTCACCCAAAGAGCTAGCAGGAGAGAAGGTGTGATCACATTAGGATTAGAGCCACATGTATACTTGGGATTCTAGCTTACTGGAACCTCCGATAAAGGACGCTCTGAGGACAAACCTCTCAACAAAGGACAATCTAAAAGTACCTTTGTATACACACTCTATACAAAATAACCTCCAAAAGAGGACAACCTCTCCACTAAGGACAAAAGGCTGGGTCCCAAGTGTGTCTATTATTCAGAAATTCACAGTAATTTACACCACAGTCAATGTAAGTTATAAATGGGCGTCTGGAGAATCAAGGATGCAATGGATTCTGAAACTTCCTATGGGGTGATATATTAATTAGTAGGAATATTAATAGGATTGTACCCCTTGCTGATGAGTGAAGTGGTAGTGCCAGCCTTGCTGTCACTGTCCTCTACTACAGTGAAGGAGTCTTGAGAATCAGGGAAGGGAGGGTTTGACGAGGAGAGAGCTGTGGACCCACTGGTAGCTGCACTCTCCTGTATTATGTGTGGTGGTGCCATGGAAATGGTGATGTTACGGTTAACATTAGCCCTTGGCTTCCAGGAACAATAAAAATAACAAAAATAAGAATTATAGTGTCCTGATTAGAGATGAGGAGATGATCATAAAAAGGTTGTTTTCTTGTTTTGCTTGGTTGGTTTGTTGTTTGTTTTGTTTGTTTGTTTGTTTGTTTGCTTACATTTTAGGTCCACATTGAGCTATACAGTGGAACCCCTAAATGTGGACTCCCTGAAATGCAAAAACCTCTCTAATCAGGACACTTTTTCTTGTCCCAACACAATATAAATGTGTATAATTTAACCCCTGAAATAGGGACACCTCTCTAATCAGGACACTTTTCGCTGGTCCCAAAGGTGTCCACATTTAGAGGTTCCACTGTACACAGAAAATTATTATTCTTCTATTCATACTTTGATGCTGAGTTGACTGAGCTGCTTGGCACTCAATTCCTTTTGTGATGTTCTTCCTTCAGTCATCGTCTTTGGAACAGCAATGCCAGCGCCACCATCTTCATGATCAGTCTTTTCCTTGCCTCCCGCACTCTCTTGTCCTCCACTGACTGAGTGAGCCATGGTAGCATTCGAGCTGTCCCTCAACGGACGAGAGGAAGAGAGAGAGACTTTGGATTGAGTCATCGCCTGATTGGAAATAGGTAGAGACTGGACGACAGGCTCGCAGATCTTCAGGAATGTCTTGCTCTCTGAGCCTACGAGCAGTTTCTCTGCAGTGTTGAAACACATGTCTTGCATCAGCTTGTTCCCAGCATGCTCATAGTGAAGTCCTGCAGTACATACAGCAACAAAGGTCACAAAGGTCAGAGTTCACAAAAGTCAGTAAAACTCAGTCTGAGATTTGTGTGTCATTACGGATTCTTATGGTTTTGAAGTTACTAATAATTATTTTATGATTTTGTGAATTAAAATTGAAATTAAGTTATACATAGACTTATTATCGTCACCTCTCATGGTCCATACTATGGTATTGGTGGGGTCAGTGTTAGTGGCCATTTCAAAGAGATCATCAGCCTTTTTATACTTTTCATCCAGGCAACACACCATCCCATACAGCACCATTCTATTATACAGACCAAGTATTACCAAAAATTTAATATTAAGGAAGTTATTAGAAGGACTTACGCGGGGACCATAGTGGAGTCCAGGGAAACAGCTTCCATCAGACACTGTTCACACCTCTCAGGAAGATCAGCCAACAAGCAGAAAACAGCATAATCATACCACAGCTCACTCAAATGACCATCTCTGCTCACACGCTATGAAAGAAGTTACTTTAAATTACATTAATTAGCAGTAGACTAGAGGAGAAGCTGACCTCTCTGTGGTAGTGGTGGGCTAGTTCGTAGTCACCTGCTGACTCAGCTTCAAAAGCAAAGTGCTTCAAAAGGTCAGAGGTCAGAGGAGAGGGCACACTTGGAGGAGATGCCTCAATGGATAAGACCTACAGAGAGAAATGATAACAGCTAACACACAGAGGGGGGGAGAGGGGAGGAGGGAGAGGGGAGGAGGGAGAGGGGAGGAGGGAGAGGGGGTAAGGGAACAAACCTTCTTTAGACCAATGTGCATCTCGTCAACAAGTAAGACATAGAGCTCAGATAGAAATTGCTGCATTTTTGCCTTGTCATCCTTGGGCACATGATTCAAATATTTCTCGCGCACAACCTTAATAACCGACATCTGACAAGCACAAAAATAACAATCTTAGCATGCAATCTTGACAACAATAATGTATCGATTACAGCTGAAGTCTTTGACTATTTTAATGAGAGGGGTAGCAAGCTCATTCACTGATGTAGCTAACTGGCTGTTACCTTGAGTTGTTCTTTAATGGCATGATACTTTCCTGTAGAGTTCAGATGAAACTGAAATAGATGACGTCTACGAGCAAATTTAATAGCAAACAATCATTGGATAACGAATAGGGGTGATCCCCTTCACTGACCTTTCTTCCTGTGCATTTTTTTCAGTTGAGTCTTCTTTGCCCCCTTCCACAGTGTCAGGGAACTTTCCTTGCCCCGACAACTCCTTATTTATCGTCTCTCTGTACTCGCTGATCAGCTGAGAGGCAATGGAGGCCACTTGTTGATGGAAGTCCTCCACTGCCTGCTCTGCCCCGCCTTCATGATGAGACACAGCCGGTCGAGGGGGGATATACTCTGTAACCCTGTAATTAATCCAAGGTAAGGCAGTTCCAAACAAATCACTTGTTTTACGGATGTTTTTCTCCTTTCTTATAAGCAGGCAGGACGAAATAAACTTAAATATAAACTACCTCAGTATACTATGCATCTTGTTATGTGTTCTAGTATACAAAGAAACAGGAGTATACTGGGATCTAGTATACAAAGATAAACAGCAGTATACTGAGGATATACAAGTTTAAATTTATTTCAATTCTGTCAAAATAGGGCAGGGAAATCTGTTAAACAAGTAATTTATTTTGAACTGCCTAACCATCCAATAATAAGAAGATAAGTGGCGTATGCATACATCCATCCATCCATCCATACATACATGCATACCTTTGAGCTAGAGCTGATGGTGGTCTCTTGGATATGAGTGGTCTATGGAGTTTAATTTCCAAGAAAACGAAGGACTTTGCCTCTTCATAGACACACACCTCCTTCTTGGGCCCCTCCCCTTCTCCGCTCCCTTCCTCTTGGTCTTCGGTTAGCTTGGTAAGGGAAGTCTTCTTAGAAGATCCCTCTGCCTCCGCACTCTGTAGGTGTGGGGCCAGGAGACTGGGAACATAGTGACCAATCTGAACCAGAAACAATGGAAAAAGAGACATTCAAAATTTCAAATACCAGCAGAGAAGAATAACGCTTTCTACTGATATCTTAAAGAATAGAATATTGGAGTGGTTATGAGGCCTTGTTCTGCACATTGGAGTGGTTGTAAGTTACCTTGTTTTTGTACATTGCAGTGGTTGTGAGTTACCTTGTTCTGTACATTGGAGTGGTTGTAGGTGTGTAGTGGGAAGGCCCCACAGAGACTCGTGGCTCCCGGATACAGGAGGGGAGAGAGGTCAAGGTATGACACTGCGTGGAACGAGAGACCAGAGTCTGCCGCCTCCTTGTCCTTGCTGGCTCCACCTCGTCCACCACCCTTCCCTGCAGTGGAGACATGGTGTCTCCCTATTTCCAGAGGCCACAGGGGACATAAAGACAGCTGCATACCATTATAGTATTAATAAATAATATCATGCTGTATAACCGAAATTTTTGTGGAAGAAAATTTTTCGTGGTTTCCCCCCACACAAAAATCTAAGTAAAGGACACTTTGGGATCAGCCACTGTAGATGGGTTGTCCTTTCTTGGAGGTTAAAACTGGTATGGGAAGGGGTCCAAAGGAGCATCCCTTTGTCAGGAGGTTGTCCTTTTCTTGAAGGTCCTTTATCGGAGGTTCCACTGTACTTGTAAAATTTCCTGAAACTTACTTGAGACGTGAATGACTCGATATCATTGGAGAAGAGCCACGCCCTCTGCTGGACGTTCCAGGTTACCTTTGGAAGCTCACACTCTGCAGTTTGTCTGAACTCTATATCTGATTTCCCATGCCACACCCCTGCTTCATCCTCAAGGGGGCGTGGTTCGATTTTGGCCACCTGACTGGCAACAGATGGTGGTAAATTGGGTGGCCATCTCCAATGGGCGGGGGTGGAGGGGTGGAATGAGGGATCTTTAGAGAGAGCAGGCTTGAGTTGGCCGTTGGAGAGGACGATCCCCCTGTCGGAGGGTGGCAAGGAGGAGAGGGGGAGGGGCAGGGCTGCTGTGAAGGTGAAAGGAAAGGAACCAGGCTGCCACGCCTCTGGTAGAGAGTGCAATGAGCGTAGACGAAAGGTCAACACATTACTACAAAGACATAAAAGAAATGTCAGACCTTAAGAAGAACTTGTATTGCATTTACCAAGACTCTCACCTGTACATCAGCCCACCATATACAGAAGACCACACCTCTACATCCACTTCAGACTAGAGAAATACAAAGAAAGGGTATAACCTACACAATTTCATTACTACAACAATGGGGAGTATTTAGGCATCATTATTGGTCTCATTGAAAATTTGGCTATTTTCCCAAGTCTATCGACTTGGTAAATCTCTGTATAATTTTTAGGTGACTGATTTAAGTATTAATACTCAAAAGTGAAATCTTGAATGTTTAGATTCACATTTGTAGTCTTGTTAAAAAGATTATCAAAGGTTCGATTTTGAACTCACCTTTTCATGAGCGAGATCATTAGCAGAAGCAGTAGGTGAGTTGAGGACAAGTGTGCAAGTATCTGGGGTAGGATGATTGTCCAGCACGTACGGTAACAAGTCCAGGATGGCTTGACACAATACTTTGTTCTTTTCCTGTTTCTTGCTGGGTAAGATCTCCATGAATGATACTGCATCAGGGGAGTGGATTGGAAGGGTTGAAATCAAAAAAGTCCCTTTAATCTATAATTCTGATTATTAAGCTCTACTTACTGAGCAAAGGATGACGTGCTATGTCGTTTAAGGTGGTGGGTCGGGAGTGAGAATAGGGTACAGTGACCTCCAATTCCACATCTGCTACCAAACATTTCTTCTCCTTAGGTCCATCTTTAGCATGTCCCTCCTTTGACCTCAGTCCCTCCCTGGACATGGGGACACGTGCTGGTGAGGGGGCACGCCCTGGAGAGGGGGCACGACCTGGTGAGGTGGGGCGTTTTCCTTTATTGGGTGAGACCTCTTTGCGATCATGGAAGTGGTCTTTGGTAGCTTGTCTTTTAGGTCCTTCCACTAAAAGAACCCCACCTAACTCCACACGGACCTGATACTCTGCAGCCTTCTCGTGAGTGAAGCTAAACTGAATGAATAGAACAAGCAGCATAAGACCTTTAGCTAGAGCCCTGAGCAACTAGCTAGCTAGATGGGGGGTTTGCTCTTATGAATGCAACTCACCCAGCTTCTCCATTCTTTCAATTTGATCTTGATCATCGTATCTTCTAATGATGCCATTACTTCCTCGCTTTGAAGAAATCCTCTTATTTTGCACAACAACGGTTACGCGGTCTTTTGTTATTGTTGCCATTAGCAACCATTAAAGTAAGAGGGGGTTTTCCTATCATTAGGCATAACGAGATAAGAGATGTTACTGCTAATTTGCTCTTCGAAGTTTGTAATGATGTGAAGATAGAGCCTGGCCTGCAAGCTCTCACTGGGGAAGTGCTTTCCGGAGCTAGTGCAATTGGAGATGATGGTGCCCGTCTAGATATTTCAGTCAACGGGTTATGGGGTGGAAGACATGAGAAAACCTTCATAGATGTGAGGATATTCAACCCGCATGCTCCTTGAAATAAGAAATCCACCCTGTCATCTTGTTATAGGAACCATGAGAGACTTAAGAAAAGAGCATATGAACAGAGGGTAAGCAAAATCGAGCATGCTTCCTTTACTCCACTGGTGGTTTTGCAAGAGAGGCAACTATATTTTATAAACGTCTGGCTTCCTTACTAGCTACAAAATGGGAACAACCGTATAGTTTAACCATGGACTGGCTGAGATGCACCATCACTTTCTCTCTACTCAGATCTGCTATCCAGTGCTATTCAGGGTGCTCCTTCGAGAAGTGGGTTCGCATCAAGATCTCCCCCTTCTCAAATGGACCTCATTAGATCTGAAACATTTCTAACAAAATCATAATACTCTTCTGATAACTTTCGAACTCGATTTGAACAATAATTATTATTATATCAGCGTCATTTTTTGATTTTATTTATTATTATTAAAAAAAATAATATTAAATTTCCAATTGATAAAGTTACGCGTACGCGCGTTGTTGATGATCCTTTACCAGTTATTAAAATATTTTCTTATAACTTAATAAATAATAGCTAATCATGAAAGATATACAAACAAAAAATATTTTCTTTATACTGCACAATGTATGTCATCGTCATGGTAATGGCAACCAATGGTCCTTAATACCTTGGGCATTGCATAGACTAAATTATGCTGTTGTCATGGTAATGGTATTGTGTGGGGTAGATGAATGGGAGGTCAGAGGAGACCAAAGAGAGAGCTGGTATACTGCATTGGCTTGACATTTGGATGAGGCTAGAATAAGAAATCATTCATGAGATGCACACAAGTGAACACTAAAATCAGTTAGCTCAAAACTCACAACAGCATCAAATGAAGTGAAGGAAGGTGTAAGATCCTTTGTCAGTGTGATGAAAGCACCTTTGTTCCCCATCTGATCACTACGGAGGGGGGGGGAGGGATAAACATAACGACATTGACTGATTGAGATACTCTATTATCTATATATTAATACGCTTGTACGTACGTCCGTCACGGTTCAAAGGTCAATTGGTAACGCGCATGCATGTCACTCGTGGCGACATGCAAATTCAAAGCAATGAAAAGGAAGGGCAGACCGAGCCGCAGAGCAGCTCGATACGCCCAAGCACTCGAGTTTCTAGCTATAGACTTGACTCGACAATGAATCTTGACGCTCTAAGTGTCCAACGTTACAAAGAGGCGAGGGGAGAAAGAAAGAAAAGAGAAGAGAAAGAGAAATACGGTTCAAAGGTCAATAGCTACTGAGCCTAGCCAGGCTGGCGAAGATAGAAACAAGCAAGGGGCTGGAGACTGCAGTAAGCCTAGGCCAGTGGAGAATGCATGGCTGCAGCAAGCCTAGATAGCAAGGAAAAGCCTCACTGAAGGAAGAAGAGCACAGCAGATAGGCTTAGCTAGAAGAAACCACCCCCAATAGCATGCAATTTCAAATGCAAAATAAGATTGCCACAGATTTTCTGTGGGTGCAGGCTAGTTATTATTATTATTATGATACTTACCAATAATTGGGGGCAGAGAAGACTGTGATACATTTGCCATTGTGAGTGACTTCGTATCCCTCCTGCTTCACTTCATGACTACGCACCACCAAATCTGGTGATAAACAAAGGCTCAATATTCACTTTAAGTAACAAATTTTAGCTATAGAACCATAATTCAGCTGATGGAAGTGCCAAATTCTTGTTGGGAAAATAGATTTTGTGGTAAGTAATTCCAAACAGTTCTACCCCGCTATGGTACACACACACTACCTAAGTTATTGTGCTTCAAAAATTTTTCAGTGATGTCCGGTCCAAACTGAATGCCTACCCCTCGTTTGCTCTGTGATCTGCCCATCTGTAGAACAAGTCTTTAAATCAGGATGTGCAGCCAAGCATTATGGCTACCTACGTACCATGAATTGAGGGTCAGACCAGAGGAGGTCACACATGACTCCTTCCTCTGGAGGCTGCCGATCTCTTCTTAATGTCCGTATGTCATCAAGAGAGATTCCATCTTCAGAGAGAAGACCACCATGAGCAATCTATGTATGTATGTACAACATAAAAGTGGACTTGCAATCTCTGACAAAGGCTTGCATTGTGGCAGGGCTCACAGTAACACTCTATTATTGTCCAGACATGATAGCAGTTTTAAATGTATTGCTATAAAAAATTGGTCAGACAAAGCAGAAAATGACCGGACAAATGAAGAAATTGGAAAATGTCCTGTGACCGTTATTGTGAGCCCTGTATGATTGAGCAATTCCATTATATTGATAGTGACATTAGCATTCATTTGTATCTGCTCAACTCTTGATAAAATTTCATATTCAAAATACCAGCAGAAAGCCAATCACCCAAGAGAATGCAAATAGACTTTATTAGTAGAATAAGATGTATTGGCTAATCTCTAATAAAAGTGCCAATAAAGGATTATTTTATTCATATTCCATACAAGGAGTGACAAGAGCTCACCAATATCTTGTTCTCTATGCAGTGAGCCAATGGCAGCCAATTGAAGACCTCTGAAAATAGTTCCATCATTAGAGCACTGTATTTCGCCTTCACCTCCCCTTCAAATCCATACATCTTGTTCAAGTTATCACTCTCATGGTTGCCTGGATACATGTCATATGACAGATCATATGATCACATATCAGTATACTGTAACATTAGCTGTTCTAGGGTACACCAATAATTTACAGATAATAATGACCACAAATATACTACACCCACCTCTAGACATATGGAAGTGCTCAGGATAAAGAACTTTGAACCCAAAGAGCGTTAGTATTACTTCGACAGAAAAGGACCCTCTATCCACAAAGTCTCCATTGAAAAGCTAAAGAAAAAGGGGTTAAGGTTTCAATATTTCTTCAGACACTTGCAAGATTAAATATTGCAACGAGGATACGTAAGGGTTATTGTGGGAAGGAAGGCCATTCAATTTGAATATGTTGAGAAGGTCGTAGTACTGTCCATGAATATCACCACATATTGTGAATTTGTTACACTGCAGAGGAGAGAGAAAGGGTAACAAATTCAACTCAAGAAAGAGATCAAATCACTCACTTCTGGTATGGTGAGGTCCACCAAGCTAGGCAGAGCCTGGAATAGTTTCAAAGCTTCTAGTATTATCTGCAAAGATAGTACATACAATACTATACTATGGCCTCATATTGACCAATCAGACGACAGTATGCAGAGTATATTTTCTGATCACTAACTTTCTGACTTACCTTAAAGGCATACTTTTTGTGGAGTAGTTTCTGGTTTCTCAGCCAATCCATCATCTCTTGCATGAAATCTGCACTGATCTCTTCCTCCAATCTGGGTCCTTCATACTTCTCTTCCACCTCTGCACATCATGTGACAATCACGTGACAATCATGTGATTAACCCACACCTATCCACTACCCACAAGGCAGTTTCTTTACTTTCAAAATGAATTACTGTCCCTGTGTCCTCTTTAATCAGTATACTAATTCACCCCCTGAAACGAGGATGCCCCTCTAATCAGGGCTTTCCCCACATAATAACTGCACACACCCACCTATTTTATCCAACTCAATCATGTCTGAAGGTTTTTTCTGTGAGCTCTCCACAGCAATGGCTCTCTCAAAGGATAATTGCCGTACCATCTTGAGACACTCATTGTACTTGGCTACAGCATCTTTGTCATTAGGTCTTGCTTTCTTTGCTGTCTCAAAATCCTTCAACGCTAGTTTAAACTTGCCCAGAGCATTATCAGCACTGCTCCCCAAGGCCATATAGGCACTGGCTCGTCTATAGTAACCCTATAATGATTAAACAGTACTCAAAAATAAATTTTTAAAAATAGCAGGGACATTGTCTGGACTTATTTCAAACAATGTTGATGTGATATTCCTTCTCCAACTCACTTTGATATATTTATAGTCCAACTCGAGAGCTTTGCTGGCATCTGTAAGAGCATATCCATAAGATTCAGTCTTGAGATAAGCAAAACTCCTGTTGCCATAGTAAGAAGCCACTGTGGGATTCAGCTCAATAGCTTTCGAGTAATGCTCTATTGCCTCATTGAAATTCTTCTCTATGAAAAGAGAGAACTGATAACCATGTAAATCACACTCAAGGATTTTGCTTATTGTTAATAATAATAGCAGCAACTCCTTACCTTTGAAGAAATCGTTTGCTACATTCTTCAATTCTTCTGCCCTTTTTGCATCTTCTTCAGAAACTGAACTTTCCTTTGCTGAGCCAGGTAACCTTCCACCTTCTCCATTTCCAGAGTTTGGGCACTCCACAGAGGCACTCGACATCTTTGGCCAGGTGCGCTTTGCACACGTGGGCTGGTACGGGTCGCAAAAAAAAGTTGCACGTAATTAAGTTACGCGCGCTTAGGGTTAAACTAATAATGGACCCTCATAAATTTATTATTATTAAAATGTGACATCTTATGTGATCCCTGATATATATGCATAGGAAGTGATACTGCTAACTGTTCTGTAGCTCAGAATATGGAGGTAGTTTTGACAATCACAATGTGAAGATAGATGAACCACAGGACAAAGCTTTGTGTCCACTCTGACCATTTCCTCCCTGATCAGCTATACTTGTACTGCTGTTGGTATCTTTGATGCACAACTCTCCCTCCCACAACAATAACTGGAATTTGAAACTGTGATGACTAATGAGACTACAAGCATGGATGCCATAACAGAAAAGTAGTCTAGAATGGCTAGTATGCTATTTCTGCCTCTAATGTGCATGCCTATGGACTTTTAGTAGTTAAGTATTCACTGCTCCAGTGACCTTTGACCCTATTATAACCTAAATGATTATTTATACTGGTTGAGTAATCTCTCCACTGATTGGTTACAGGAGTCCTCTGGTGACCTTTGACCCTACATCTGTTTATAGTCTAGTTTGGTCTCTAGTTTCTTGGTGTCAGAGACTTTCCTTACTGCCTTCATAAAGTCCTCACTCTCTACATACTCCCTCTCTGCTCGAATAGCAAACATTCCTGCATCAGACATAGGAGAATAGACACCTCATGCTATAATGAGAATGCTCCTACAATCATTCTCCTGCAATTATGCAATTTACCTGCTTCAGTGCAAACATTTCTCAAATCTGCTCCATTGAAGTCTTCAGAGAGCTTGACCACAGCCTCATAATCTAACATAATTCAACAGCATCCCAAAACTACTAATTTGTACAGGGGCTTACCTATATCTCCTTTTTTGGTGATTGGTTTGGCATGAATTTTGAGAATGTCCAACCTAGCCTGTTCATTAGGTAATGGGATCTCAATCTTGCGATCCAGTCTCCCTGGACGAAGGAGAGCAGGGTCAAGTACATCAGGACGATTAGTTGCCATGATCATCTTGACTTGTCCTAATCGGTCAAACCCGTCCATCTGGTTTAGCAGCTCCATGAGGGTTCTTTGGATTTCCCTGTCAGCAGATGTGCCTTCAGAGAATCTCCGTCCACCAATAGCATCAATTTCATCCATGAAGATAATGCAAGGCTGATGGTCACGAGCATATGCTAAGAGAGCAAGCATCATAGATAGGAAAGTGAGAAAGACAACAGTCTTCTTACCAAACATTTCTCTGATAAGTCTTGCACTCTCTCCTATGTACTTATCTACAATTGCACTAGAAACTACTTTCAGGAAATTGGCATCCAGCTGCTTGGCTACAGCCCTAGCAAGTAGGGTTTTCCCTGTGCCTGGGGGCCCATACAACAGACACCCTTTAGGTGGCGTAATCCCAACACGTAGGAAGAGTTCAGGGTTCATCAGGGGGAGTTCTATCACCTATGTAGAGATAAAACAAAGTTCCAAGGTGCCCCACGGGTGTTCCCACCCACCCACCCACCTACCTCTCGTAGTTCCCTGATTTGTTCTGAAAGTCCCCCCACCGAGGAGTAAAATACATCCCCCGGGTCCTCAATGGACATGTTGAAGACGAGGGGATCGACCTCTCGAGGGAGTTGCCGCATAATGGTCAGAGTTGTCATGTCCAAGGAGACACGGGAACCTTGCTTCAGTCGAGACTTATCTAGCTGAGAGAGGGAGGAAATGGGAGGGAGAGGGAAGGAAACGAGAAAAATAAGAGGAAGTGGAAGAGAGGGAGGAGGGATAAAGAGGGGGGAAAATTTACTCACTTGTCTCCTGCATCCAACCACATAACGAGGGCCATTAGAAGCCTTCACAATGACTGCATAGTTCATAATACCAGCTAACAACTTACTCAGCTAAAGCAAGACTATAACAAAACTCACGTTTATCCTCCGTCAACTGCCTCAGCACTTCCCCTACTATCTGTCCCACTCCAGACTGAAGTGACTTCAGGTCCTCTTCACTCTTATCAAACTCTTTACTAAATTCCTTCAAGTCTTCTCTCACTACATTTAAAAATAGGTAATTCTTGCTTCCAGTTCTTCCAATTTAACTGGTTAACTTTTTTTAAGCTTATCGTCCAGTTCTTTGTGGTCAATGAGCCTCTTCCTATAGTCTTCCAAGGCCTTGTCCCGCTTGGCCTTGGCTGCATAGTCAGGACTAGAAGAGGTTTGCATTGGAACACTTTCAGTAGCTGTGGCAGCCATCTTCACACGCAGCTGTTTCTAATTAGTGCACACTGTGCGGGCAGGGTTACTTTGTACTTTGAACTTTTGCAATGTGACGCATTTGAATTGACTTCAAAGTCCTCTGAAATAGCAGTAAGATCGATCTATCAATAAGTAGAATTAAGCAAATTTCCTAAACTTCCTCTCTGACATTGACTGGACATTTAGGTGAGCTAATTTTGAGCAGTAAGCTTATATAAATAATAATCTATAGTATGTGATTATAAAATGATACAATCCTTCACATTCCCTTTTCCCTATCCACATGCCACACCTCTTTCAATATGCCATGTCCTTCTCTCCAATTACTGGAAGTGGAGACATTTGACCAGCAACCAGAAAAGCTAAATTGAAACTAATCATAAGCTCTAAATGATCACAAACTAAGAACACTACAAGAATGTCTGAATCTCCCATCAAGGTTGTAACTATGGTGACGTCACCCATCAAGATCATCACAACAGCAGCAGCAACCACAGCCTCAAAGGAATTGAAAACTCCACCACGAGAAGCTGTGAACCTTAACCCCGAGGCAAAGGACTGTTATTTCTACTTCTACTCCATCTGCTCAAAAGTCAGTATTCTGAGAGAATCCTGAGATTCCCTGTTTACAGTATTCTTTTAGGGAGATGGGTGCAAATTTCGGCATTGTTCAGCTGCTTTAGGGTCAGAAGAGACATGTGACCTCTGGAAAAATTCTGTCTGTCGACGAAAAGTTTGTGTGTTCAGACACAGCCAGTTAGATGTAAGTTCTTCGTCCAGCCTTGGTACCGGTAACCATGCATGGTATATAGTCTGGCATAGGCAACCCTTTACCTTATTGCTGTAGGAATATGGTAAAAGATCACCTATCTTATACTTATCTTATGTAGCGTCAACGCTCCATAATCCCGTGTTACTGGGAGAGTCAAGCCACAGGTTGCCTGAAACCTCATTGCCCCTTCCTCCACACAAAACCACGCCCTAAATCCCTTGGGGTCCAAGAGAGGCTCACTAAGTACAAAATGGCCTCCATAAAAATCAAAAGTTTAGAGGAGCTACAGAGAGAGAAGATGGAGGAGGAGAAGAATAGCGAGGAGGAAAGAAAGAAGAAGACTGTGGATGAAGAAAGGATCGTAAGGGTAGTGGAGATGAAAGATGAAAGTAACCGAAGCAACAGCAGTGGGAGTACAGAAGGATTAGTAGATCTCCGCAAAGAGTTGATGAGACGAATGTTGGCAGAGCAGAAGACATTGAGGGAGAGACTAGCAGGTGAGACATCAGCTAGGGAAAAGAATGACGTATTAGTTAAATATCTCGAACTATTTCTGATCCATTGATGAAGCCTGAAGCTTGCCCAAATACCTGATTGTTTTATAATACCCCTCCAATTATGCAGCAGGAACAGCAGAAGTACAAGGCCCATTGCCTCCCAGCCTCTTTGGATCCAAGGCTAACAACCAGAGGGGGGAGTCCCTTTCATTATCATCAGTGGAGCACAGCCGTAGTGGTGAATCAGAAGAGAGAAATCAACGACATGAGGGAGCAGGCAGAAATATCCATACCAGACCTACTTCCCTCTCGTACAGGACCAACAGCAACTCTATCTCCTCCAACGATCACAAGCACGTCGAGGCAAGGCTGAAGGGAGCAAAGTCTTCAATGCAAGTCCAGCTCAAGGAGAATGCTGATGACAGCAATAATAACTCCAAAAGGAGCACACCAAAGCCTACCAGAATCAAAACAAGCAAGGTATCAGTTAGCTGGGGTAAAGCAGCAGGGTAAGATCTGCTATGAAGGGGGGGCAGACCCTCAGAATTACTTTGCATTCCTCATACCACAGAAGGTGTACGCCACACAACCCAAAGAAGCTCTGAATTTCAAAGTAAAGACACTCGAGGAACTCAAAGCTGAAAGGTCATCGCAGAAACATGACCTCTCTCCAGTGAAGGATGATGTTAAAAAAGAAGAAGAAGAAGACAAGGGAAGTGTGGCGGGTGCCCCCAAGGCCAAGAAAATCTCACTCATAAGACGTAAGCAGCTTCTCCATAAATCATACTATTATAGTTATGTCATATCACTCATATCCAGAAAAACCTCCAAATCTCAAACCAGTATCTGGTGGCAAGGACGCACAGGTGGATATATCAGCAGCTGTGAAAAGGTTATCAGCGGTCACTGAGGTATGGTCAAAATCAAAACGAAGAAAAGTGGAGGTTTTATCAAGACGAAAAAGTACACCATCATTAGAGAGTGAGGGAATAGGCATAGGGATGGGAGACCAGCTGATATCTATAATGAAAAGACCTTCTAAAATTGAGAGAGAGCAGAGCCAAGAAGATCATAGGACAATGATGGCTTCACCTAAGGAAAGAGAAGTCACATCTTCATCTAGCAGCAGTATTTTACGGGAGAAAAAGGTCACCTCATCCAGTGAGACAAGGAAAACTGCTGACAGTAGTGCTCATCACCGTGGAGACGGTAGATCCAGCACTATCTCTCATGAACGGAAGAAAAGCATCAATGAACTCAAGCAAGAAATGTGAGCACTTAATTCTTTAGCCAACCATAAGATCCCTCCTTCCCACTAACCATATACAGTGGAACATACATGTACCTCCAGTAAAGGACACTCCTCCAAAAGAGGACAAACCTCTCAACAAAGGACAATCTAAAAGTACCTTTTCTTTGTACATTACTCCGTACAAAATAACCTCCAAAAGAGGACAACCTTTCTACGAAGGACAAAAGGCTGGGTCCCATTATTTGCTGTAGCAACAGTTTGCAGGGTTAAAATCAAAGTGTGAAAGTGTGAACCATATAATTTTCCCTTGTTCTTGTTACTTTTCTTTCTTCCAACTGTAGTTTACAAGAGTTGGAGAAGAAGTTTCCATCTGAGCTGGAAGATGACGATGCACTGCTAGAAGAGATGGCCCTCTACGACGAAGAGAGTGAAGGGGTGATCGAGGCAGGGCAAGGGGGAATGATTGGACTCTCTGATAGCAGGAACCACGATGAACTCATCCTTCAGATGGAAGAATTCATGTGATGTTATCATTAAGTCATGTCATATGATCACCATTGTAATTTTCTTGAGGTCTTATTTTTTGCCTGAAATTATTATTGAACTTTGAAACTGATTAATACTTCTACAAGTCTTTAATACTGTTGACCCTTTACCAGTCTGCTTCTCCTGTCACCTTTTGGAAGACATAATCATGCCCACCCACATGCATGATCCCATCCTTAAGCTGGAACTTCCACTTGTTCTTCACACGATAGACCTGCAATACATAAATAATCATTCAGGAACCTCCAATAAAGAATCACAAAGGTCAAAGGACAAATTGAAATACTCTCCAAGTGTGTTGCATCACTTGAATGTAGCTAAAACACATTTTCTTCTACCTTTTCCCATTGACAGACAATATTGTCTTGTGTTTCAAAGTCACCTTCACCAGGTACATCCCCATCATCATCATCTTCCAAGTCGTCCCCAGAGTTTAGGGGACTCCCACATGCCTGAGGGGGAAAGGGGCGTGGTCACTAGCTCTTAGTATTGTACTTGTATACTTGCCTCATTCTGTTCAGGACCAGGTTCATCCTTCAAGAGGGTGTGGTCATAACAAATAAGGAAGGGAAAAAAATCAATGCTACTAACAATAGTATTCCTTTTCCTACCTCTGAGCTGTCATCGTCCAGATCTGAATCGTCATCACTACTGCTCTCCTCCTGCCCTCCTGCTCCAGCTTGGGACCCATCCAGCTGAATAATCTGGAACCGAAAATCAGAACCAGAATGCACCTCAGAACTGGGACCATCGGGTGAAGGGAGCAGACCACTCCCACAGATTTTCGATTTTTGTTTGGTTCCATTTCCTGGTTGAGATGACGGGGGTTTAGATACGTCCACTTGAGGGGGAAGCCCATCGAGCTGTACCACATTGTCTTTCTGAGATGAGGAAGAAGTGGGTGTGGTCGAAGGAGAAGAGCTAGAGGGTGTGGCTTGCTGCTTCATTTGACTGAGAGACAAGAAGGCTTGTAGTGGGACCAACATGGTACCTTGTTGGGTCTGCCATTCATCAAGAAGTTGTAATGAAATTGAGGGGTGTGGCTAAGGGAGTGGCTTATGGTAATACTTACTTGCACTGGTATCATATTCATCTGACCCACTGTGGGATTTACCATGCGCAAATTTTGCTAAAACAACAACAAACTCTTAAAAATTAATAATAGAGTGATAATTATGATATCACTCACCATGGCAGAGAAAGGGTTAACGGCAGGAGTGAGTCCCGCCAGATTAGTGGCAGTGGAGACAGCCAGAGGGGGAGGAGGGGGTTGCTGTCCTGAGATGTTCTGGGCGACCTGGGGGATGACCCCTGAGGATGTGGGGGGATTCTGTTGGACTGAAGAAGTCTGAGCACCTAACGAGTCAAGGCATTCACATTTTGGAGATAATTATTGGCAATGTACTTACGTGAATGGTGGCTTATGGAAGGGGAGTTGCTTGGAAGGAAAGAGGGTGTGGTTTGGGGTGGGGCATGATGGATGACAGATTCAGGTGTGGAGACAGCAGAGGTGAGAGGTGGAGGTGGGGGGAGGGTGGAGGAACCCAGATGGGACGATGGGGAGGAAGCAGAGGCAGAGGGAGAAGATGTAACTTGAAGTAGATTAGAAGGCAGCTACACAGGAACATGATAGTAACACTATTTTCCCGGGAAGAAGGCGAACTGACCTTGTGTGCAGGTTTTGCAGGGGACTCTTTGACTGGAGGTCTAGGGGGTGGGTCAGGTCTAGACGGACGACCAACCGCTCCAGTCAAGCTCAACTTATGCAACCATAGCTAAATCAAAACAACATGATTCCCTCAAGACCACACCGTAACAACACCTACCTGTTTTAGCTCCTCCAAGAGCTCAGTGTCAGTCCCACCATTGAGATACTCCTCCCTCATATTACGAATGACATCATCAATCACATGCTTATAAAGGTTGGTCTATATCAAGCCAAAAACAAAGCCTGTGTCATTGGTTGTAACAAAATTAGAGCAGTGTCTCCAACCTGTGAACTTCAATTTCAGTATAATTTTATCATGAATTTTAGCAATTTTAAATGAGTTCACTGGTTTTGGTCAAATACAGTACTCTGTTAGAGCTGCATGAGTTTGGAGGTGCTTTCAATAAAAGGTGGGGGAGAGCATCATGCCTAGCTTCATTCAAGCACAAAAATTCAAATTGGCCAGTGTCCCTTACTGATGTTTCAGCTAGCTAGTCTTTTAATAAACAAGATACAGTACACAAGTATTTAATTATCTATGAAATGCTCATTTTTATGCAGTTTCTTAGCCTAAAATTACCAGATTGTCCAAACTAGAGCTACCCGAGGCCATTTAATCGCCACAACGAAAAGCTGATTTCTCCCAGCAGCCGGTCCGAGTCCTCCTTTTATACCAGCCGGCCTTCAACGCCTAAAAGAGCTTCTAAATATCCGTAAAATGAAATAATATTAAATTATTTAATTATGCGAAGAATTCTAAATAAAGCACAACCAAGACTATGGCGTTAAGAAGTCTGATCAGATGCCAGGTATAATAAGCTAGTGTACACTTTTTAGTATTAAGTACCTCTACAATCACAGATATCCATGCTAAACAGAGCGAGGCTCTATCGCATGATGACCTCCAAACCTCAAGCCACGCCCCCTTCTCCTGAAACTGTAAAAATGAGTGAAGAGGACTCCCTCCGGATAAGAAGACTGAAATACAGAAAGAAGAATACAATAGTGGGGCTGCTACTGCTAACTGGAGTGCTCTCAATATATTGCTATTCAATGTATGCAGTGAAACAAGACCCTCTGGATCTCGATAACCTTCTCGAGGAATCCAAATCACCACCCACTCAAAAGAAATAGCAATCAAGAAAGCATTGGTGTAACAGTTTAAGACTCCTGCTGTTGTATCCACAATGATGTGGTACAGCAATATTGATTTCTGTACACCTTTCAATTTTTGTCAAGATCAAATTATACAGTGTTAAGCCATGAGACTCGAGAGAGAGACAATGGTTTGTTATAAATTACAAAAGAAGTTGGTGCATAGTGTAAAGAACAGGTATATATAAAGGTAAAATGCAACAAACAAAAAAGTGTCCAATGTTTAAAATTATCATCTTCAATATCGGTTACCATAGTAGCCACCCCCTCCTCCCCTGTATCCCCCATAACCACCTCCTCGTCCTCCTCCTCCTCCTCCACCACTACCACCATAGCTTCCGCCCCCATATCCTCCACCTCCACCCCCATATCCCCCACCTCCTCCACCATAACCACCCCCTCCTCCTCCTCCTCCAGGATAGGGTCGATCATAAGGCCGAGAATAAGGACGTTGTCCTCCATACCCACCTCCACCTCGAGGGGGGTACATGGGGAGTTGGGGTGGAGGGTATGGTCGACCGTAACCACCACCCGGACTTCTTCCTCCTCCTCCTCCTCCTCCTCCTCCATAGTAAGGCGGATCCCTACAGGAAGAAAGAAAATAAATCAGCCCAATGAAACCTCCAAATAATGGACACACTTGAGTCCCAGCCTTTACTCCTACATATAGGTTGTCCTACATAATATAGGTTGTCCTACATATAGGTTGTCCTACATATAGGTTGTCCTACATATAGGTTGTCCTACATATAGGTTGTCCTACATATAGGTTGTCCTCTTTTGGAGGTTATTTAGAGTGTATACGAAGGCATTTGAATTGTCCTTGTTGAGAGGTTGGATGTCCTACATCCTCTGTCTCTTACTTGGGTGATCTCAAACACATAAAAAACACTTATCACTAATTTCCCCACCTGTATCCACCACCACCACCTCCTCCTCCTCCTCCATGGTATCCTCCCCCACCTCCACCGCCATGGTATCCTCCCCCACTTCCACCACCGTGATATCCTCCCCCGCCCCCTCCTCCATGCCTCGGGGGACCATAACGACTTCCCCCTCCACTGCCTCCATGGTAGTCATTGTAGCGGGGACGTTTGCTGGTGTAGGACGGGACACCCAAAGCATCATCCTTGTATTGGCGGACAATCTTCTCAGCAGCAAGACCATAGATGTCAGTGAAGAGAACATCATCAAACAAATCACCAGCTTTAGGAATGTGGAAGTTAGCTGGAAGAAAAAAAAAAAAGGAAGGTGAGCATTGAAAAGAAATTATTAGTCCAGTAATCACCCCTATTGATAAACTTTGGAAGCTTACTCAAATGGAAACATTATATCACATAGAATACCAATTTGTAGAACACAAGTTTAGGCAAACAGTAAATAGTAATTCAGAATGCTTTTCATTCGTTATAGTGTAGTTTAGGCTAACAGTAAAATTTAATAGTAATTCAGAATGCTTTTCATTCATTATACTGTATATAGAACACAATAACATCGTTTTGCATAATTTCAGGCAACGCTAATTCAGAATGCTTATCACACACTGCAATCTGCTTTCCAATATGCAACTCTGACTCTTCAATGCAAAGGACACTTTTGAAGACTGCTCAGTCCAGTTGAAGGCAAAAGCTGACGCTGATATTATTGGTCACATGACCTGCCATGTGACTTTTTGGACCCAATATTTCGATGACTGCTCAGTCCAGGATCTAGGAGGCACAATGCAGTCACATGATGTCATGTGACTTTATTAGAACCAGATATTATAGGCACCATATCATCAATATGGCATACCACTTTGTTGGCTTCCATCCCGTCATCCCGATACAGCAGGAGGAATGGAGCGTGGCTCTTCTGGGATGTAGAGGAGGTGTGGCCAGGATCCAGCAGGGATAGTCAAAAGACAATGAAGAAAAGTCAACTCAAAGGTCAACTACTGGGATTTAAGAAAGGTGACCTTTACATAAAGGTGACCTCTTACACGAGTGAATTTACTAAAGCCATAAGCACCATAAGCATCGAGCCTCAATTCTTCACAAAGATCATATATGCTACTGCTCTATGATAGACGTTAGTGCATAATAGGCATAGGCTTGCTTGATTTCAGTCGTTGAAGACTCCAGACTATGCTAACTCCACACAATACACTGAAGCAAATGCAGAGACTCTTACTTAATAGGCATCTCCAGTATGTTTTCACATTGAGCACACACCAGTAGTAGGCAAGGAGATGAACAAGGACAAACAGAGACACACAATGACATAGACAAACACAAATTGATGAACATTAGCTAGCCAGCTCTCCTCCATCCAATCAGTTGGTAGTGGAATAGCTTAGGGAAAAAGAAGAATGTTACAATTTAACAAAAATGAAAAAAATAAATAAAAATAAATAAATAAAAAATGAAGTGTGTAATGGTATAATTATGGTTTCTTGTTGGCTGTAGGGACATATAATGAAGGCAGAGTACTAGACGTAAGCAGTGGCCACATCTAGCATCATATGCTTACACACACACCACAATCTCTCTAGACACAGCGCAGTATACTACCATTCAAAGCTAATTCAAAGCTAAGACCAGAGTTTAAAAAAAGGAGACGGCTCTGATATACACTTTCTTCTCCATTATCAACAACTTCCAACTACAATACCACCATCCTTCGAACTAAATGCTCCTTCAACACGAATGAAGAAATACCTCTCAAACTGGACATTTATTATGCTGGTGTAAATTCTGGTAACTTAAGCATAATAATTATCATTACAAATCCGTCCTCCCATCGGTCTAACCCATTCCTTCTTTCTTGTTGCGGAATTGAATCCTCACCTTTCATGGCATTGAGGGCATGCTGGGGAACAGACGAGCCCATCTCATCATCATGCTTGGCAGTTCTCTTCCTCAGCTCATGATGAGGAGGAATCACACAGACAGCATTCTTCTTAAAAGCTTTAAAGTGACCCATCTTTTTCCGCTGAGCCCCAGGATACACATTAGTCTGTAACATTATATATATACGAGCGTAAAGCTAACTCATTTTCAGATTCTCTCGCTGACCTGATCTATAATATAGTTCCGTTTATTTCTGGAGGCAAGGAGGAACATCTTACTGAGGACTTCAGTTGCCTTCTTGATGAGAACTTCCCATCTCCCATGGTAGTTGTGCTTCCTGGCAAGTCCAGAAACCTTCATCTTATCCATTATCAGGTTAGTGCCTAATATTTAAGGGGGTGCTCTAATTAGAATTGCAGGTGGGCTATAATTAGAGTGCCTGTGGTAGCATGAGCTAAGAGTATCCAAAAGTGCTTTAATAGTGTGCTAAACAATTATAATAGCTTACCTAATATGGTGAAGCGTTTATCCTTGTTTTGTGAACAGTGTTTCTTGGCCCATGTGGTCTTTCCAGATGCAGGCAGTCCAATCATCATATATACCTCGCACTCCTCATAAGTTTCAGGGGCCTTTGGGGCCCGAAACTTGTGTTCCTCCAAGGCTTCCTGGATGGGGGCGTAACCCTCGCTATCAGGGGTTTCGCACCACACAGGACTGGTAAAATTCACTGCAACTTTGACATTCTTTGTAGCAACGTGAGGATAGAGGGGTCTTCCCGTGATGCTTTCCTCCAGTTCAAATGCAACACCAAACACAGTTCCATTCTTAGAAAAAGACACGGTCTTGGGCGAGCTCTCGAGATCCTAGAAACAATTTAGCCTTAAAATTCCTTAAAAATTGAACGACTAATTCATTCACCACAAAACAGCCTATGAAGTCCCCAGGTCCATAGGACTCTCCATACTCTTTGAACACCTTGTTTGTGGCAACTTTTCCTGTTCCTCCGTACCCATAGGAAAATCGATCCTCACCGAGACTAAGGTCTGCCTCATCCACTGACCAGCCAACCCTAAAGGCAAATATTCACAGTATCACAGTGGAACCTACACTCCGAAAGAGGACAATCTCTCACTAAAGGACAACTTGAAGCAACCTTTGTATATATGCTCTATCTCTATAAAAACCAACCTCCAAAAACCTCTCTAAAGATCAAAACTTATAACTCTATACAAACCAACTTCCAAAAAAGCCACCATACTTGTATGCCTTGACTGACCTGAGGGCATGAGGGTGTTCCTCCCCTTCCAACTCAACATCAAGATTGTTCTCTACTTTCACTTCGAAAAAATACTTTCCCCCTTTGATCCCCCACGTGCCTCTGGCTGACGCCCACAGGTTGGCAAATCCCTGCGTGGTGATATTACTCCCGCCAAGACCATCTCTCTGAATCACAAAGTGGAGGTCAGAGTTGTCTACATGCATAAAGGAAAGAAGAAAGTGTGTATGACAACACACTCAACAACACAATCAACATAGCAACAGCCTATTTCATGTCAATGAAGGGTCTCCACAACAATATGATTAAGGTCAAACAGTACTGCATTCAGGGCTCACAATAACACTCTAAACACAAGCAGTTTTATATCTATAGAAAAATTGGTCGGACAACAGCAAAAAATGACCCGAAAGATGTTCTGTGACCGACTGCTATTGTGAGTCCTGATGTATTATTGATCCTGTTGCTACTGGGAAGTTATTTCTTGTACTGGCCTACAAACTGAACCTTTTTTTTTTTTACTAGGGGCTTCATTATTAATTTTACTGAAAGAGGTACTCACAGCTATCTAGAGTTATGGTCTTGTCATCCTCGACTCCCTGGAAACCATCCTCAATTATTTTATAGAACTCGTCCTCGTTGAACTTGTCAACTGGCTCCTCGGGATCGGGGGCAGAGCTAGGGTCACTTCGCCGACTGCTTTCTTCATCTCGCGAGCGCTTCTGTCCAGGTCTGGAGGACTGTTCCTGTTTATCTTCAGGAGGGGGTGCTGGCTTCTCCTTACTCTCTTCTAATAGATATTAACACACTTTATAAAGCTCTTTCTACAGTTGGAACCTCACACTTTTGGGACCAGCAATAAGTGTCTGATTAATTAAGGAGGTGTCCTTAATTCATTCAGGGGTGAATTAGTATAACCTATTGTAGGCTTAGCTAACTAGTAACTCTAATTGATGCCCACTCACCCTTGTTGTTATTGGCCTCAGTATCATCCACCACCTCATACTCCTCATCCTGTTCAGTCTCTGCTTCCATTTCCTCCACGTCAGCTGACTTGTCCTCACTCTTCTCTGGCTCCTTGGACTCTGCTAACGAAGGACAGTGAATGAACAAGAGAAAGTCAAACAGACACGCAAAATAAGGATCAACTAACTGAGCATGCTCAAATAACAGGTTCAACTAACTGAGCATGCTCAAATAACAGTTCAACTAACTGAGCATGCTCAAATAACAGGTTCAACTAACTGAGCATGCTCGAACACACTGCTATGGTTACGTCGACATCTCAACATGTAATGCATTAATTCTACGTAGGGTACCTGATGGGGACAATTCTGCAGCTACTTCCTTTGCCTCCTCTTTCTCTTCCTCTTCCTCATCCTTCTCATTTTCTGCTTCCTGTTGTTCCTCTACTTCCTCTTCAGCCACTTCCTCCTTGGCCTCAGCGACTTCCCCATTCATTTCCTGCTCACCTTTGGCCTCTTTTTCCTCCTCCATCTGCTCCCCACCCTCATCTGGGTCACTCTGCTGTTCAGTTACTTGTTCTTCTTCATCAGCCTGCATACAAAGATTATTGTGGGTAAAATATTTTGTCCATTCATGAAAGGAATTTAGGAGGGGGCCCGAAGGGGAGGACCAATCAACATATTTAACTTAATCTAGGCTTGGAAAGGGGTTTAATATTCCCTCCCTGAGGACCATGCCTCCCATGATAGCAAGAGAGCATGGGACAGTTGAGGGAAAGCTTTGATCTGGCAGGAGAGGAATAGAAGCATGCCACACATCCATGGGAGACAAGCTTCTCTAATGTCCTGCACAGGAAATGATTTGATGACAGGCAAGGGCAAAACAGGAAATAGGATATATGACCTTCAACTCCTCAGTTCAAAACACCTAGTTACCTCGGCAGTGGCTGTAGCAGTGGCGGGCTCCTCGGATTCTTCCTCTACTGGCTCAGACTCCGGTTCTGCTTCATCCTCCTTTTCCTCTTCCGGTACTCCTTCTTCTACCTCCTCCTCCTCCTCCTCCTCTTCCTCTTCCTCTTCCTCAACGCTTTCTGTGGTGGTTTTTTCTTGCAAGGATTTTATCATGTCTTCCCTGAGGCGTTGAGCCAGCGCCTGCTTGTTCCCAACGTAAGACAAGTGTCGTTTCTTTAGTTCATCTTTCAGTTCCACCACTTTCAGAGACGCCACGTACGTCTCTACCTCAGCTGCATCACTCATGATTGTGGATCCAGCCACTTACTTACTTTCGAACTTTCTAAAAAAAAAAATGGCGAACCCAAAAACGTGCATTATCTGCGCATGCGCGGTTTGATTGCTAGGATACGGTTCTTGAAGAAACAAAATGGCGGCATAAACCTCATCATGGCAGGGACAGAAACTAAAGAGGGTGATGGATCAGGTCATCTAGGGGTTAAAGAATTGGAAAAGGATCCTGTGTTAGCTGATATCAACAAACGAATTATTGAGGCCTTTGATATCTTTGATCATGATGGAAATAAGACAGTGGATGTAAGGTGAGGCGAGATATAGGACTTTAATAGGTTATATACTGCTGTGGTACTTATACAGGGAGGTAGGGACCATAATTCGATCCCTGGGCTGCTATCCTTCTGAGGCTGAGTTGGGTGATATGTTGACAGAAGTAGAGGAGGAAGAACCAACAGGATTTATTCGGCTGGAGAAGTTTCAACCAATAATGGCTCGTGTGATGATAGAGAAGAGGTAAGGGAAGATGTATATTATATATAAATCAAGGTTAAGAGGAAAAAATACAATGAAAGTAAGTTTTTGTGTGCCATATTAGAACAGAAGAGGGTGGGGGAATCGATATGTAATCATAAATACTTGGTTGTGCAGGTATCAACCAGCTAGTGAGGAACAGTTGGTGAAGGCATTTGAAGTATTGGATGAAGACCATGTATCTCACTTAACCCCTGATAACCTCAAACGCTGGTTGACGGAGGAAGGGGAACCATTCACTGCAGAAGAAGTGGAAGAGATGTTCTCGGCAGCTGTGGATCCTGATAAAGGTGTCATCCTCTATAGAGACTTTGTTACCGTGATGATACCAGAGCAGGAACAAACCTGATAAACCCATTCTAGCAATATTCAAGCAATTAGGTTCACAGCACTGAATTTTTTTTTCTGATAATTTTTTGAACATAGCAGCTTCAAGTCGACTTGAATGCAAAAGCTGCTAGTTTTTCATTTTTTCCCTCTGTCTCAGGACTAACACCATTAGATATGGCATCCAGACCTGTCCAGTAGCACAAGTTTGTGTGGAAGGGTTGATCGGAGATACTCACACTGGAATTGGAACAGGACTGGAGTGAAATATTGATGACTGCATGCCCCATTTCCATGTGTGAGATTCGTATTTGGAATGAAACAGAAGACCTCTTTTAATCTTCAAAAAAAACATTATTAGTAAAGAGTCAGACTAGCTAGCTAGATATAGCTATAGTCAGCCAATTGCTAAGCAACTAGCTATAGCTAGATACCTTGAAGTGTGCATTGGCTTTCCTTCTCAGTATTCTCTTCTGGTTTTTAGAAAATCCTTCAGGATATCTTCCAGAAAATAAAAACTCGTAGACCTGATCATAGTCCTCCATCTCAACTGAACGCATGCACATGCAAGACTACACAGCGAAAAATCTACAACTTGTAACAGGTCTGGACTGCCCCACATACCAGTTATGACCTGTACACAGGTCTGTAACGGGTCAGTAAAATCTACAAGTCTGTAACAGGTCCGTATTTTTGGACTGTATCAGACCTGCTGCCCCACCAACTGCAAAAATTAGTACTTCCGGTGCCTAGGGTTTACGGATTTTTGTTCTGTTACAGAATGCCTACAAGTTGTAGATTTTTCGCTGTGATACACAGCGAAAAATCTACAACTTGTAACAGGTCTGGACTGCCCCACGTACCAGTTATGACCTGTACACAGGTCTGTAACAGGTCAGTAAAATCTACAAGTCTGTAACAGGTCCGTATTTTTGGACTGTATCAATATACAGATCAAAAATTAGTACTTCCGGTGCCTAGGGTTTCCGGATTTTTGTTCTGTTACATACCTGCTTACAAGTTGTAGATTTTTCACTACGTGAGACTGGGGGACATTATTCACCGAAGGGGACATTATTCACTGGTGAAAATTGTCCGGGGGGGACATTATTCGCTAGTGAATATTGTCCGGGGGGACACTATTAAGGGGGGGGGGGGGGGGGGGGGGGGGACACTATTAAGGGGGGGGGGGGGGGGGACAAAATTCACTGCGACACCGTACTTAGCTCCAGAAGAAGAGGATGAATTGATTGGGTACCTTCGAAAGGCTAGCCAGCTTGGGTATGGGAAGACTAGAAGACAGGTGAAAGAGATAGTTGAACGAGTTGCTACTACTAATGGTATTCTGCACTCTGAAAGTATCTCTGATGGATGGTGGAAACGTTTTCTACAGAGGCATGGTAATATAGCTCTACGTTCTGGTAATGCCACTGCTCATGTAAGGATGAAAGCAACGAATAAGGAGAACATCAAATATTATTTCAAATTATTGAAAGAGATTTTCGATACGAATAACTTTGCAGCACATCCAGAACGAGTGTACAATATGGATGAGAGTGGGATGCCGTTGGATCCTAAACCTCCCAAGGTAGTTTCATTGAAAGGGCAGAAGAAGGTTATCTATCACACATCTGGGGAAAAAGGTCAAATCATGGTCTTGGGTTGCAGGTCAGGCCCTCCCACCCCTCTTGATATTTGATGCAAAGCGGCTTAATGATTTCTGGACCTGAGGAGAAATTGCCAATACCAGATATGGCCTTAGCGATACTGGGTGGACAGACCGAAAAAAAATTTTTTGGCTGGTTGAAAGATCATTTCTTGACACATGCTGTGTCTGGACAGCCACTACTCCTCCTAGTAGATGGCCATAGCTCCCATTATAATCCTGAATCTATCAAGTATGCACGGAGTAAGTCAGTCATATTGTTCTGCCTTCCATCCCACGTACATCTACATCCATCTCAGCACTTACATCTATCTCTGCATCTACATCCTGCATCTACATCCATCCCATCCGTCCCTGCATCTACATTATCCCATCTGTGTCTACAGCATCTATATCTATCCTAGACAACACTGCTCCAGAGCAAGGGAATGCAAGTGAAGAGTGTCTATTCTGCTTTGAAACTTACTGTAATGATGGACAAGACTGTATCCAGTGTGCCTGTGGCAATTGGATTCATGAAGATTGCTTGGAAGAATTATTTGTGGATTCCTTTGGTCAGGAAAGATTTTATCCAACATGTATGATAGCTATAATTTCATGTATCATGTTTTTTTTGGAATTGAATCTTTTTTGTGATTTATTGTATAACTTTCTAAAATAGATCTATGACTGTTTAAAGTTTTTTTGTCAAATTTTGTGAGGGAGAGACGCTTTAGTAGGGTGATGGTTGATAATACGCTAATACATTTTTCAACGGGTAGGTGATAAGGTATCGCCGATCATTGCCAACTAGGTATAAATATTCATTAGAAAAGTATCTAAATACTATCAGAAAATAATAATATTGAAATGACTGTGTGGAACTCCATTGCTGTCAACTACTGCAACACGAGGATGCACAAACTAGTGACCCTCAGATGTGAACACTGAGACACGATGCTTAAAATGCTCACTGACATACACAAGACCATTAGAGTCAACAGCTACACCATTAGGATACTCAAGATCACCCCTACCAAAACTGCTCAATACCCTCAAGAATTGCCCCTCAGCTGTGAAGACTTGGATGCGATGGTTACAAAAATCAGCCACATAGCTACACGTTCCCAGTGGCATCGCAGGCTATGCCATAAGGATAACTAAACTGTCCTTTGCCACTGCCATGACTTCCAAAGGTGCTGGAGAAGGTGAGGTCAGAGTTCAGTACCTGGACACGGTGATTGTCCTTTATCTATTACATACAACTTTCCATTGACAGAATTGAATGCGACATCAGAAGGGTCTTCAAACTGCAGATGTGCTTCACCTCTTGTACCAGCTGCACAGAGAAACTGAACATTGTTGGTGAACTTTTGTATGTGATGATTGCCAATATCTGTTACATAAATACAACCCTCACCATCCACTGTCAACCCCCAAGGGTTCAAAAACTGTCCCTGACCAGAACCATGGGTGCCAAATGATGGAAGCTTCTCACCACTGGGACTAAATACAGACACACCCCTTCCCTCTATAACAATCACTTCCCCCTTCTGGTTGATTACCACTCCCATTGGTGATTCCACTCCACCAATAGTATGGATTGGAGTTCCAAGCTTCTCAACTGGCATCTTCACTGCTACCTCAAATGGACTTCCTCTGATGTGTGTGTCTTCAATCTTGATGTTTAACTGGTGCTTCCCCTTGATGGCAGGCTGGTAGCTGATCTCGTAAAGATTCCCTCCCTTATGCTCAAATACTCCTCTCTCTGTGACACCTGTTATCGCAGACACTAACTCATACTCCAATGAGTTGATAGACTCTATACATGGTTCACCTTTGAAGTCCACAACTTTCACGACAGCAGTAGACTTCTCCCCGACCTTTGCGCCCTGCAAACCCTTGCTTGTGACCTGGCATTTCGATGGATCAGGTACTGGTATGGATACTCGTCCATAGTTCTGAATTTTAGATATGGTGTCTTTGTCTTTCCAAAATTTTACATTGGCCTCTGTGTTAGGCTTCAGTACGTCTGCTTGGAAAGGTGAGGTCAGTTCCTTCACTTGCTTCACTATGACTGTCAGCACTTCTCTCTGACTGTCTGTCTCTAGACTCTCACAAAGTCCAGACAGCTGCTCAATTGGGCCTGGATGGTCTCTATCTGGTCCCTCTGGACTGCAAGCCTCTTCAATTTCCTTTGCATGACTTTGTGTAACTGACTGATGAGCTCTGTCTCCCTGACGTCAAGGATTTGACGGAGTTGTCCAATGGTGTCATGTATGTTGACTTCGATGGCCATTCGCTGGTTGGATATCTCCCCACAGTGCTTATCCAATGTGTCAGTGCTTCCTTGACAGCCACCAGTTTCCCCTCTATTGACTCAAGTGATGGTACAACCTCTCCCTTGTACCTCTCAAATGCCTCGTTCAATAGATGGTGATCATGATCATGATGCTTACCCCCTTTAATAGCACACTTAAAACAGATCAGGTCCTCTGTGTCTGTATGTTCAAAGCAATTGGCAATGACCTTCTTAGGAGGAATGGGGTGTGTCATGACACTCTTTGCCCCCTCCTGACTGGCTGCTGTATCTTTAGCCTCTTCCAAGATCTCTAGGAGGTGGTTGACACGAAATGCTGACTGGAGACCTGCCACTCCATTGGCTGGAATGGGTGTGGCCTGACGACAGGTTGGGCAAGTGAGGGAGAGTTGTCCCTGCTGGTCTCTGACCACCAGTTTCACAAGACATTACCTGCAGAAGACATGGAAGCACTGGAGTAATTTGGGGTCAGTGTTAATATTGCTTTGATCTCTAATATTATATTCATAGCTATGCTCACTACCACACATCATAATTATAACTTTACTAAATAAAGTCATGATCACATGACCCAAAAAACTAGCAAAGTTATGGCTGAAGAGGTTCTCAGGAAACTGGAAGATCAGCTCAACTGTTCCATCTGTCTTAATACCTACTCCCTGGAGGCTAACAAACTTCTCTCCCTATTACTGTAGTCATGGCTGTAGGGGAGCTCTTATCCTACAGTACCTCAACTCATCTGGCTGGTGGGTTATCCCTACTATGAAATAATTGCTGCCCAGTTGCTTTGTCGTATCCAACACTGGTATCTATGGGGTGCCAAACTGGACAAAATGACATTTTTGAACCGGCTGATTTTTTTTTTTTTTTTTTTTAATGGTATCCTACTTCAGATAAGACCTCCAATATCATATAAGAGCTCGGATATACATATATCAGACCTCCTATATCATATCAGACCTCCTATATCATATCAGACATATCGGACCTCCTATATCATATCAGACCTCCTATATCATATCGGACCTCCCATATAATATCAGACCTCCTATATCATATCCAGGCCTCACATGATATTGGACCTCCTATTACATATCAGACCTATAATGATATCGGACCTCCTATATGATATTGGACCTCCTATATCATATCAGACCTCCAATATTATATCAGATCTCCAATATGATATTGGACCTCCTATATCATATCAGACCTCCAATATTATATCAGATCTCCAATATGATATTGGACCTCCTATATCATATCAGACCTCCAATATTATATCAGATCTCCAATATGATATTGGACCTCCTATATCATATCAGACGTAGTCTGGCGCAGCCAACCCTTTACCAATCAGACTTCCTGTATCACATACCACATCAAACTCCAACATCCTAATTAGCTAAAACTATGTACTTCCAGCTTGCCTCAGGCACGGGGTGAATATATGTAGACTTACCTATGCCCTGAGAGGAGGTAAGTCTATATGTAGACACCTCCCAGTAAATAAGTGAACTAGTTTACCTCTAACTGACCAATCAGATTGCAGGAATCAATCAAGCCATGTTCTAAAATAATGTAATGATAATTACATTGTTTACATGTGACCAAGACCATTTTAACCATAGGAGCAAAATCGAGCACAAGAGACTAGTAACAGGTCATGATGTCGATCACCACTTGTTTGCAAGCAGGTAAAAATTCTGAAAAATCAATAGCTAATTGAAATTATAATAGAGGAATATTAAAATATTTGAACACGATTGTTATTACTATCACACACATACAGCACTCCATAGCTGTCAACTGCTAGTCCACGAGGACACGCAAACTGTCTTGGTCCATTGCCATGCTCACCAAATGATTTCACAAAGCGACCCTCAGATGTGAACACTGAGACACGACGCTTAAAATGCTCACTGACATACACGAAACCATTAGAGTCAACAGCTAAACCACAAGGACAATCAAGACCACCCCTACCAAAACCAAAACTGCTAAATACCCTCAAGAATCGCCCCTCAGCTGTGAAGACTTGGATACGATAGTTATCAAAATCAGCCACATACACGTTCCCAGTGGCATCACAGGCTATGCCATAAGGATGATTAAACTGTCCTTTGCCACTACCATAACTTCCAAAGGTGCTGGAGAAGGTGAGGTCAGAGTTCAGTACTTGGACACAGGAATTGCATGTATCTGCTACATACAACTTTCCATTGACTGAATTGAATGTGATAAATAAAGGATTATTGAACTGCAGATATGCTATACTTTTTGTACCAACTGCAGAGAGAAACCGACCCTTGTTGGTGAACTTTTGTATATGATGATCAATATCTGTTACATAAATACAACCCTCACCATCCACTGTCAATCCCCAAGATAACAAAAACTGTCCCTGACCAGAACCATGGGTGCCAAACGATAGAAGCTTCTCACCACTGGGACTAAATACAGACACACCCTTTCCCTCTATAACGATCACTTCCCCCTTCTGGTTGATTGCCACTCCCATTGGTTCTTTCACTCCACCGATAGTATGGATTGGAGTTCCAAGCTTCTCAACTGGCATCTTCACTGCTACCTCAAATGGACTTCCTCTGATGTGTGCGTCTTCAACCTTGATGCATAACTAGTGCTTCCCCTTGACGGCAGGCTGGTAGCTGATCTCGTAAAGACTCCCTCCCTTATGCTCGAATACTCCTCTCTCTGTGACACCTGTTATCACAGACACTAATTCACACTCCAATGAGTTGATAGACTCCATACATGGTTCACCTTTGAAGTCCACGACTTTCACGACAGCAGTAGACTTCTCCCCGACCTTTGCACCCGGTAAACCCTTGCCTGTGATCTGGCATTTTGATGGATCAGGTACTCCTGGTATGAATACTTGTCCATAGGTCTGAACTTTAGAAATGGTGTCTTTGTCTTGCCAAAATTCGACATTGGCCTCTGTGTTAGGCTCCAATACACCTGCTTGGAAAGGTGAGGTCAGTTCCTTCACTTGCTTCACTATGTTTGTCTTCATCATCAGCACTTCTCCCTGACTGTCTGTCTTTAGACTCTCCCTCACAAAGTCCAGACAGCTGCTCAGCTGGGCCTGGATGGTCTCCACCTGGTCCCTCCGGACTGCAAGCCTCTTCAATTTCCTTTGCGTGATTTTGTGTAACTGACCGATGAGCTCTGTCTCCCTGACATCAAGGATTTGACGGAGTCGTTGGATGGCGTCATGTATGTTGACTTCGATGGCCACTCGCTGGTCGGATATCTCCCCACAACGCTTATCCAACTGTGTCAGCGCTTCCTTGACAGCCACCAGTTTCCCCTCCATCAATTCAAGTGATGGTACAACCTCTCCCTTGTACCTCTCAAATGCCTCGTCCAATAGATGGTGATCGTGATCATGATGCTTCCCCCCTTTAATGGCACACTTAAAACAGATCAGGTCCTCACATGTTTCGCAGTAAAGCTGGCGTTCTGTGTCTGTATGTTTGAAGCAGTTGGCAATGACCTTCCTAGGAGGAATGGGGCGTGTCACGACACTCTTTGCCCCCTCCTGACTGGCTGCTGTATCTTTAGCCTTCTTGAGCTCTTCCAAGGTCTCTAGGAAGTTGTTGACACGAAATGCTGACTGGAGACCTGCCACTCCATTGGCTGGAATGGGTGTGGCCTGACGACAGGTTGGGCAAGTGAGGGAGAGTTGTCCCTGCTGGTCTCTGACCACCAGTTTCACAAGACATTGCTTGCAGAAGACATGGAAGCACTGGAGTAGTTTAGGGTCAGTGTAGGTATCAAGACAGATGGCACAGTTGAGCTGATCTTCCAGTTTCCTGAGAGCCTCTTCAGCCATAACTTTGTAAGGGCTGCTAGTTTCATGGGTCATGTGATCGTGACCTTAAAGTTATATGATATGTGGTTGTGTGCATAGCTATGAATATAATATTGAGGTCACATGAGACCACAACAATAGAGTCATGGCTGTATATTAATCCAGTATACCTCATCTGGGCTGGTGGGTGAAGTAATGGTCACTCTTGTTGCCCAGTTGCTTAGTCATATCCAACACTGGTATTCATGATAACCCTCCATTGTAACTTACCATGGATATGCTACTGTTGTGATTGATAAGACAACCTTCTTGAGGTACGAGTAGCTCATCGATTACTGATCTGAGTTTCTAGCTTATCTTAATTGGGTCCCATTCCAGAACCAAGGCTCCTACAGCAAAAGAGGGTAGCACGTGGACAAACATGGACTTAGCTATACTTCTTGATTACTTGAGGGGCATACTTTGGAGTATCCTCCAGTCCAGCCTGATCCAATCATGAGTCTCAAAATCTCACTCCAGCCGTGAACAGGTATTGACCAGCTAGTGAGGAACAGTCGGGGTCAAGTGAGATACATGGTCCTCATCCAATGCCTTCACCTGATAACCTCAAATGCTGGTTGACTGAAGAAGAGGAACCATTCACTGCAAAAGTGGAAGAGATGTTCTTGGCAGATGTGGATCCTGATAAAGGAGTCGTCCTTTGTTATCACGGTGATACCAGCAGAACAGGAACAAAGCTGATGATAATTATAAAAAGTTCTCTACTTTTGGTAGGTTTCACTGAAATTGAATTTTTTGGTAAAATCTTTTAATGATAAAAAGATATGAATATAAACAGCTTTCAAGTCGACTTGAATGCAAAAGCTGTTAGTTTTTGAGAACTTGTCATTTTATTTCCCTCATCTGTTTCAGGACTAACACCATTAGATATGGCATCTGGGTCACATGATAGCTCAGTTGAGTCATGTGACTGTGCCTCACTGTTAGCTTGTGACTGGGTAGCAACACTTCCTCTATTCTCCTCAGGTGCTTCAGTTGGAACACAGGAGGGCTGCTCTGAATCGTCTAACTTGCTCTTGAAGAATGAGCCCTTTAGATTCTTCTGCCCCTGGAAGAAAATGATTCACAAGTGATTCACTATTTAAAGATAATTAAGCTCACCTGAGGAGCAGAGGTCGTTTTCTTTCTTTTATTTCCTTTGCCTCCCTTTGCAGCTGATGAAGTCACATGACCTGTGCCACACCTCCTTTCCTTTTTATTCTTTAAGATCTCTTCTTTCTTCCGTCTGTCCTCGTCCACACAAGCCGTGATGTTGTCAAGGAAACCAGTCTTGCGACTGGCAGTAATTTTCTTACTCACTGGCGTGGCAACCTGGAAAGAAAGAAAGACTGAAAGAATTGCTTACAGTGTAGCCATGGATGGACTGTTGAAATAATACCTTAAATGGATTAGTTCTTTTTCCCAAAGATATGTCTCCGAATGCCTTGGGGGTGTGACTATCCTCACCCACTCTTCCCTCCTCTGCCTCCAGGCTATCTTCTTCGTTGCCATTCTGCACTGATTCTTCCTCGTCCCTGAACTGTCCACTCTCCGAACCACTGAACAGCTCAGCTGTTTCATCAGCTCCATTAGTAGTGGCACAGTCATTGGAGAGACTATCATCATCCTCAGGAGGAACCCCAGACCTGTTCAGAATTAAAGAGAGCTAGAGTTTCAGGGAGAAATGAGTTCAGTGGAAGGAAGAAACAAATGAACTCAGGAGGGGGGACCCACTATCGTGTGAAGTGGGGGGGGGGGGGGGGGAGGGGGGTGGAACACCTTCTTCTATTCCCACCACGTACTCTCTATCAGCCTCAGTGTTGGAGTGGGTGTGGCTCCTTCCCCTCACTCCTCCTGTGTGAATGAATTTCCCTTTCTTCACTTCATCCATATAGCGGCCGAACTTTGAACTCAGTTTTGGTGCTGTCTTTTTGCTATCATTTGACAATCGCTGGTTGGTAGGAGGGAAGGACACACCCTTTCTCAATGAGTACCTAGCCTCGCTGTCCCTAGCATGACCATTCCGATTGGTCCAATCTTGACCTATAGGATCGTCTTCTTCACTAAGTTCTGAGTCTGACTCCTGCAGGGATTTCTGCTGAATCAGCTCATTTATTTGTCGTGCCAGTTGCAAATGGTGACTCCTAGAGGCATAAGTCATGGCCAAGTTCATCTGCACAGAGATTTTATTGATACCTGAGCTTGTAGACTGTGTCTATGTTAATGAACTTACAGATTGTATATCTGGCATCATCCCTGCTATTTCATACGCTTTGAACTCGTGCCCAGACTTGCAAGCAAACTAGAGAGAGAGAGAGAGAGAGAGAGAGAGATTCGAGGCAAGTTACGACCTCACTATGCTACTGTAAATTACTTACTGCAAACATTTTCATGAGGATCTGTACGAGCTGTCCAGTAGCACAAGTTTGAGTGGGAGGGTTGATCAGAGATGCATGGAGATACTCACACTAGAAATTGGTAAAGATTTGATTGATAACTGCATGTCCCGTTCCCATGTGTGATTCAAATAATATGCATACCTCGTGTTGAGTCCGTTCCAATTCCGGTTCACAGAGTGGGATTTTGAGAGGTAGGGAACTCATGACAGGACGAGGCTGGACTGGAGGATACTCCAACCCCTTACAAAGTATGCCCCTGCAAATACAATGATGATAATTAGGAAGTAAGTACAGGGAACCTCATTCTCAATCGTGTGTGTCCACATGTGACTAGCTAGCCTCATAACCAACCCATTTGAGCAAAAATGAGTACAAGGGGCTAGTAACATGACGCCAAATCTAACCAGTTCATTTAACCACCACTTGTCGGCAAGCAACAGGTTTATTCATTTATTACCAAAGAAATAGTTCATTTATATGAAAGATAATTACAAAATAATTCCATTGGATTAAAGCAATGACATCTAATAGAGGAATATTAAAATATTTGAACACGATAGTTGTCAGTATCACAAACATACAGCACTCCACTGCTGTCAACTGCTAGTCCACGAGGACACACAAACTGTCCTGGTCCATTGCCACGCTCACCAAATGATTTCACAAAGTGACCCTCAGATGTGAACACTGAGACACGATGATTAAAATACTCACTGACATACACAAGACCATTAGAGTCAACAGCTACACCATAAGGATACTCAAGACCACCCCTACCAAAACCAAAACTGCTAAATACCTTCAAGAATCGCCCCTCAGCTGTGAAGACTTGGATGCGATGGTTACCAAAATCAGCCACATACACGTTCCCAGTGGCATCACAGGCTATGCCATAAGGATAATAAAACTGTCCTTTGCCACTACCATTACTTCCAAAGGTGCTGGAGAAAGTGAGGTCAGAGTTCAGTACCTGGATACGGTGATTGTTTTCATCTGCTACATACAACTTTCCACTGACAGAATTGAATGCAACATCATAAGGCTTACTGAACTGCAAATGTCCTTTACCTTCTGTACCAACTGCACAGAGAAACTGACCATTGTTGGTGAATTTTTGTATGTGATGATTGCCAATATCTGTTACATAAATACAACCCTCACCATCCACTGTCAACCCCCAAGACTCCAAAAACTGTCCCTGACCTAAACCATGGGTGCCAAACGATAGAAGCTTCTCACCACTGGGACTAAATACAGACACACCCTTTCCCTCTATAACGATCACTTCCCCCTTCTGGTTGACTACCACTCCCATTGGATATTTCACTCCACTGATAGTATGGACTTCTCAGCTGGCATCTTCACTGCTACCTCAAATGGACTTCCTCTGATGTGTGCGTCTTCAACCTTGATGTATAACCGGTGCTTCCCCTTGACGGCAGGCTGGTAGCTGATCTCGTAAAGATTCCCTCCCTTATGTTCAAATACTCCTCTCTCTGTGACACCTGTTATCACAGACACTAATTCACACTCCAATGAGTTGATGGACTCCATACATGGTTCACCTTTGAAGTCCACAACTTTCACGACAACAGTAGACTTCTCCCCGACCTTTATGCCCTGCAAACCCTTGCCTGTGATCTGGCAATTAGATGGATCAGGTACTCCTGGTATGAATACTTGTCCATAGTTCTGAACTTTAGAAATGGTGTCTTTGTCTTGCCAAAATTCAACATCGGCCTCTGTGTTAGGCTTTAGTACACCTGCTTGGAAAGGTGAAGTCAGTTCCTTCACTTGCTTCACTGTGTTTGTCTTCATCATCAGCACTTCTCCCTGACTGTCTGTCTCTAGACTCTCCCTCACAAAGTCCAGACAGCTGCTCAGCTGGGCCTGGATGGTCTCCATCTGGTCCCTCTGGACTGCAAGCCTCTTCAACTTCCTTTGCATGACTTTGTGTAACTGACCGATGAGCTCTGTCTCCCTGATGTCGAGGATTTGACGGAATCGTCCGATGGTGTTATGTATGTTGACTTCAATGGCCACTCGCTGGTTGGATATCTCCCCACAACGCTTATCCAACTGTGTCAGTGCTTCCTTGACAGCCACCAGTTTCCCCTCCATCAACTCTAAGTGATGGTGCAACCTCTCCCTTGTACCTCTCAAATGCCTCATCCAATAGATGGTGATCATGATCATGATGCTTCCCCCCTTTAATAGCACACTTAAAACAGATCAGGTCCTCACACATCTCACAGTAAAGCTGGCATTCTATGTCTGTATGTTCGAAGCAGTTGGCAAAGACCTTCCTAGGATGAATGGGGCGCGTCACGACACTCTTTGCCCCCTCCTGACTGGCTGCTCTATCTTTGACCTTCTTGTGCTCTTCCAAGATCTCTAGGAAGTTGTTGACACAAAATGCTGACTGGAGATCTGCCACTCCATTGGTTGGAGTGGGTGTGGCCTGACGACAGGTTGGGCAAGTGAGGGAGAGTTGTCCCTGCTGGTCTCTGACCACCAGTTTCACAAGACATTGCCTGCAGAAGACATGGAAGCACTGGAGTAGTTTGGGGTCAGTGTAGGTATCAAGACAGATGGCACAGTTGAGCTGATCTTCCAGTTTCCTGAGAGCCTCTTCAGCCATAGTTACTTTAATAGCTACTACAATAGCTTTATGGGTCATATGTGATCATGACCTTATTTGGTAAAGTTATCTAATTATGGTTGTTGCATACATAGCTAGCTAGCTATGAACTAGAGGTCACAAACTAGCCACATAATAATAGAACTCCCTGGAGGCTAACAAACTTGTACTGTTGTATTACTTCCCTCCCTCCCCCAGTCATGGCTGTTATTGCTGATACTACAGTACCTCAACTCATCTGGCTGGTGGGTCATCCCTACTATGAAGTAATGGTCACTCTTGCTGCCCAGTTGCTTTGTCGTATCCAACACTGGTATCCATGCTGACCCTCCATAGTAATTGTCTCCATGGATACGAACTATTCCTTTACTGTCATGAGTGATAAGACAACCTTCTTCAGAAAATCTTGAGATAAGAGAAGCTCACTGATAACCAATCTGAGTTTCTAGTCTTAACAATCCTTACCCAATCCATCTGAGTTCCGAATGCTGTGAAAGGGGGAGGGTATGTGGTAGGTGGACCTGTTTCTTCCGCTGTACATCTAGGACCCACACTGTCATACTAAACACCCCAGATGTACCTAGTCACAGTCACATGACCTATTCGACCTTTGACCTTTATATACTAGAAGATACTTACAGGGTGGCACTTGGTAGACTATGGAGAGGCGTGGTCCCCATGCCGCCATAGTGATCACATGACCCGGGACGCTGATGACTTCTCTCTGCACACCACCAATTGTGAACAGTCTCAGTGTTTGCTTGTTGGTTGCTACGGCAATCCAATCATTGCCAACAGTGATGGCTACAATGGACTCTTTGTTGGGGAGAGGAAAGGACCAATCCTTGTGCGAGTCCCAAGAACCAAAATGCACACACTGCAGCTGACTAGAGGGGTGAGCAAAATTCAATTGTAGGACCCTTCAAGCTTACAATCTCTCACCTTGCCTGATCCTCAGTCTTTTGGCAAGCAAGCACCAGTGCCTGATGGTTGAGAGCGGCCATGTTATGACTGAGGTGGTTGGGAAGGGAGAAGGAATGGTGTGTGCTACTGTCATGAAAGTCAACCTCTATCAGTTGGATGTCTTCATCATCATGACAACGAACCACACCCACTAGATTATACACCTACAGAAACACAGCTCATTATTTGCTACTTCACAAAGTAAATTAAACATACCATGAACCTGTGTTGGAGATGGGTGGGTGTGGCTGATGGTTGCCATGGTGTTTGGTATGCTTCTATCATTTTGTCGTTGAACTTGATCCTCGTCGATCCCATCACGTTCCCACGCACCCCACCACCCCTCCTCTCCTCATCACCATGGCTACGTTGAGAGAGATCCATCCCTTCTGATTGGTGGTCCATGTCAGGATTGTCACCGTCATCTTCATCGTCACTACTAATCCTCCTCTGCTTCCTTCCTTGACCACTGCCCACCTCTCCAATATGACCCCCACCCACTTTGTCATTTGATTCTTCTCTGTCATTGATCATATCATCAAAGTCATCATCAAATATACTATCCGCTGGAATACCCTGAAGGAAATAACATCAACAAAATTCTCATTCCTGATACCTACATAGAGTTGTAATGGTCACCCAAGTAATGAAGAGGTGGCCTGCTAACTCGGGTTGAAATGTACACTAAAAACCCTCTTGGGACTTTTATAGAGAGGTGACCTGCTTATACAGTGACCATTATAACCAGGTTCCATGTATTAGTAACAATTACAAGCATAAAATTTTTTTAAAAAAACTACTTGAATGGAATGCAAATTGAGAGCATAACGGACCTCCATGAGTAGACTATCTTCAGCCAGAGGATCTGCATTCCTATTGGTGAGTTCCTCTTCTGGAGGATACACTCCCTCAAACACACCCACATAACCACTCTTATCTGCAAATGCGAGTTGGTTGCCATGAGGAGAGCTAAGTCCCCTTAGGTCCCATTCCAGAGCTGTGATCCCAGTATGATTCTCATTTTCCATTCTGAAATCAAAAAGGAGGGAGGGGCAATACCTTACCAAAGTCATGTCAATACATTATCATCTTACTCACTTCAGAGCAACTGTCTTTCTATTGACATTCCAAATGGAGATGCAGCCCGCCACATCCCCACAAGCCAAGAAACCACCACAGGGTGACCATCTCACTACATTCAGTCCCTACATACATACACTGTAAGTCATATGACATCACATGATCTGCTACACCCACCTCTTTATGGTAGTTTCGGTCACTAAGGGTAAACACAGAGTTTCGTGAAGTACACTTATAAAATTTGACCTCTGAACCCACAGGTACAGCAAGCAGCTGAAAATTAAAAGAAATGGCATTAATTTTATCACAGGGAAAGACTGTATCCACTCACATTTCCACTTGGTTCCCATGAAAACTGGCAGGCAGAAGGAGCAAGGGAGACGTCGTTGGCTTTGGGGAGTATGTGAAGGGTGTGTACACACTCATGACCCTTCAATGACCACACCTTCACTGTACCATCACAACAACTAGACCCCTAGCAATGGAACATTACACATCATAACTAGACTCGTACATTATTCCTTGGGTCTACATCTGTAGGTGTCCTGATTAGACTCATTATGAGGGGTTTACCTTTATTTACTCATGAATTATTCATGAGTTATGGTTTTTACAACAGAAGGCAATTGCAGTATCCACCTACCAAGAGATCCCCTGAGAAGTTGAAGTTCACAGAGAGGATGGGAGCCTCGTGTCCTACGAGGGAGAAGGAGGAAGGGAGGTTCTTTAGCTCCAGTACCTTAATGATGAACTCGCTGGACCCAGCTGCCAGGTAGGTGTGGTCTCTGTTAACAGCCAGTGATGTCACACTGGATGTGAATCTCATTAGTAATCCTTCAGGGTCACCCTGAAATCAAAGGATAAGAATTTTTTTTCCATCCAAAAGCAAATTATTACCTCAGTTGAGAATGCTTGGATTGTATTGTCATCCATCGCCACAGCAATGACATCCAACCCCCCTGGAGTGAGGTAACAAGTCATAGCAGACACTCTGGAGGTTGAAAGGTCAAATTCTATAGGGTCATCATCTTGGGATTCTGGTAGATTGTGATAGGTCTTGACCTCCCCCTCTTCTCCACATGTAACCAAGCGCCTGAGGGGCATATTAAAAGTGTTAGTACACGCTTCTGGCTGGCTAACTACTAAAGTTCTACCTTTTAGAATCGTAACAGGCCAATGTGACTCCTTCTGGATGTGCCTTAACTCTACAAGCAGGCTTTGCCGCCATATTATTCCAGCAGAGTTCTACGCGTATACTTCATCAGCTGTCAACCCTCCAATTTCCCGCCAAAATATTTCAATTCCAGTTCACATTCTAAACCTAGATTCCAATTCCGTTCAGGCGAAAATTAGCCCCGCCCAAAATCGAATCGTGTGTGTGTGGAAGTCCCTCAACTTCTTGGAATGCTCTAAACAGAAACATTGACATACGTGAGGCATCTGTCTGCTGATCGGAGACCATCCCCGCCCCCTCCCGAAGTGTTGAGAGACTGTATTTGCTTTGGTTTCAAAGACAGGTTATCTTGCTTCAGTTCAGAGTTGGCTAGCTACTTCCTTGGACTTCTGTATGCCAACATTAACCGGAGCTGGAAACGGCCGGGCTTGAACATTTTATAGGTAAGTGTTAATCTATAGTTGATTAGAGGCACAAAAAGAGGGCTAGCTGTGATCTATTGCTGGATCCGGTAAGGGTATTTATGCCAAGAAGGATTGCAGACTGGCTGCAATAAAGCAAGCTTATAGAACATGGGAAAACTGGTGATTTGATTGTGCTGATGACTGGTGCATGGCGGAGAGGGTTGTGTTAGCAAAAGATAACATTACTATTGTGTCTAGTAAACTGATGCACCTTAACGTTTCAGGAGCACTTATTTCCATGAGAGGAGGCCAGCTTGAGCTGATAATATCGCATGACTTAGCGAAACTGTGTTGTAAGCTTGTGAGTTGATGCTTAGCAAAAATTATTCCACTAGAGGTGCATTGCCACCTGGTGGATAAATGATAGTCTCGCAGGCCAGACCGCTTTTTTTTCTTCTAGAGCGGAGGAAAAAATAGGGTCTGGTCAAACTCCTGTGTTGCACTGTCCACAAAATCGACAGTTAATTGAATAATCATTAGCACGTGGTCAGATAAAAAGCGTGCAAAGCTATATTATGCTATATTATGTAAAGCTAGCTTCTGACTGTAGGAGGAAAAAGAGGCTCCATGGGCCCTGTTGTAAAGAAGTGAAGGATGCTCTCAGAGCATTATCTATTGTACCATTGGATTTCTTGGAGGAAATGAGAAATAGGTCATAGCCTCTGTATCCAAGTTTCTTCCCGCTCTCTACTATGGCAGTCATAATAGCTACAACGCATAAATTACAAAGCTCATGGCCATGACATTATCGACACCCACTTAACTTTAATGTATTTATATCAACATTCCACGCCCAATAGCTGACAGGGCAACACAAGTTTAGGAGTTTGACCAGACCCTATTTTTTCCTCCGCTGTGCAAGAAAAAAAAAAAAGCGGTCTGGCCCACGAGATGAAGCATTGTGAAGCACACAGTTGTGGCTGTCCTGTAGTCACCCACACAGTGACATAATAGAACAATGCTGATAAATATAAATTGTCCCACCCCTCAATATTAGCAAGCAGAAACTGAATCATGATTGGCACGAACTTTGCACTCTGATGACAATGTTATCATGACCTTTGTTGGCATGGTGTTGGCAATCAATCATGTATACATTCTTGAATTAGATGGTCTGCCAATCTGTGTAGCTAAGCACAACCTTAAATGTTGGCTGCTATTCACAAGGGGATCTCCAAACCAATTCCCTAGCTCCCCAAAGTATTCCATTAACATACAGGAGAGAGGTTAACTGTACCTGTGTAAAACTTGTATTAATTCAACCTCTGTGTTAATTCCCCAAAGTCAGTGTCCACAATAGAGAGGTTCCACTGTATTATCCAACCTCCACCTCTATGAAATTGACTATTATTTCTGTTTCCAAGGTCCATTTCCACCACCTCTATCTTAATACAGTGAATCACAAGTTGGTTGTCCAATGTAAGATGCAAAATCTAAAGAATTGTGTAAACTTGTAGATAGCTGCAAGTTTTTATTGCAATCAATTTGCGCGTTACATTTGGATAACCAACTTGCAATTCACTGTAGGGCCTTATATTATCTGAAAGTGAAATCTTTATTGTCCTCTATGCACAATCAGGACAATCATGTCACCACATTCACCACAGGATGCGTCTGTTGACATAATATGGTCACTATGGGGTCCCCCCCCCCCTTTTATAATGGGCAGTATTCTTATATGGAACAGTTGTTTATTAAATGTTCTTATGGGGTGCTTTTAAGGAACAGTGTGTTACCCTTATTAAGGGTGGATTATTAAATGTTCTTATGGGGTGGTTTTATGGAACAGTGTGTTATCCTATTAAGGGTGGTTTATTAAAATTTAATGTTCTTTTATGGAACAGTGTGTTATCCTTAAGGTGTGCTCTTATGGGGTGCAGCGATGACATCATTATTATAGTGACTGGAGGTTCTCCTTTAAAAATACAGGCATTCCTTGTAGATTGCCTGAAATGGGCTTTATGTGTAGACCAGAGCTGACTCCAACAGGCATACATGTAATATCTTGTTATTTTCTGTAGATTTTTTCGTCGTGATTTCTGCCTATCACTATGGAGATGCAGCAGGTGGTAGTCCTGACAGAGACAGGGAAACTTCAACTGACCAGCCTGTCTCGTCACACCATCTTCCACGCCGCTCAGGTCCTCCTCCCCAACCAATCCATGCACACTGTCCTCCCAAAATCCGGCTCTAGAAAAATCGAGAACTTCTGCAATGAACTACCTCAAGTGATACTGGCTAAGAACACTCATCGTAAGAAAGGCTCCATTTCCGAGACTCTTTTGACCAGCTCCCCATTTGTGGCTTCCATTGAGATTCACAAGTTCCTGGAACGTGCTATCAGTATATCAGACTTCACCTTGCTCCTGGAAAATAACCTGTTGGAGTCGTCTGGAGGAGAACTGGACCCCGATAAGCTCCACGAGTTATGCTGGACTTACTACCACATGGAGAAACAGACGGAGATCTCGATTCCTCAGTGGTTCTCCACAACCTGCACCTATAGGCTCTGGCTGATCTTCTGTTGTGTCCAGGAACAGGCTCTCACTGACAAGTTACCAGCCATGACAGCCAATGAAGTCATTAAACGCCTGGTGGAGCTCTGTGGATTCACTTGGAATGAATCCTATAGGTAATTGTTGTTGTTGTTGTTGTTGTTGTTGTTGCTGCTGCTGCTGCTGCTGCTGCTGCAATTGGATGGTTGTTTATTCCTATTTATTGTTGTTTGTGTGTTTGTCAGATATGCAGAAACAGACGAACTCGACTTTCCCCAGTATCTTCATGCCATAGCCAGCTACTTCACTCGACTCCGTCTTGAAATGTCCCTTACTTGTGAGGTGAGTCTTGGCTACATAACTGGCTTGCTATGAGCAAACTGACAGGCAAGGATTCAGTTTCAGAGTGTCCACAAAGACCAGACGCTGTATTAAGCGCACTCTAAATATTTTGGCAACAATAATAGGTCCCAAGATATCGATTTTTTGCAACAATCCCATAAATAAATGAATAACACGCACGCAATGTGTGCACACGTTTAGCTCTCTTCAACTAATCAATGTTTGCATACAACACACTAGAGTTCTGCTTTCCAGAGAGAGAGAGAGAGAGAGAGAGAGAGAGAGAATGATAAAGTGAAGCCCTTTCTCAGTGTGGCTTCTGCTCTATCTGGAGGGAGCTGCCACCTGATATCACACACACACACACCTGGCAGCCTCCAAACACAAAGTAGCTAACACCTAACTCCATCCCCTCCCCCACACACTTCACACTTTCATAGTCAAGTGCAGTGGCTGCTGATCCTAACCATTTGGTGATCGAGTTACAACTAATAGAAAGCTTAAAACAACCTTTTCATAACAGTATGGTCGTGCCATGACATGCTGCTTAAACACCACAGCATATGTTTTTATCCAACTACAATGTTTTCCTTTCAATCACTTGTTGAAGCCTTTCAAGTTCTATTACCAAAATTGGAAGTCTGGTATCCATCCGGACTGCCTCCTCCCCTCTGGTCTGGGTTCAAATGGGGCCATTCTAATTTCTATCCCCTCCCTCTCTCCACTTCCTCACTCCCCTCCTTTCTGTAGGTGATAGTGGACATGGTTGATGAGATCGTCCATGGGGTTCTGAAGAAAGGCTACCTGATCAAGAAAGGACACAAGAGAAAAAACTGGAAGAAACGATGGTTTGTTCTCCAGCGCACCATCATGAAGTACTTTGACAGTAGAGAGACCATGGCAATCAAGGTAAATCCACCCATCACATCACTACACACTGCATCTACAAAGAGTGTGTGGCATTCAGCTTTCCTCTATACTTTCCAAGGCCCCAAAGTGTCCACAATAGAGAGGTTCCACTGTATATGTCTGTATTGAGGACACCTCTATACTGAGGATGGTCACAAAGTGTGCTCAATAGAGAGGCTCTGTACTGAAGACAATTGTATGTTGCAATATGTATAGCGAGGTAAACGGTAAATGTTTCCTAAAATGGAGTTGTTTATCACGATTAAGATCAAGTGCAGTCCTAGAAATTTAAGTATACAAATGGACACATTTCTTTCATTCATGGCTGCACCCACCTTCCCCTACACTACATTAATTGCACAAGTCAGAAAACTAAATGCTCTCCATTAGGATTATGCAAAGAATTATCCAGGACTAGATCTATAACACCACTGATTTCCTGAATGAACACTTTATTGTGGAAACTGTTACACTATTGACGGCAGACTAAGGCTAATTATTGCGTTTGTGGGCATGTGTTTTTTTTTTAAAGAGGTCTCCCTTCCTGCTTGATGTTGACTTTAGCTTCTATACGCACACTTCATTAGCGAAGGAGTCAACACGTACGGTCTAACCTAACCAGATATCAGACTGATCAATCACATGACTCAATTAATTAAGTCAGAGTAGAACCTCCACATAATGGACACACTTGGGACCTCGGGCATATGTCCTCTGTAGAGAGGTTGTCCTATTTAATATTTTATATCACCTTTAATTTTGTTGAGAGGTTTAGCCTCTTATGGATTGTTCTTTATTGGCAGTTCTGCTATTAGGCTTTCTCTTGCTCTGTTGATCTATTTGCTTTTGTTTGTTTGTTTGTTTATTTATTTATTTGTTTGTTTGTTTATTTGATCATTTTTTACCTATCTTCAGGGGCAACTGGTTCTGAACAGTAAGACGGAGGTCAAGGGCATGCCTGATAAGGGAAAGAGACGTTACTCCTTTGAGGTTACTTGTGGACACACTGGCATTCCATTTGAAATATGTGCCGACGATCAGCGAACAAAACATGAGTGGATGCTTGCCATCAGAAAGGTACGTAATTGCCATGCACCAGTCACATGATCTTATCTCCTTATAACAAGCCACGCCCACTCTATCCCTATCATGAATGCCCCACCTCATGCAATACCATGCCCACCCAATCAAGGCCTTTTCTACACACCTCCTCAATGCCACACCCACCCAATCATTCCCCTCAGTACCATGCCCCTTTGCTACACACCTCCACCTAATTGCCACTCCCACCTGTCCCCTTTTTGCCTACAGGCCATTGCACTAGCCAAAGTGCTTGAGGGAAGTACCAAACAGGACGACTTCACTGAATATTTGACAGGATTCTACCTGCTGAAATATGGGACCCCAAAACCCTCTCTCTCTCGTCAAGACTCCACTGTCAGGAACATGAAGTACCACGCCACCATGAAAGACCAACGCAAGAGACTCTCTGGAAAATCTAAAAATAGAGGTAGTCACCAGGGATTCACTCTCATCTTGGATGTAATCTCTCTCTCTCTCTCTCTCTCTCTCTCTCTCTCTCTCTCTCTCTCTCTCTCTCTCTCTCTCTCTCTCTCTCTCTCTCTCTCTCTCTCTCTCTCTCAGGCATTGATATCAGCAAGGAGCGTGCAGGCAGCACTGGTGAAGAAGGGGAGATCCTGAGCCCCCAGGATGAGTACATGGAAATGAGTCCCCTCGACAAAGATGAGAACATTTTATCGGACGATAGCTCAGATGAAGGAGAGAGCTATACTTCCATGGGACCTATCACCGAATTCATAAACACAGAACTCAGCAAGTCCACAGAATTGCTGGATCTTGGTTCCAGTTGTCCCACTACTGGAGTGGAATTTGGCTTCGACCATGAACGCCTATCGAAGTCCTATTCTTTATCTCATACCGTCAAGCTGCCCTTACCAGATCAGGTAAGTCTCTCTCTCTCTCTCTCTCTCTCTCTCTCTCTCTCTCTCTCTCCTCTCTCCTCTCTCTCTCTCTCCTCTCTCTCTCTCACACACACACACTGTGTGTGTGTTGTGTGAAGACACTCTAGTACCTGCCATCAAATGACTCCTTTGAAAAAAAGCTGTAGAAATGACACAGCTGTGTATATTATTATTGTTACTGTCAGCTTTATATAAAAGAAACACGTATTTGATGCACCTAAATACACATGCAATCTTGGTGTTTCAGTGACCTATGTCAGGGTAAAATGCTGCAGATTATTCCCATAGTGTGAACCTGCTCTTCCAGACATTTGCTTTATTGTCTTTTTGCAGAGTGCTAGGTCCAGTATTACTGAGAGTATTCACTCGAGTGATGGTTACCCTAGCGATGACAACTATGACGAGGCAGAGTTGAAGCCTAGGTATGGTCTGAAGATGAATGACCCACAACTTGGTGGTTATATTCACTTCCCAAAGAGAAGTGCTAGTGCCTCTGCTGTGCAGACCACTCAGTCTCTTGGCAGTCCTGTTAATGGTGAGTTGAAAAAAACCATTATTTGGAGGTTCCACCTGTATCAACTCTGCAACATCAATTTGTAGCCCAGCCCCTCCCCAGAGATAGTACTGCAGATCAAGATAATACATTATGGTTCATTTCCTTAGGAACCACACTGACTCCACTGCAAGAGGAGGTTGGGATGTTTCCAGCTCGTGGCTTAGTATTGGATAGACCGATACTGGAACCAGAACCTAAAGAGGCACTCTCTCCCACTCAGACCCATACTGGTGTCCCCAACAAGTACCTCACCATCATCAGAGACCCATCCAGAGACGGTCCACCTGTTCCAACCCACAAGAGAACGTAAGACCACAATCCAATACGTAGTATGGTATGGGAATGAGTTTTTAAAATTAATTTTTAGGCCCACTCCAGAACGGATCCTGAACAGTGAAGTGACCTTCTCCCGGTCCAGTGAGGGCCCGCCCCCTCCTCCCAGGCAAAAACTAATGAGAGGTATGACCTGTTTATAAATAGAACCACATTATTACATCACCACATAACAGATATGGCAACCTACCATAAATAAAAGGGGGGAAATAGTTTTTATGCAAAGCTGAAGTAGTGTGCACACTATTGCCACACAATATCCAGTAGAGGTTACTAAAAAGCATAATACTCTTTATAATAAACCACTTGTTATGATCCTCTTTAGATTCATCTCTACCTTCACCCACCATGACGACCTATGCCCCCCCACGACAGAAGAGAGGGAGTGAACCCAACATCACCTCTTCCTTACCAACTAGTTCCCATAACAACACAAAAGCAAAACAAATCACACCCCCTCCTTTACCACCACGTTAATGGAATGTGATATATGTACTATTATGTTCTTCATTATGTATTAATAATTAATCTAGGTATAATAATTATTTTATAAAAGAATGCCCATTGGTGAAACAAATTATTGAATAATGATAGAGTCATAACACATCCACTAGAATACTTGAATACGATCATTTTTTCTGTCACACAAGTATAACACTCCAGCATTGTCCACTGCTAGGCCAAATGGAGTAGCAAACTCTCCTTTTCCTTTTCCTTTTCCACGGCTGCCAAATGATGTGACAAACTGACCCGCAGATGTGAACACCGAGACACGTTCATTGTCTCTCTCAGAAATATACACGACATTGTTAGTGTCCACAATGACACTAACAGGTCCCCACAACTCTCCTTTACCCATCCCTGCCTTTCCCAACGTCATCAAAAACTTCCCCTCAGCCGAGAACACTTGAATGCGATTGTTAAGGTCATCGGCAACATACACCTTTCCTGAGCTGTCACAAGCAATACCTCGTGGATAATTAAACTCTCCCCTGGCACTGCCTTTGATGCCAAAGGAACCAGACAGTGTAAAGTCAGCGTTCAGGACCTGAACACGATGATTACAATCCACCACGTAGATCTTCTGATTACTGGGATTGTATGTGACGTCCTGGGGGGCATGAAAATGTACAGGTCCCTTATTGAGAGCTCCTACTGCTTTGAGGAACTGACCATTTATATCAAATTTCCGAAGACGATGATCGTCCACCACTAGAATGTTTCCCTCACCATCCAGTGAAACTCCACGAATGCGATGAAACTGTCCCCGACTTGGCTCAATTGATCGAAGCTTCTTGCCAGTCGGGGTTAAGATTGAAATGCAGTTTTTGCCATATTCGGCGACCACGACTTCTCCCTTCTGGCTGACGGTCACTCCCCATGGTTGATTCAACCCATCGATAGTCAGTATTGGCGTTCCAAGTTTATCAATGGGATACTTCACCGTTACAGCAAACGGACTGCCTCTGATGTGTTTTTCATTAATTCTGATGGATAACTGGTGTCTCCCCTTCACTGTGGGCTGGTAACTGATCATATAACGATCTGGGGCTTTCTTCTCAAAACTTCCTCTGACTACAACACCAGTTAACTCGGACATAAGCTCGCACTGAAGAGACCAAGGTGGTTCCTTGCAAGGTTCCCCTCCACGATCAACAACTCGCATAATAGCTTGAGATTTCTCTCCAACCACCAAGCCCTTTCCCGCAATGTCACATTTAGAAGGATCTGGTGAGCCAGAGGAGAACACTTGGCCATAATTCTCACACACTGCAGCTGTGAATTTCACGTCTGCTTCTATAGGAGACTCTGATGCATTACGTAGACAGGCTGTGGTCAGTTCCTTCACTTGCTTCTCAACATCCGTCTTCATCTTCAGCACTTCTTTTTCACTGCCTGTATTCATATTCTCCCTCGCAAGATTGAGACAACTAGTCATCTGTGCCTGGACAATTTCCATCTGACTCCTCTGAACTGCAGCTCTTTTCAGCTTTCTCTGAGTTATACAATGTAACTCACCAATCAGATTTGTCTTCTTAGCATCAAGGATCTCTTTGAATTGTTGGAAGGAATCTTGTATGTTAGATTCAATGGCTTCTTTCTGATCAGTTATTTCCTTGCAACACTTATCCAACTGAAGCAGTGCTTCATTGATAGTTGTGAGCTTCTCCTCCATCAGTTCCAGTGATTGTTCAAGTTCTTTCTTTTGCTTCTCAAATGCTTCACTTGCTGTTTCAAAAAGATGGTTGTGATGCTTGGCTCTGCATTCATTGCATATTAAGACTCCACAGGTTTCACAAAATAATTCCAATTCTTTTTCAGGATGTTCAAGGCAGTTAAACGTACACTTTGGTGCAGGAATAGGTTGTGTCATTTTTATTATTATAAAATTTATGCCAGCTGCATGAAATGGGTGTGGCCTGACCAATTGCAAGCTTGCCAGTTCGTGCTGAAAGCACCGGGGTAGCTAGGTACTTGTAGCTTTAAACGTCCAGATGTGGTGCTGAGAGTTGAGCCAACCTTCTCGAAGCTTGCTAATGAGTGTGTGACTCTGATATCTCGAGATTTATGACTGGTAAAGAGTTGTGCCTTGCACATCAGTGCAACTAGTTCCCAATAAATTGTACGGCGAAAGCGAAGCAGTAAAAGTGAAGCTCCAAGGGGATGATGATTAGTCTCGCTAGTGCAAAGATAGGCCTAGTGAGGGGAAAGGAGTCTGGCTAGCGAGACTAGAGGAGTTAGGTTCATTATAAATTATACATATATAATACATACAAAATATTAAACAGAAGTGCACACAATTATCTGATAAGTACACAGTACAGTACACATCCATAGAAATGTTACAGGTGACATGTAAATATACAGCCACTTCAGTTCCATTCTTTATCACTATGACCTTTGACCTTCAACCATTGGAATGATATTTCGAGGGTTGTTATATCCTGCTATTCCCCTCCCCTGGGAGGGCGGGGCTGGGGGTTCATAGCGAGGTCTCTTTATGGGGTTTCCGGTGTAGTCTGCAAGCTGATGTGGTTGCTGGTGGCGATGCAACACCACCTCCTGCGGCTGCTGTTGTTGTTGTTGTTGCTGTTGTTGTAGCCCTGTTCCTCCATTTTCAACCAACTCTTTAGCCTGTCGACCATAACGAGACAACTTGTGACCCTGAGAGAGAGAGAGAGAGAGAGAAAGAATATTACTATCACTTACACAAAGTATATTGTATTATTCTCACATTCTTGATTTCATACTCAGCGATGAGTCGAGGGAGATTGAGTTTCCTTTTGTAGTTGGTGAAGAAGTTTCTGCATTGAGCCACTGTCTTCCCCTCAAGAGCAATGGCCAGTGCTTCACAATCCTTCCCATGCCTCTTGATAACTGAGGAAATTAAGGCAGGCAGAGAGGAAATGAAGCAAGAACAATTTTCGTTCTTTGTAGAGAGGTTGTCCTCTTTTAGGTATTATTTATATAGAGTGCATTATCATATACAAAGGTACATTTTCTTTCAAAGTGTCCTTTATCACTGTAATCTCTTCTGACTTACCTTCAAGAGCTGCTTCTATCTCATCATCTGTCCATCTCGTGGGTCCATTGGAGCCTGATTTCTTGGAGTACTGCAAGTAATGAAATTTGTTAGGTAAAGGGTCACTAATCTCCTGATCCAAACTCACATCTGTTGGCCGAAAACTCTCTATGTTGTCATCTCCACCACACCTCTCCCTCAATATCACTAACATCTGCTTATTATCTTGAAGCTTCTTCTTCAAGTCCAAAATCTCCCTATGGAATAGTATATCACCTGATGATTTCACACACCAATAAAATAAAGCCTTTGCTGAATTTAAACACTGGAATATTATCTAGACATCATTAAGGCTGAAATTGAAGTGCTTTACTCTGCATAGTTGATGTAACAGATACACAGACAGATACACACACCTACTGAGTACTAGCTATAACCCTTGCGCATATGCACATGTGCTGAGGGTTGATTACAGTGGAACCTCGGGACCCATCCTTTGCAGATTGGTTGTTATTATTTTGTATAGACCTTTGTTGAGAGGTTTGTCCTCTTTTGGAGTGGAGGTTCCACTGTATCTCGCTATAATATGGCACTTTACGTACCTGTCCATTCTGCGGATGTGGGCATTGTCTTCATCACTGGAGAGATCGACCAGTTCGATGGTATTGAGGTAGATGCCACGGGGCAACTGTTTCCCCTTCCCCAAGGGCTGCTGGTACAAAACCCCAGGGTAGATGGAATGGGGATCAGACCGACTGGAACCGGAACCAGACTTGTTACTGTCTGTGTCATCATTGCTAACAGGTAAACCAGCTCTGGAAAAGGCAAATGGGGAGGAAAAAAAACATATTTTCATTTTACAGGCATTCCATCATGATTGCAATGATAAAGGATGCTTTCTGTACCTTTATATTACACACTCTATACAAAATAACCTCCAAAAGAGGACAAAGGACGAAAGGTTGGGTCCACAAAGTGTGTCCATTGATTATAATCAGAGGCTGAACTGTACTTTAGTTAGACTGACCCTAGCCTCCTGACATTCCTGCGGGCTTGCTTGTCCATGAGAGAGTATTGAGTGTAACTCCTCTTCCATAAGTAGTAGTACTTGACCAACGAGCTGATGGGTTTATCTGGCAACATGGCTCGGATGCGCTGAAAGTTCTTGCCATGGTATTGGAAGGCTTGCTGGAAGATCACTTTGTCCTCCATCGACCACTCATCTGGGGAGAGGAAAGAAAAGAGGGGAGACGGAAAGAGGGAGGGGCATGGGGAGGGGAGAAGAGGAAGAGACGTGGGGAGAAGTATGAATGGTTCATTTAAGAGGCTGTTATATAAGTCAAGGGGGTGGGGGGTGGAGTGTACTGACCTTTCAGGGGGCAGAAATTTGGCATGTTCTCCAGAGCTTTTTCAATGCAGTAGTCGTGCCAATAGAGCATACCCAAAGCCTGCAATGCAATGACAGGCATGAGAATTAAGTATGGCATCGTCAAGACTCACTTGTTCTACTCCATATCCAAACTTGTCTTTAGCAATGACCAGGTAGGCATCAACTACACAGAGGAATCAAACTCACTTGTAATTACACACAGTAATCAATTTCTGTGTATTCTAGTGGAAATATAATTTAACAGCAAGCACACTTATTATTCAATAATTGTCTCATAGCCACATACAAATTTATCGAATTCTACATCACTAATTCATGTATCCAGTAGGAACTTACTGTCCTCCTCTGATATTCTGTCAGTTGGCATCCAGACCTTCATGGATCCTACTCCATTGTCAACTGGGTCAACTACAATGGACATGTCAGCTTTGTTATCAGGGAAGAGATGTGTGAAAACTATCACAGACTTATCAAATCTTCACTTCCTCAATACTGAATCAACCTCACACACTCCACCTTCCATCTCCCCAACCTCACCCACTAGTTATCTATTGATAGCTCACATGATCTCTTTAGTTCTGGAATGACAGCTTGATACTCTGGACTGACACGCATGCTGGGTTCTAATTAAAGAAATTAGAGAAAGAAAAATTGAAATCAGAGCTACATTACATGTTAGGTTGTACCTTGGTTGATCACTGCTGTATCCATTCCTCCTCCAGTGTGGGCTTGAAGAGCTCTCTGAATGCTTCGTGTGTTCATGACTTCTACTTGTTACTTCTTGTTACTTCTATGAGGTCTTGTATATGATGCAACTCTAAATGGAAATGGATTTTGTAGTACATTTATTAAGAAGCATCCAAGATAGAGTCTTCATCCATTAACATAATAGTGTATAAATTGAGTGTACATCCCTTCTCTAACTATTACATGTGCCACTCCTAACACTACACATGCCATTCCTATCACTATTGTCATGAGGTTTCACCCAAAGAAGGACTCTATAGGTTGAATATCAACTTTGCTAAAATTCACTCTTTTGATACCACGATAAATGCTACTTAGCATTGACCCATCGCAAGTTACAATTGATATGGGCAAAAATCAGGTAGTGATCAAAAATAGCACAACTCGACATCAAATTTGGTGTGCTTCATACATACACGTACACCATGGAACATTTGTTGTCCTAAATCAAGACTCAATAGATGCTGTAACTTGCTGACAGTATAGACAGTATTAGATTGCAAGTACAACAAATACCTTGTCAAATATGCCAAACTGGCTTCCCATCTTCAGGACAGCATTATCACAGGTCATGCTATTACTAGGACACAATGTTTACTTAAACAAAAACATGATAATTCCTGAATCATCATTCTTGCCTACTACTCTAGCGGCTACGAATCACTACTAGCTTAGAATCAGGATGGCAAGTCCAATAAAAAAAAGCTTTCAAGCATTTTGATTATGATCAACAATGATGTGAATTCACTCTCTCTGATATTGGCATTTAGCTAGCTAACATTACATTATAGCTGGGTAAGCTTTAGAGTCGAGGTTTAGTTAGATCTTAATGGCTAGAAAGGAGAAATGGGCACAAACACAGATTTCAGCCTTAAAAAATTATGCTTTAACAAAAAATTTTAATCACATGTATTATAGCATAGTAACATTTATCTCTATAAATTATTTATTACTAACTTATAGGCTGTATCTTGTGCTTTTCTAGTATCATTATCTAGCGGACTACACCCCGCTAGAACTAACCACACCACGGCCCATTCATTTGTACGAATATGAACTTACGATAATTATTGAACTGGCTGGGCTATAGCTAGCTAACAAAGCTTGTGCACTAATTAAATATCCAACTTTCTAGCGCTGTTTTTTGAATTTTTTCAGTGGATAAAGGCAGAAAACCTCCATTTTCACAAAATGAACAAAAAATGAACTGAATCGAGTCGTATCTGACATAAGATATAGCAAATTTTGCATACACATCGATTCACTCACCTCCTTCCAAAAAGTTTTCATACGGAATTAAAAAAACACCGTAAATTATCGTATACTATGTATGATGTCATTGACAGAAAGAGCGGGAAATATGAAAGCTAATTATTATTCTATTGTAGTCTTTGTAAAATGAATGTTACTATATCATTAACAAGTCTTTCTCTATTCTTTTCACTCACCTAGAAACAAATATATAATAACATCATGAAATACTATATCATTACTTACTTCATAAAGCTGACAATCTCTTCTTTGTCTAAGTCCTTCCACAAGCCAATGAGATTTTTGATGTGCCCTGGCTACTGGTATGGTTGCCAGCAGTACTACTCTATTAAGACCGAGTGGAGAAGGAGGTGTCTTCATATGATGCATTGGTCCACTCCCTGTCTCAAATAATAGCTTCACCTGCTCCACAAATTTATGACTGAATAACTCCATCTTCCCCACTTCATCAACGATCACAACCAGGTTTCTACCCATTGCAGTATCACCCTCTTTGGGGACTGTGCTTTTTTCAGTCTTAGCATCACTGGATTCACTTAGATCAGTAAGATCCCTGCTGTTCACCTCAGAAATAGTTTTTCCCTTCACACTATCAAGAGATATATTGAGTGATGGAAGAGCAATGGCCTCAAATGATTCCAGGTGGACTAGATACTTCCCAACACAGTGAGTTTTCCTTGCAGGGGGAAAACCCGACTCGTTACTTCATGATAATATGTGAATAAAATAGATCTAGGGAATGAGGTCGAGGGTATTAAGCTACTGACCTTTGGACTCTTGCCAAGGGACCTCTTTTCCCATCAAATGTAACCACATCAAAACCAGTCCTAGAACCACGCCCACCTACCCCACCCCCTCTGACTTCTTGTGTATAGAATCCTTGTACTGCCACCCCATGCCGGTCCTGCAGGATATCACAAACCTTGCGAACCAGAGTGGTTTTACCAATTCCTGCAAAATTAATTATAAAAAGTGCATAAGTACCTGCTATTAAAATGAACCTGGAGGTCCAGTTAGAAGCACATGCAGTGGTGGAACAGAACTAGATTTGGTAGCCATCTCAGTGGACCAGCTAGCTAGCTCCTCCTCACGAACTTTGACCTTAGGCTTTGCTCGAACCCGTTTGGTAATTTTTTTCCTGTTCGCTCAAATAGAAGATTAATCCAAACAACTTTTGAAGGATGGTTTTGAAGGCTATTATCCCGGCTAGATTCCTAAGCCTTACCGCTCACTTTGTGCTAAACGTGATGGTGTACTGGTCTAGGGTAAGTAGCAAAGTCTATCACCCAGATGCACCGCATACATCTTGTCTTTTGCATGGTTGCCCATAGCAACCACTGCCGTATGATTTCTAATTAACGAGCATTATGATTGCCCTTTCTAGAGAGGTAATGTTGAGGCCTGTATCCCTTTCAATGCAGGGATAGACTCTTCCCAGTACACCACAAAGGACATTCAGTAAGATATATATGAAATAGCTCTGAGCCGTAAGCTGTACTGTTCTTTTCTATTTAGACTCCTGGTAGCCATCAGCCTCACTTTGGTATTCACAATCGTTGAGTTCATCAGTTTTGTTTCTGGCCTCTCTCTCTTCACTTCACTCCCAAATATGTACTGTATCCTTTTAAAGTCAAAATCGTGTCCTAACCACTACATTGGAGATTAAAATTCTTGACCAGTTTTGTAGCTGCTACTTCACATGCAGCTGCAACTATCTGCTTAGCACTTTTTACTGTCAACAACTGGTCATGTGACTCCTACTGGTACATTTTTGGCTTTTGCAGGTAAGATGTGCAGCTAAATTTATCGATTTTATTGTTTTATATTGCATGCAGTGTTCCATCACTACTACTTGAAATTCTAGTGATCATAGCAGCTTTCAAATTCAAAATTTTCAACTAATTTTGATCATTTATAAATTTTTTTAGAATGCACCATTTAAAAGAGGTAGTACAAGAGAATAAGGAGAATGAAAATCAAAAACGATAAATGCATGATCTCTAGTATACACAATACGATCACTAAAGCCTTTAAAATCAGATAATTAAGTTGACACTTTGACTGATGTGGCTTGACTGCTGCCCAAGGACTTGTGGTATTGTGTGTATGTACTTAGTTCATCTTGGAAACCTCAAACTTTGTGGTCATGACTTCTTCATCGGAATCAAGGATCAGTGGAAGAGCTCTGTAAATGTACGCACAATACAGATGGAGATTAAACACTTGCTAATGTTAGTTTCTAACCCCTATAATAATGACTTACTTGTCCATGGCAGTAGTGGGAAGGTTTTCTTCCACCCACCGAAGATCATCCTCCTATAGAAGGAAGGAAATATCAGAAGATAATTGCAATGAGCATGGCCTAGAATGTGAGTAGTTAACTGTTTTATTTCACAGATTCTGGAAAATATGGGGATAGGTTCCTTGGTGTTATTTATTGAGTTGTTACCGCTTGACTGGTGACTGGTGGTGGAGGAGGCTCTGAAGATGAACCAAGTTTGCTTGTTGCACGCATCTTCACTGTGTCTATAAAAAAACCAATAGTGTGTTTTTGCATTATACGGTAACAATGGTGCCAAGATGAAATGATTCTAACCAAAGTTCTTGTTGTTTCCCTGCTCAAAGACGATCTCATCTTCATCGTCAGGGTCAGTAACCAGCGAATAGGTAAACCTGCTCCGATTGGACGATGGACGCCAAATCACCATGACGATGATTAGAATGAAGGCAAAGAGCACATGCCAGAAACAATCCCGTAACCACACCTCTCGCCAATCCTAAATTAATACTCTAATTAAAGCACAACATCCAATTTTGGTGGATAAGAGTCAATACTCTTATTAAAGCACAGCATCTGATGTCAATACACTAAAAGTATAGCATCTAATTTTAGATATTTAATACTCTAATTAAAGCACAGCATCCAGTTTAAAGCATGGTATTTGCATACTTACTGTGAGGCAGAGACGTGGGGGGTACTCCAAGTCCACAAAGACCCAAATGGTGAACCCAATGGTGGCAAGGATGGCAAAGATGAGTGTGTAGGCAAAGTGGTTGTACATGGAAAGCTTGAAGTAGTTTTTCCTGAGGCGCAAGGTTCGACGAGTGTCCACAATAGCAGTGAAGATCCAATAGAAGATGAAAGTGTCCAAAAGCAGGAGAAGGGCCAATGTCACTACTGATGACGTGTCATTAGTGTGAAAGGTGCTCTGAGAACAAAAGGGTGGGCTAATCAGTGGCTGAAATCACATGGGTGGGTCTCTCTCTCTCTCTCTCTCTCTCTCTCTCTCTCGCTCTCTCTCTCTCTCCAGCAGCTGTCAATCCAGTGAACAACCAACATTCACACAAGCGTAACTTGCACACCACTAGCTTACTGCATTGAGATGAGTAAGTGACTCTTACCGTTCTGTAGCGCATGATACCATCCACTAGAGCAAGGAAGAAGTAGGCCACACCTGCTGCCACCACCTTGATCAGCGAGTCCCCCAATCGAGGCCTGCAATGTGGAATGTAATGCTAAAACTTCTTAAAAAGGATACTGAATGTTACTGTTTTACAAAGCTTAAAACTTCCCCTTTATAACCACACCCCTTGGGGGTGAGAACTTACTTGACAGTGCCGAATCCCATAGCAACAATGATGAGAAGCATGCGAGAAAGACCACGCTTGACAGCTGAGACAAACTCGGCTATGATATAGAAGCCGTAGGCTGGGAGGGTGGAAGGAGGGAGGGAGAGAAGTACTCCAGTCAACTACAGATTCTAACACTGTTGCACAAGCCCTACTTACTGTTCTCATTGCCAAGATTTATGGCACTGTATTCAGCCACAAAGAAGGTTTTCTCCAGGAATCCCAGGATAATGACTGCTAGGATCCAGAACTGAAGACGAACCAGGTCATTGAAGGAACACAGCATCATCACTATCCATACTATTGCATACACCGCATACACTGATGTCATGATCCCATAGAACTGGAGGAAAAAGGAGAGAGAGAGAGAGAGAGAGAGAGAGAGAGAGAGAGAGAGAGAGAGAGAGAGAGAGAAAGAGAGAGAGAGAGATGTAAAGTTCTATTTTAGAAATCACTTTAGCTACCTACCACTAAGGCAGGATAGTCAATAGCACTCAGGAAGCCATGTGGATTACGCATCTCTATGTGCACTGCAGACGAAAAGACAAAGGGTTATATAGTTATGAGGCACCAATAGGAGCAAAATTCATATCAGTATCAAATTCATGCAGCTTGGTTAATTTATGAAACACAGCTTGTGTTTAGTACACAAAAAGTGAAGCTAGCGTCACATTTTAAGTCTACATAGACTGAACAAAGCAGAAAAGTTAGTCCAACTTACCACTGACTTCCACAGGACTGGCCCCCAAGGAGTTGTTCTGTTCAACATATACTTGCAGGAGATAAATTCCAGACTCGTTGATTGTCTTGGCCACTTCTTTGGAGCGTTTGATGCTATTCTGGCTAGGTTCATTTTTTTTAACAGAAGGATTAGCAGGAGTAGAATTAGTATTATTGGGAGGGGCATCCAGTTCAGTTGTAGCTGGCTTGGTAGATGTATTCTCCTAGAGATACAAAAGAATCCTCTCTCATAGATTACATTGAGAGGTCATATCAAACTCACATAAAAATGAAAAGTAGCAAAACCACTTTCAGTTGCACCTTTGAAATTCCTCCTCGTATATACGTTAGGAGTGATAACTGGATCTACCAGTCCTGGCTCACGGGAAATTCCATTTGTTCTACACAACTAAACATGAAGGAAAGAGTAGGTGAACAAATAAATCTTTAGTTATCATCATGGCAATCATTACCTCAGCCAACAAAGATTCTATTTAGTACCCACCTTTGCTTCTTCCTCTCCCAGGTAATTGGCACAATGTAGCTTGTAAAGTTTGAATGTAACCGAAAGGTTAACTGGCTTTGGATCTGGAATTGAAAGTGGAAACTCAAATATACTGAAAGGAGTTAGCCCCTTATAATTAAGGCACCACAAAATCGTGGGCAATTTCCTTGCCTGCTTTTCCTTTTCCACCAATCATGTCAAAGTGTCCACCTATGTCGATGGTACTTCCCTCGTACAGACCCATCATGTGACATAGTCCACTAGCCTGAAAAAAAAAAAAATTGAACCAACAAGCAAGCATACATACATGTACATGTAAGCCACTGCATGTATGTACATGTAAACCACTGCAACATGTACATGTAAACCACTTGTGGCCACAAATACTGTATACCTGTACACTTTCCACATGTCACTAAGTAGCTAACAGTCCAAGACTAAGTGGTACATGGTCATGTGTTCCATATGCTGAGTCTTTTCTAACTGATCTCTTTCTTACCCACCCCCTTTCTCCCTCCCTCCTAGCTAATTAAAGCCCACTGTGTGCGAGGCAAAACATGTAAAATAACTAAGGGAGTCACTCTTTAACTACAAAGAGCTGTCACTTTTATAGTCACACATTACGATAAAAAAATGGAGGACATGCTGTAGCTATGTGGACTAGCCTCACTTCTCACCGATGAATTGAGCGATTTGATGGTTCTGTCTATTTTTCCTCCCATGGGTTTAGAGTGGGTGGACAGAGGCCAGCACAGCACTGTCACCACCAGCAGGAGAACTGTGACACACCTTACCATCATTTATGTCATACACTCACACTGCAGGGCATCAAAAATTATAAGGTAGAACAGATAGGTCATTAGCTCAAAAACTTACAAACTCTAAGCAGAAATCAGCAACGGTAGATACTTGTTCTTATGCGTGCTTCTTTATAAAATTCTAGATCTAGATCCTGAATTGCATTACGTCATTTTCACACGTCATCATTAAGCGAGGAGGTGTGGTCAATACGTGACCTTTGACCTCGTAAGTTAGCAACCATCACAACTGAATAACAATGATTGGTGGGCATCGGTTGCATTGGGCACTTGGTGTATTAGCAACTCTGCATTCTTTTAATCCGCCTACTGATTTCTTATAACGCCACTACAGCTAAGAAAAGAACAGGACTCACCTTAGCAACTTAGCTAGAGTTTGCCCCTAGCTACAAGCTACTATAAAAAGCCAGCTGGATAGGAGAGTTTTCCAAGCCTGAAGCAAGCCAGTGACTGTGTGATAGTGTCTAAAACAGCCATGGATTACTGGGATGGTGTCTCTCCTCTTGAGTTCAAGGCACTCATGGCTGATGAAGATATGGAGGAATTTCGCTCTGAAAAGAGTGTTACCACAGGCAAGGTGTGCTATGTATTTATACTATCTTAGTGACTACAGTGGAACCTCTGAATAATGGACACTCTGAATAAAGAATACCTCTCTGTAAAGGACACTTGTTGCTGTCCTACCATAGTACTTTGTCTATTAAATGACTTCTGAATAAAGGTCACCTCTCTCTTGTTGCTGTCCCACCATAGTACTTTGTCTATTAAATGACCTCTGAATAAGGGATACCTCTACAATTCCAGTTGTTCCACTGTATTAACTGTTCTATTCTCTTCTTATCCTCTCTTCCCTAAAGTCTCCGGAAGAGATAGAGAAATATTCAGTGGATGAGAGTTTGTCAGAAATGGAAAGAGCCTGTGTACTAATATCAACAGGTCACGAAATTCAGAAGATTTGTGTGGTGGAACACCTTCCAGATCTCCTGCGTAATCAACAGATGGATACTCTTTGCCGTGTCTTCCCAAAACTTTGTGTAAGTCAGCCAAGAAAAAAAATACTTCTGGTCGGGAGGTGTGGCAGATTAATGTAACAAAAATATGGATTCATATGTGTCTATATGGCCTTGGTGCATCAATTAGAAAGAATACAGTAGTGTCAGCTTCTCTAATTGGACACCACTTGCTATAATACACTTTTAACTCATCAAACCCTCAACTGTTAACATGATCTTATAATAACTTCAAATTGCTAACTCTCTCCATGTGCGATGTACAATAATGTTATGTAGGAGATCCTGCCGTCATCAAGTGTGCGGATCCAGGTGGTGGCCAGTAAGGTACTAGGGGAGGCAATGCGACAAGAACTCATCCCAATGCACATCTTCACCTCTGTGTGCCTCAAGACTATCCTGCAACTGCTGGAGAGTAAGGATACAGGTAAGTATAGTCATGAGCTATGTATGTTGGTGGCTAATTCATGTATTCATGCTAAGCTTCATATAACTATGATTCTCTCTTGACAATACATTTCAACTACATAGCTGTCAGTGAGGCTTGGTTAGCAACCATCTTGACTTGCATTCCTCTGCTGCCCAAAGACGAAGTGAAGAGAAGGATCTTGACCATTGTCCTTTCCAAAGGCCAGCTGTCCCAAACAATTGCTTCTCGCCAGGCCAGCTGTCGCATTCTAGGGGCAATGGCGCCTCTATTTGACCCCATCTGGTAAAGAATACATATACGTTTTCTAGCAGTTCTAAATTGCATATGAGATTTCATACACTATTTTGTAGGATAAAGCAAGAATTGCTGCCATTGGCATCTACTCTGTGTCAAGATGTGGATAGTCAGATCCGTCAACTCATGTGCCAACAACTTGACACATTATCTAGAGCCTTAGGGTAAGTACCTCCCTACTCATATCTCCACCATTTGAACTTTCCATCTCTGTCCAGACATGAAATATCAGAGGAGACTATTCTAAGGGAGTTGGAAGAATTAGTGAACGATGAAGAGAATCGTGTCAGAGTGGCAGCATTGGAAGCACTCACTGACATGCTCTCACTCTGGCCCAAGGAATGCTTAAAGACACGGGTTCTTCCACTCATTTGTAAATTCTGTGAGTCTTCCATGGAGTCTGATAATACTCTCTTGATTGAGGGTGTGGCAAAGCTGATAGGGAGGATCTGTTACGAGACACAGGGTGAGTTTATTATGTAGGAAACCCTCTGATTACAGGGGTGGCCTCATTGAAACTTATTATTAGGAGTTCAATTAAAGGGGTGGTCTCATTTGATAGCCAATAGAACCATCTGATTAGAGGGACAGCCTCTTTTGATCAGTTACAAGATTAGTTGTATCATTACCTGCAGCTGTGATGACTCGGGAGCAGCTTATGTGGTTCCTGCAGACTTACTGTCAGTTGAGTAGGATGAAGCCAAGTCCTCCCTCACCACAACTAGCTCGTGCCAGCCAACCAAGTATTGTAGAAGTGGAGCCAGAATGCAAGAGACTCTGTGCCTACAATTTCCCAGTAAGTTGAACAATGGGAGGTTAGGTCACTGTATTGAGGACACCTCTATTTAAAGACACCTCATTCTAATACTTTAAAGAATACAATGGAACCTCCGATAGGACAAACCTCTCAACAAAGGACAATCTAAAGTACCTTTGTGTGATTAAAATAACCTCCAAAAGAGGACACCCTCTTTACAAAGCTGGATCCCATAATTCAGCTGTAGGTTAATGATACAAGATGCAATAATAATATGAATGTCTCTGCAATCATGAAAATGCAATGGAGAACTGTTCATTTTCCCCCACCCTCTTTTTGTATTAGGCCATGTTACTTATGGTTGGTTTGGAATCATATCAAAAAGAGCTTGCTCCAACATTTGAGAGTTTGGCACAAGATGACTCTTGGAGAGTCCGCAAGACAATAGCCTGTGGGTTCCATGAGGTGAGAGGAACTCTTACTCGTATCAAATTACAGCAACACATTCTAAAAAATGTGTTGTATTTATCCGCAGGTGGTGAAGATCCTTGGAAATAATTCTCTTCAAGTCTCTCATGTGTACCAAAATATGCTCAAGGACTCATCACCCGAGGTATATCGGCCCCATACGAGCCTGTTGCCTCTTACCAAGGCCTTTGTAGTCCGATAATGGGGAGAGGGGGCTTTGCTGTGATTGGGCAAGGAAGACTGGGGGGATATCAATCCCTGCAAATTATTTTATCCTTGCAGGTGCTGAGTGGTTTAGTGGTACATCTACCTGAAGTCCTTCAAAATTTCGCTGCAGCCTCCAACTTAGCTCCTGAAACACTGGTAAGAAACAAGAAATAATCTAACATAGAAAAAGAAACAGATTTCTATTCTTACCATGTTATTTTTTTATTGTCTCTTAGCAACCCGGTCTCTTAGATTTCATCGGTCCCTTGTTATCATTTGACCAAGTGGCAGGCTCTCAGATCCAGTGGCGTCTTCACCTGGAGCTCATCAAAGCACTCGGATCTCTTATCACATGTATGACCTCCGAACAAATCTACACAAAATTCGTCCCTCTCATGCACAAACGGATCTCGGGAAAGGTGAGTCTTAGCAGAAGAATTTTCACATAAAATTTCACCATTAATTCATTATGCTAGAACGTTCTGCCGATCAAGCAAGCAGCTGCCTACACCCTCTGCATCTTCATTCGCCACAACAGACTGCAGGAACAGCGGAATGACATGTGCACTTGGATCATTGAACGTGAGCAAGCTGACCATCATGTACCTAACCCAACACTATTCAGTTTATAATCCTGTACAGAGTGTGCCAAAAGTTCAAGCTGTCGGAAGCGACTATTATTCATCGACACGTGCACCTATATCCTCGAGCTCTTCTCAAGAAGTTTCTTCAAGTCATACTTCTTTGATCCTCTATTGCAGCTAGCTTATGTAAGATACATCAATCACTATATCAAACGTGTCTCAATTTACCCCCTGTAGGACCCTGTAATCAACATTCGTCTGCGACTCTCTCAACTACTACCTTCCATGAAGTCTCTCTTGAAACTTCCAATTGATAGACAACTGCTCCAGAACTTGGAGCAGGTCGTGCGCAAGTTGATCTCTCAAGAGAGAGATCCTGATGCTTCACATTCCATTCAAACTGCTGTCACTGAGATGGACCGCATTGAAGTGGCAATGGAAACTGTGAGAGTGCCTATAATATTAATATGAACCTCCAAATAACAGACACACTTGGGATCCAACCTTTTATCTCTTGTAGGAGGTTGTCCTTAGGTCATTTCGTATATTCAAAGGCACTTTTAGATTGTCCTTTTTGTCCTCTTTTGGAGGGAGTTTCCTCTGTAATATTATTGAGAGATCAACTTGAGTTATTATTTCGTGCAGCTTTCGAGGAAAACATACTTTGAGTCGGACATCTCTGACCAGCAGAAAGAGGCAGAGGAAAAAGCTTTGATCGTTGCAGAGGAGAAGGAGCGTTTAACCAAAGTGCAGATTTGCACGCCAACAGGTGGCAAGAGAATTAATGTCAATCCTAGTAGATCTGCTGGGAAAACATGTCCCAGTCCACGAGAGGGAAGAAAAACCTCCATAACTTCTCTAGCCGTAATTGGAGGACCAGCTTCTCCTGGAATCAATAGAATGAACAGTAAGTTCGAGTGGGCTAATGGACACACTTGGAACCCATCCTTTTGTCCTTTGTAGAGAGGTTGTCCTCTTTTGGAGGTTATTTTGTATAGAGTGTATAATTTTTAGATAGTCCTTTGTTGAGAGGTTTGTCTTCTTTTGTAGTGTCCTTTATCAGAAGTTCCACTTGTGTGCAAGTTTGTGGGGATGCACACTTTAAGCTTTAATGGACTCTTGAAAATGGTTCTAATATTATAGGTAAATCGAAGCAAGGCTCTGGTGTGTTCAAAGCAACATCTGCACCTTCTCCTCTACTAGACACAGCCTCTGGTACTGTTAGTCCCAGCCCCACCCATCACAGTCCAGGAACTAGAAAACCCCGTAAACAGGAGACCAAGCAAAGCACTGGTTCCCCTCCCATAGGTGAGAGGGGAGCTCGGAACACATCAGCTAACTCCTCTGGGGGAAGTGTTAAATCTAGCTCTGGAGGGACAAAATCAAGAGATGCTGTTAGCAACCATGCCACTACCACCAATAAAAGGTAATGCACCAACCTGTAACGTTAGAATTGCTACAATGAAATGTTTTTACAGCACCACTACTAGTAAAAAGAAGGCACAATCGTATGCACTGGAATATTCTAGCAAATCAAAGAAGGGAACATGAAAATTACATAATGCATATGCTTAGAATTATTATTCCCACCCATCATGCTATTGGTGTAGTGTCCACCAAAAATTTATTAATGATAAATTGACAAAACAGATTGTTATTAAGTGCAGCTAGTACATACAGGTAGTTAGTGTAAGTCTATCACAAAGAAATTTTTTTATTTTTTATGAGACACCCCCTGCCACTTGGCCTGGGATCAACATGGGGATAGGTTTTGAAGTTACACTGGTCTGTGTCATGAAAACTGGAGCATTGGGTGAGGGTTGGATGGGAGGGAGGGGCTGAGATGAGGGTGTTGCAGATTTGCTTGTTGAAGTGTTCATCTTGGCAAACAATAATCGAAGCACTTGTTCCTTTTGCTCCCACGTCAAATCTGAAATCTCCACCTTCTCTCCATCATCACCTAACTTATCCCTGGAAATAGCATCCATACATAATCATCATATGCCCCATGTTACATGTACATGCTCATGTCCCATGCTGGTCACATGTACATGCCGTAATATTATGTCCATGCATGTTACATATATTATGCTCGTGCTCATCACATGTAATGCTGACCATGAGAGTGCTTGTTCCATGTCGTGATAAATGCTGTTGGTGCTGGCTTCTTGACCAGCTCCAAAAGTCCTAATGAAGGGGAACCTCCCCTTTCCCTTGGTGGCAGCAAGCATCCTCTGCTGGTACAAGAATTGAGAATCTTGTTTGTACTGCTCCCTATAAACATGACAATAATGATTGGAGCTTAGCTCAGTAGTATATAATCACTACCTACCTGTGTAAAGTGATTTCTTTCTTGACATGTTCCAATGCTTGCAGGAAGAATACCTCCAGCTCCGAGCGTTGATCAAGGATTCTACGAGCTAACTTCTTGATATGTGCTAGTTCTTTTTCTTGTAGCTGACAACGCTGCCGGAGGTTTGTCAGCTCAGCCAACCCTTGTTCAAGTTGAGAGGAATGGTTGCGCTCAAGCTCACGCTTCTCCTCTTCAAATTCTCTCACTAGGAGAGTCAATGTTTGCTCAAGATTCACTACTTTCTCCTGCAGGTGAGAAATCCAATCAATGTCTTTATATTACAGCAATTAAATTGGAATTTGATCAATGAGCAAACATAGTTATTAGCTATACTATATAGAACCCCTAGTTATTAGCTATACTATATAGAACCCCTAGTTTTCTGACCTGCTGTTCCTTGATGAGTTTCTTTTGTCTTCTTGCTTGACCAATCTTTTCCTTGACCATTTCTTGGTTCAGCTCTTTCTCGGCTACTAGTTGTCTGTTGGACATTTCCAGTTGGCTGTGTGACTTCTGCAAAGTCTCTTCGTGTTTCATGTGCAATTGCACAGCATGGGCCATACGCACATTATCACGATACACCTCACGAGTGCGTTCATCAAGATTACTAATCAGGATAGGGGCATTGATCCATAATGACTAACTTAAATAGCCTCTAACGAACCTAACAGCTTCTGCATGTGCCTTCCCTGCAAGATCAGCTATTCTTCGATTTGCCTCCTTCTGTAGGCGAATTTTTTCTTCCACGAACTTATGCTCTAGAGCATTTATTTGCTTCTTCTGCTCGAGCTCAGCATCCTTGAGTGATGCCTGCAGTGTTTCCAGCTGATGCTGCATCTCTGCCCGTCGCTTCCGAAATTCTTTAACTGTCTTTAACTCCCCTTGGATAATTTGAATCTGATGAAGATAAAGTATGCTAAAATTTGATTCAAATACTCCAAGTCACAAACCTCTTCATCCTTTTCCGAAAGTGTGGCCTCCAGACGAGCAATCTGTTGTGAGTAATGTTCTACCAAAGCATCTCTCTCGCGATGGGTTTCTAAACGCATGTCTTTCACCTCCTTCCGCAAATCCTCCAACTCCTTTTGCTTCTGTGCATCCTCTTTCTTCAAGAAAGCTATTACTTCTATTGTATCACGTTCAGTCTGTAATAATAATAATAATAATAATAATAATAATAATAATAATAATAATAAACACTGCAACCTACCTGCTCTACTGCATCCTGAAGTATCTCATTCTCAGAGATCAATGTCTTTGCATTTTGTCGGTACTCTTGACGAGACTTCTCCACAGCAGTGAATCTTGCCTCCCACAGTTTCACATTGGCCAATGCTTCCATCATAGAGGCATCTTTATTTCCTTTGGACTTACTAATAATATAATATTTGTGCAGCTTTGCATAGCCTCGCCTCAGCTTCTCACCTTCCTTTTTTTCCTTTGCCTTTTCCTTTTCCTTTACCCTTTCCCTTCACTTTCCCTTTTTTCCCCTTCCCCTTTCCTTTGCCTGCCTTCTTTTTCAGAGGCATCTTGAAAGGCTTATCTCACCTGCACGCTTACGATCGAGTTCGAGTGTATTTGTTCTCCTGACAACGCGGTTGCTATGCAGATTACATCAGGCAAAAGGTCAGAGGTCATTATTAGTCACATGATCGTGGATAATAACATCACTTTCGAGGAGTAGTTTTTTCGCCAACAAAAGCAGCTATTCTTCAACTGTTTGAGAGATCTTTTCATATTAGACTATTTTCAACTGAGTATTTGCCATGGGAGCGGGAACTGTGGTGGGAAAAGTGGTGTTCTGCTTGTGTGGGCCCAAGGGCTCTCTCTGCTGTTTCGTACTCAGCCTCTGGGCAACAATCATGTTGGTAAGAGACTTAATTAATAGACCAATAGGTCCTACCACTTGATGATGCTCTGATAAAATATCAATGAACTAGTGGGGTAATCTTCCAAGGATAATTTTTAAAGTGAATCCTGTTTAGTTAATTTTGATATGTAGGTGGCAGCTATGTCTGTTAACAGGACTCTCCATTCACAATCCCATTCATCTTTAGTAACACCTTAATCTACTCTACCCATTATCAGTGTTATCAACCTATTCCAATTCCATACTGTCCTATTCCAGTTCCTCCTTGGAGTGTTCTACTATGTAGAAGCTGTGGTACTCCTGGAGGACATCATTGAATCTGTGCCCAAGTTGGACTATCGAAATGTCTCGTACACAGCTCTGAGAGATGTAACACTATACAAACAAGAAGACATCACCAATGCATACCGAAATGCAGCATAGTGAGTTCACTACCAATACAGTGGAAAGGACACTCCGAAACAGGACAAATCTATTTTGTGTACACAAAATAACTTCCAAAGTTCTCTACAAGGCACAAAAGGCTGGGTCCCACTATTTTGAAGTTTCACTGTAATGCAGTGGTATCTTGGATGCTTACTCTTCTACTCTATATCCTATTATCATATCATTTTATACTTGTACAGCTCGTGCTGGGGTGCAGGTGTCATTTATGTCTTCTTTCTCGTTCTCTCTGGAACATTCATTGGTGTCAACATCTGGAGGTCAAAAGTCAAAGCACATTAGCAGTTTCAATATAAAGACATTATCGTAATTATTCCTCTATTCTATTTTGTGTACTATTAATTTTTGTTGATGTTATCAGTGCAAGATTGGTAAGGAGTCGTCAAACGAACACATTGCATAATCATAAGAAACTGCGCATGCTCGTCTTTTCCTTTCTTTCTCGACCACGTTTCTCTGAGGTGGATTATTGAGCAGTGGGACTCATTATGGGACACAATAACGTGTGGTATAGCCATCCCAGAAAGTATGGGCCTGGATCTAGGAATTGGTAAGTGAACTGAACACTATAAATTGGGATAAACAAGTTATCTAAACGAGTCTCACTCTTCTGTCTCTGCAGTCGGATATGTGGGAGTCGACATGGCTTAATCAGGAAATATGGCCTTCATACCTGTAGGCAGTGCTTTAGAGAGAATGCTGCGTACATTGGGTTCCAAAAGGTAAAATCCGTCTGTTCTATTTAATGCGCACTCACCACTTTCTTTTGCAGATGCGTTAAAAATGTGTATACAAGATTATCAGGATCCTCTCTGTTTTTGTGTAGTGTCTGTGCACAGTGGTGACTGATTGTTTCATATTATTGCCTTCACTTTTATATACAAAAAACATTGAATCCTTCCAAAAAGTATCTAACTGCTGGGATCAATAATGTGGTGGGTATGGTATAATACGGTATCCTAAAAAAAGAAGCAAGAATAAAAACCAAATGTAGTGGAGGTTGGTCAGTCTAGGGTGTTGAGATATTGGAGCTGATTCAGCACTTTCTGTTGACTAGTTTCTCGAATTTCTCCCGCAAGGAACATTTCATCGACAACAGCATACACCTGCAAGGCAAGAGTAAGGTGACACTAATGGTCCTACAAGACACCACATGCACCCATTGGAGAGGTCTCAATGAGTTCAAATACAGTGGAACCTCCAATAAAGGACACTCCGAAACCTGACAAACCTCTCAACAAAGGACAATCTAAAAGTACCTTCACCCTGTACAAAATTAACCTCCAAAAGAGGACAACCTCTTTACAAAGGACTAGAGGATGGCTCCCAAGTTGGTATATCACCGCTTACCTTGTAAAAGTTAAATACCAGGTCTAATTCACATACATTATGGAAAAACTCATTCAAGACCTGCAAGATTGAGAAAAGTGATGCCAAAAGTGTTGGGGGAATTGCTCTAGGCAAAACTTTGACTTGTGCCATGGGAACAATATTACTCACTTCGACGAAATTGTGGATTGCCTCCAAATAGGACAAGTTGTTGTCATCCAGATCAACACATATGCAGAAGAAGAGTCCAGCATAACGCCGGTAAACAATCTTAAAATTGCGGAACTATAAGAGAGGGAAAATTGTAGGAAGATAATGAAAACTACAAGCCAGTTATTGTGTTGCAAATTATTATCTAATTAGCATTAGTACAATATTTCAAAACCAGTGAACCACATAGGTACACAGGACAAAGGATTAGAATACAAAGTTCCCAATAGAGCACACCAAATTGGTTGGTTACTAGGAGAGCCTGATAATATTATCATGTTGATGCATCATAACCTTTGTGCATAATATGTAGAGTGATAAATAATTTTTTAATAAACACCAAGGAATCTCTGATTTACGATGGCTAAATTAACTGAATGACTCATTCCAACGTATAAAAATACACTCACGGCAACAAAGTTGGTGTGCTTGGCATCCCTGACAGTTACAATAGAGTGAACTTCCTCTATCAGCTTTTGTTTTTCGTCATCCTCAAAGTGCATGTACCATTTGGCCAGCCGAGTCTTCCCTGCCCTGTTCTGAATCAAGATAAATCGGATCTGCATGACAGAAAAGAAGAGGCAGAATAAGTAGCTACTCAGTAACTATATATTCTGTTGGTTGGACACTAGCTAAATCTGACCATGTCAGCAATTGAAGAATCTTTAGGTGTTAAGGTCAGCCACTTTTCTTGTCCAGAAGCTGTCACTTATAAGCTTCAAATAAGAAAGGGGCCAATTTGGCCTTTGGCCTTCTCGATATATCGAAATTTCTGTTGTTCTTTCTCCTTAATTGGAATATCTACCGCCCATGCGCCGATTTGAGGGGGCGGGTCACATAATGACCACTCCCCCACATCTTTGGTATTCATAGAACATCAAAGCATTATTTCTGCAATAACAATGGTTAAGCTGTAATAATTCATTATTATTACTATCGTCTGTCAGAGAGATAGTGCTAGTGACGTCCGTGGCAACGATCGGTTGCCTGATACTTTATAAATAACACGCTCTGCTCTTGTGCATCTTATCCTCCTGATCTGAAATGGATATCTGTAAATCGTTGACGTAGGAGAGAAGCGCAGACGTCTAGCTCACCTTCAGTGGACAGTATAAAAGATCGAATCAACTTACTTCTCATCATTTCTTGCAGCGAGCTTTGTTTTTGGGTAAGTTCCGTTGTGACTAGTCGAGCTAAAAGTCCTCCCACTTTATTAGCTATCATGTTATCATGCTCGTGGCTTGTTTCTTGAGATAAATAAAAATAATGTTTATATTTCAGATGGAAGAGTGCAGCACAGTAGATTGAGTGGGTGGCCATAGCTAAGTGAAAACAGAGCTGCAAAATAATGTTAGTGTTTAACAGCTATTAGCAGGCTGTGCAGCTGTTTGGGAGAACAAAGAATAATCATGTTTGCCTTTTAGCTGTGGCTAACTATAGGAATGCATTTCTAAATACATTTCTAAGAAGATTGATAAGTGAGAAATTTCATTATGAAGTATTAAAATAGAGGCATGCAGAAGAATACGGACAATACTTAGCTATGAGGTTTAGCTAGCAAGTAGATTTATTGAAGGGGGGGGGGGGGGGGGGGGAGGGAGTTAGCTCATGGATTTCATGAGTTGGTGTGAAAAGATGGGATGATTATAGATAGTATTCTTTCTCTCTCTCTCCTAGCAACGAGATCACAGAGATTCAGCAGGTACCTACAAATGATGTCACCATCTCCCCGTCACTTTCTTCCCCTGCTCCCCTTACTCTTCCTCCTCTTCCTCGCTGGAAGAGGACATTGTCAAGTGTGTGTTCCTGTCAATGGCTCCATCTTCAGTAGCTGCACATGCACAAATGATGCTAAGAGGAATTGCGGTGGAGGAAATGGACCAAAGCTCATCTGCTCAAATCTCCCTGGTTTTGATCCCCAAGGATACATATTCCCAGATGTTGATTGTTTGTAAGTTATTGACCCCCCCCCCCCCCCCCCCCCCCAGTTAAAGATATTAATTTGTGCGGACCAGTATGTGTGGTTCTTTAAAGAGCTGGGCCTCTTGTCTGAGGTGATTTGGCTCAGTGTTTTTTTCTCACCAGCAAAAAATTGAGCCTCTCACTTGCAACTTTGAGCAGTTCAATTTGACTCAGTTGCTGCGAAATATCACCTCGAGAAACACTTTACAAGGAAATTCTTGTTGATTTCCATTACGATGTGGGCATTGGCACATCGCATGCATCCACCTCCTAATCAAGTACTTACATACTTGAGGTCTAGAGCTACGAGCCTTTAAGTCACGGGGGAATCTAGCTGCAATTTCTACATAGCACAAAGAAGTGACAGAGAGGGAAGTTGCAACCAGAGATTGACAGATGACAGCCAGGGGCTTCCTCACAAGACACTAGCACTGGCTCTCGCCACCACAACTATTAATTAAAGTCTAGTCTTTGTAATAACAACCAGCTGAGCTCCTCTAGCCTTAAAATATCATTATCACAGAAAGAATCTCTATAGAGAATAGGTGCACCTCTATAGCTGAAAGTACAAAGATTGAATGTGCTATTTTAAACTGTGTTGAAGCTGACATCCATACTGAAAATACATGTATGCACCAAGATCACCAAGACATTTCCTATGACGCAGCCAATGTTATGACAAGGACAGTCGCTCGACTTATCTATTTTTAATTACAGGGTTGAAATGGTTTATTTCTCAGATTTCACCATATATTTCCTGTAATCTATTATTACACTTGAAAGCATAGACTTATTTGGTCATCTCCACGTAAGAGATAAGAATCATTTGCTGGACTTTGACAAACAAACACATTATTATGCTTGTGGTAGTAATTCCAAAAGGTCAAACGGTCTGAATGCATCTTTTCCTTGTGATGCATCTGAAATGACAAAGCAATTTCAAGGGAATTTCAAGAAGGATTACATGTGTGCTGTGCTATTTCCTGGAAAGTTTTTTCTTTAGAAAGTCAACAATATGAACATCAGGCAGAAGTTTTTTTCTGTACAAATTGGAAATTAGAATTGAATATATCAACAATGATAAGCAGTATGGTAGTATTATGTATAAGTTGGACCATGTCAAATACAGTGAAGTACACCTTGTTACGTGGCTCAGATGTCATTCGATATGATGCCTAGACTCACTTTTGAGTGTTAAACCTAAATCGATTGCACAAAAAAAATTGGCTATTTTCAGAGTCAAAACGTCCCAAAAAATGGCCAAATTTTTAATGAGACCAATGATGCTCAAATGTGAATCTAATGATGCCTAGACTCACTTTTGAGTGTTCAAACTTAAATCAGTCACACAAAAATTTTCGCCAAATTTATTAAGTCTATAGACTTGGGAAATGTCCAAAATCTTTGCTGCTATAAATAAGGGATTCACCATGATGCCTAGACTTACTGTTGAAACCTGAATAGAAAGGGGTAGACTAGCCATGTGCATAGATAGTCTGATGATTATGCGTGCCCTCAATACTCTCCAGTGGCTGATTAGTAATGCAATCTGACCTTTTTAATGGAGTGGATTGTTACAAGTTTCCTTATTAAATGGCCACTTGCTATTTATAGTAATGGGAAATATCCTCTCACCTGTAAGAGCTGAATCTGCACCAGATGTTGCCATTGACTATAAATATGTGCTACGTATAAATCATGCACTCTTCTAGCATTAGTAAACATTACATTTTCCATAACACATGACTGAGTAAACATATCACATGATTGACCAAGCACATCACATGACTGAATAGAAATACTGAACGTATTACTAATAATAAAGGTTTAATTAAAGAGATGGTGACTTGCTGGAATGTGACGAGGTATGTCTCTTTCAGGCTCCATTGCCCGAGGCAATGTCTGCATGTAGTGACTTTCCATACATGCATGCAAGCCACTGACGAACTGAGGGCATCAAGGTGGTCTATTTTCCCTCCCCAAGGAAAAATAAACACTTTAACGCTCTGCAGATGCTAACTGTCTTCTCTCCATCATTTTTTGGACACACAAATGATAGCTTCATCATTTGCCACTGAAAGTAGTTCAAGTTGACATGATTGTTTAAGGGGTAGGCAGATCTTGACCCTTAAATGTTAAAGTTCATGATAGAATCTTAACTGATAACATATTATCATATAACCACAAAGTCTCCAATGATCAAGCTGCCATCATTCCTCCTCCTTCCCTGGAACTTGACTTTAACGGTTGTAAGGAGCTCCAGATAATATCGCCAAGCTGAATTCCTCTGCTGGTGATTGAATAAGCACAGTAATTAATCGTATGGTGGAGTTGCTGATGGTCACATGAGAAAAAGTTTTCACTGTAACAAAAGAATGCTTGTGATTTATGGGATGAATCTCTTCGTGTTTCTTCCATCTTTGACATTATGATTACTTTATCACTGAAACTGGTGTATCGCATTACCATCAATTCCAGCACCCACTGCTCCCCTAAGCAGCTGCTAATCTCCCCTGATAGGAATGCATCCACAGCATACAAATCTCTTGCTAATACTCATACAATGATATGTCTGTATCATCTTTCAAACAGAAGGCAGTTGTGAATACACTTATCCTATCAATTGAGTGCACCTGCTAATATAACTTCAAGTCTGCACGTTAGCCACTAATACATGCAGTTAATAAAGATGCCATTCTACTGTAGATTTCTGGATGGTTGTCCATAAGGATGGTTTACGACACCTGATCCTATGCAATCCCTGCAGTTGTGTAAACCATAGCCCTGGAGGGGTGGGCCTTTAGTTGGTTTAATATGTTTCGGTCAGGCTGAGGGGTGCTAATATAGACTTTAGTGGTAGGGGAGGCATGCAGTGGTTTATCTCCTGTTTCTGCCGTGTGTATTAAAGGAAGAGTAATTGGGCAGTCCTCCCGTCTCTTGACCTTAAATTGAGAGAGAAACTGGTTTGTTTTTTTATTTGGAAAATTCTCAGGAGCAGCTGCTTGCCAAATATTAAAGCGAAGAACGTCATTTGGCCAGGTAAACAACTGATGTATTCTGGTATACTAGTAGTGTACTAGTAGTATACTAGTAGTATACTGGGTTTACTACAGTGTGTTGAGAACCATAGAAACTTGTAAACAACAGCAACAGCAAGATTAATATTTACAATTAGGATAGTTTCATTTCCTTCTCCTTGCTGGGCATTGTGAAATTGAAAAAAGTATGAAGCTACATCTCACACTTTGGTACAGCTTGTTATAATCTGGAAACTGACCGTGGCTTCACAAATTTACTTCTAGTTATCTCATTCATGATAATTGCTCCTCTATAGTCCGTGTGTCTGCACTGGGAGAGTTTCTTCATTGCTTGTGAAGAGTTTTATTTATTTGTTATTGATGACTGGAACTTCTAAGTCTCTTGGCATGTGCAGTCACCACTTCAAAAAGATGCTTTTCCTATTTCAAAATTCCAAAAAAACCTTATGATAGACTTTCATTGGAACTTGCAGTTTTGGGGGATAATTAGGGGGATATTCTCATTGTAGGAGTGCATTAACACACATCCATTAGTCCATAAAAAACGTGTCCTTAAGGGCTGAGCTTTGTCTATGTCATAAGTTATTGATGAGAGGTAGAGAAAGGGTGGGTGGGTGGTGGTATTACCTTGCAAATAGAGCTTGCATTCCTCACTGCAGAAATTACAAGTTCCAAAAAACCTTGCAGACACTCCCAAGGGAAATCTTTTTAATAGCTGAACTAAAGATTGACTTGTTTCTGAAATTCCTAAATTCTCACCTGTCACATTCGCCTGTCATGTAGGAATTTGGTACCAGATAACCCACCTACGTACATATCACCTGACCAAGATGCAGGATGTCCGATCAAATTTTGCTTAGCTCTGTCCAATCAAATTTTTTCTTGTGGCCAATCAAAACATCTAAATTTTCTTGTGACACAATCTCATGTTTTGAGTGCCTTGAGCTAATGAACTTCATGACATGATAATGAGATAATGAGTAGGAATTCACAAGCCTATTATTATGAATCTAATAATATGACCCGACAAAGTCCATCTTCACCTCTAGACAATTGGGAGGTCGATCTTGACCTTTTGGACCGGACATTTGACCTGGACATTTGACCTTTGGTATGGACACTCCATTAGATAGCAGTTATGAGAATCCAGAACATCAAACCGGTTCCCTTCTGTGCGTCATATTACGTACCATGTACTCCTCCTCCTTCAGCCAATCCCACAGCCTCTGACCACAACCATAGGATAATTAATGTCTGATGTTTGGACAACCTGATTAACTACACTGCATGATCAATCACCTGCTGCCATTAGCTGAGTGAGACTTGATATTATAGTGCGTGACTTGTTGCTTCGTTAATTGGAAAAGTGTTCAGAACTCCTAGTTGGATATCAATTAATTGCCAACAAAAAGACGAAAACTTTTATGATTGCATCAAAGAAATGGCTAGGACCACTAGGTCACGGCCAATTCTGAGAGTTCACAAGTTCATAGTGAAATTCAATTTCCAGTTTACTCCTGAGTCTGTGGTTAAATATTGTCCACTGCAAAATATGGCTTGATCTAAAACAGCAGGTTTCAGTATTGGATCTTCTTTGTAGTTGCTATAATCCTTTTTTCCTACCTCCATGGCAGCTAGTGTGACACTCATTACATACTACACTGCCTTCACACTTCTCTGCACCTTTGAAGTGGGAGAGAATGAACTGTCATGTTGTGTGTGGTAGCAAACACTACATTTCATTAATTCATTTTAACGTAGTAACTAACGTGATTTAATCATTTCCAAAAATCTCAAGAATTCTCTACTCCAGATTTTGAAATATTATTATCTGAAATAAGCTCTGCCCCTAATACCAATACTCTCTCTCCCCCTCCCACTGACAAACCACTCAACTCTTAATTTGTTTCCTTCTGCTGATGCTGAATTAACTGAAGTACTTGCTGATCTCTCTCTCTCTCTCTCTCTCTCTCTCTCTCTCTCTCTCTCTCTCTCTCTCTCTCTCTCTCTCTCTCTCTCTCCCCTCTCCCTTGATTTGCAGGGTGATAACTCATGGACAATTCAAGACCATAAACTCAAGTCACATGCGCCAATTCCCCAATCTCCGTGGACTGTAAGTTAGTGCCCTTGGGCAGTGCCTCACATGCACGTGTGCAGAATGTATTGACCAGTGTAATAATCTGTTCCCCCTCCCCCTGAGTATGGCGGAATGCTACGTGTAATGCTACACAATTTAGCCAGTCGCCAGCTAGTTCAGTAGCGATATTAGAGGTCTAAAGTGTTTCTTCCCACTATTTGCCTAATATAGCTGGAGTAATGTGATTATCCTGGGGAGTATAATATCTTTTAGGGTATAAAGGTCTTGTGGTAAGTATGTCAACATGAGCAATGTGTTGATGGAATGTTCCTGATCGAATATTTTCCATGTTATTGTTATGTAATAGTCATGTGATATAGTCATGTGATATAACAACAGCTAAAGTGGTTTTTTTATCTTGGCCTCACATCACCTCAGGTTAAAGTCCGCTGTGATAGTGATACTGTTGATCAGTTCTAGTGTGTTTTCATTGTACTTAACGTGTGCCTCAACTTCACGTATGGAATATCATCAATCCCTTATGAAATTCCATCAAGCATTTTAAGAATACAATTATATTCCCTCTTTCCATGGTCACTACACTTCTGAGTCTGTTATAATCCAGTGATTTCATTGGTCAATGCATTGCATCACCGTATCTTCATTAATTGAGTAAATCAGTTATGAATTCCATTTCCCATGACCTCACCATGCCGGCATGGCAATACCATGGCAATACCAATAGAGGCTGCCTATTTTATCAAAATAATTTTTAATTGAATTATAATCTGTGGAAACACATGCTTTATCTTTAAGGGTGCACAAGGTGGAGTAAGTGCATACTACATCATGGTCTTTCCTCCTCTGTTCATCTATTATCCTAATGCATCCTCCCACTCTGCCAATCCCTAATATGTGAGAGAGTGCAATGGAGGCTACTATTGTGCTAACATATGCTGTGCTATATTTAGCAAGCACTGTTGTGGCGGTGCACAGTTAGCTAACTAGCTAGTCACATGTTTGTTTTGCTCAGTTCATTTGCCAGCACTTGAAAGGCTGTAATGAGTAGTGAGGGTTCCATTAATATGATTTTTACTGACGAATGTGTTAGATAATAAACTATACTATACCTATACTATATACTGAAGCAACAACATTACATGAAATTTGAGGATCAGCTTGATAGGGGTTCTATTTTTGAAATTGTTGTCCAAAACCATGAAGGAAACAAGATTTCCTTCATTTCTCCCCAACTTAGGTTCCTTCTCTCTTTCTTCACGTAGCATCATACCTCCTCACCTTAGATTCCATCTCTAGCATTATAACTCCCCCACCTTAGATTCCATCTCTAGCATTATAAGTCCCCCACCTTAGATTCCATCTCTCTCTTTATGTAGCATCATAACTGACAGTCGACTGAACCATATCACTCCCACAGCCCTGGACTCCCTAACCAATCTCGTCCGTCTGTAAGTCTTTATGTATTGTGCATGAATGGAACTTTAGGTTGTTGGTACAGAATAGGCTCTAGTTAGGAGGTACTCCATGCAGGACATAACTGCACCATACATCATGCATTATGGATACTCTAATGCTCCTTCTTCAAGACTCCACACAGTATCTCTTAGTCTGTGCTGGCATTATGTTGGCTTCTGAGAAAAACACCATGCATAATTGGAACCATTTCATTAGGGAAAAAAATCCCTCAGGCATATGTTTAACCATTAGCATTAGGACCACATTTGACACACTGCCAGAAGATATTCTATTGTATGCACACACTAAATAATGATATTCATGATCTTTACTGAGGTATTTTCATACCTCCTAATATGCTTAAGATAATTATAAGAATGATATTATCTCTCATCTTTTCCTCTCCCTCTCTCTTCTGTGCTTCCTTAGGGACCTGATTAACAATGAGTTGACGACTTTTCCTAGCTTAAATCTCCCTAATCTGAATTTCATGTGAGTACATTATGCATAAACTGAGCGTGCCCAGTGTCATCTACAACTGAGCATACCCAGAGCTAGAGCCTAATGATTTAATGGTGATTGTCCTTTTCTTCTGCAGCGATGTTCCTAACAACCATCTGACTGGTTTTGATGACAGGACCTTTGCAATGCTTCCAAAACTAGCACGCCTGTAAGTGAATGTAACCATGCAAACATGCAAGTAGTAAACTGTATCTGACACTAACAGAAACTCTGCTTTGCATTGTTGCACATTATTAATCATAGGCCCTGGGGCCCTTTGGCCTAAGATTCTATATTAGTAAATCTAATCCCTGCACAACTGACTTGCTAATATTATATCCTAGCATTGCCAGTCATAATGATATTGAAGAGCTTCGAGGTCCAATCTTCAGCAGTTGCAGCTTGACGCATCTTGATTTATCCCACAATCCTCTGAGAGTGGTGGAGGATGAAGCCCTTAGTGGATCATTCCTTGAGATTCTGTGAGTTCACCTCTTTATGTCTGTACTTAGTCTCACCATTACTGCTGGAGGTGGCTAGTCTCACCATTACTGAAGTTATGTAGTTCCTCTGCAATAGAAACAGCCTCTCATGTGAGTCCAATAATATCATGTGATTCCAACATCTTGATTACCTTTAGAGACCTCTCGTACACGTTAATTTCCCAAGTGCCTGCTCCATTGTCTGTTCGACAGCATCTGCAAGCCCTCATTCTGAACGGAACCTGGGAACTCACCAGATTCAGTCTGCTCTCGGAGGACACTTCCTATGATAACCTGACATTCCCATTCCTGCGGAAGGTGGAATTCGCCTACCATGCCCACTGCTGCCAGATGAAACGACTGCAGATCAGGTCCAGGGTTGGATTGAACATGAACTTGATGCGCATACGTAAGCGTAGTGTTAATGGTGCAGAACCTGTCAGACCAGTTCAACTGGAGAGGGGAAGGGAATACAGACAAATTGGGGACGCTAAACCTATGAAGGAGGCAATAAGATCAGAACTGTCATTAAAAAGGAGACAACTTCGACAGAAACGACAGACACCGATGATACAACTCTGCCTTAATGTCACCTCCCAAGAGTGTCACATTAATCCCTCGAATCTCAACTTTTCCGACCCTGAAGTCCAAATTTACGTCAATGCTGATGACTTCTGCTCTGCATTCCAATCCTGTGTGCCCTGCCTCTCAGAAGTGTGTCCACAAGGTTGTGCTACACCCAGTAATGATACGGGATCAGGTGATGCCTCCCAGATATCCTCATCCTCTGGTGGTACTATTGATGAAGGAATTGTGTGTCTTATTGCAAGCACCCCTCCCACTGTCCAACCAAGTCCAACCATCCCTCCCATTGTTCAACCAAGTCCAACCATCCCTCCCACTATCCGATCGAGTCCCACTCTCCCTGTTTCCAGTCCAGTACCACAATCGGAGCTCAATTCCAGTCCAGTTCCCATTCCATCTCCATCGAGAGTGCTTAGAACAAGTACATTTTCAACTACCATTAACCGCACCCTTTGCCCCTCCCCTTCTGCCTCTCTTCTTGTAAGTGCCACACCCACTGCCACACCTGCTGTCATGCCCACCATACCAGACCCCTCTCCCTGTCCAGTGGAGGAGGTGGTAGCAGAGTGCACTGGTGTCGTTGAAGGTCCTTCCATGCCTCCTTCCATGCCTCCTCCCACGTCCACACCTTCCCCTTGTGATTGCAGCTCTTATAATGACCAAGGTGGCTGTGAGTCCTGTCGCAACACTCGTTGTCATTCTCCTTCCTGTTTCACACAGTTCATTGATATGTGTCACTGTATTTCACAACAAAAGAGATCAATTGAGAATTTACTGACGAGTGATTACCAGTTTGGCGAGTTTTCTGACGAGCAAACATTGGAGGATGTTGATGTAGAGCCGGCATTCATTGAGAATGATCTTCAAGGCAACAAAGAGAGAATCAAACGGAGTGAGGACTCTGACTTGTCATCAAGTGGGGATGATAATGGTCGTGGTGACTATTTTGAGGTGGATTTTGGGAACTTTTCGAGACCAGTTATTTGTCGGGGGATGAGGCCCGACTCCACGCCTTCACCAAGCAATTTCACTCCTTCTAGTGGCTGTTCTAACGTCACCATTCCTCTCAAGTACACAACATTTGGAGATTTAGCAGAGTGTACTCCAAGTAACGACTCCTTCAACCCTTGCAATGACCTTTTAGGTGAAGAGGATCATCTCCGAAGAGCCATCTGGTTCGTTGCTATCCTTGCTATTCTTGGAAATGGACTTGTTATCCTGATTTTCATTGGTTATTCCGTCATCATCCGAAAATGCAAACAAGAAATTTTCGTGATTAGTTTCTTGTACTTTAACCTTGCCCTAGCCGACTTTTTGATGGGTGTATACCTGCTGATCATAGCTTCAGTGGATGCTCATACAAGAGGTGAATTCTTTTTCACGGATATTGAGTGGCGTAGGGGACATTTATGTGAATTTGCAGGGTTCACTGCCATCACTTCGACTGTTGTGTCTGTGTATGTCTTAGTGGTGGTCACATTGGAACGAACCTACACTATAGTCAAGGTTCTCAAGCACAAGAAACTTTCTAAATCAGTGGCAGCGATTATAATGGCAATTGGCTGGGTCTTGGGGGTGTTTCTGGCCATGTTGCCACTGATCGGTGTTAGTGATTATAACACTGTTGCTATTTGCTTGCCTTTCAATGTGGAAGGTAATGAAGACAAAGGTTATGTAGTCACCTTGCTCTTAGCCACTGGAATCGCATTTACTTTCATAGCTGTGTGCTATTGCATCATCTTCTACGTGGTATTCTTCTCAAGGAAAAGTCGACCTTTCCAAGATACAAGGAAGCGTCGTATCGGTGAGATGAAAATAGCCATTCGAATATTCATTCTTGTCTTCACCAACTTCATCTGTTGGTTTCCAATAGCTCTGGTTGGACTCTCAGCTATCTTTGATAATAGTTTCGTACCAGATCTTAATTTTGCTCTCTGGGCTATGGTCTTCATCTTTCCCATTAATGCCTGTCTCAACCCAATCCTTTACAGTCTTACCACGAGGAGGTTCAGGGAGAATTTTGTGCTTCTCTTCAACCAGTGTGGCCTCTTCAAGGATAAAGCACAGAATATCAGGAACCATCGTGCTGGCATCACTCCTTCTTTCCAGAGCAGGGCTAGTGAGACCAGTGCCTTCTCTACCAAGAGCAGGGGGTCCATTGTGGAGAGGTTGCGTCTCTTCTCACTCATATCTCAATCCAGCACTACCGACTTACTTGGCAATCCAATCTCCAGGCGACGTGGATCAGTGATGAGTCAAAGTTCAGATGAAAATAATCGAATTGCCTTCCTCAACTCCCGACGTCGTAGCTCTGCATTGAGCAGCGGATCCAGTGAGGACATAATACGCTCTAGAAGAGAAAGTACACTATCTGGAGACTCCTCAGACGAATTGATCACAAACCCAGGATTCCGCTCCACCTCCCCTGATGGCATTGCCACTACAATGTTTGATGGTAGTGCCAATATCTCTGTGAGACCCAGAGGAGGGAAAATCAGTACATCTAGTCTTGGGGCTGTTCCTGAGGAAGTGGAAGTGGTGGATGTTGTTGGTGATCAAAATGTGGTGAAGATGAATCCTGCGTATGAAGAGGAAGAGGAGGAAGGACCAGAGGGTGGCAAATTCCAAAAGGATCATCAGGTGACTAGTCATGTGACAGAGGTGAAAGTCGAAGTGGAATTGATGGAATCGAATCAGCGGGATTCGGGTATGATTGAAGGTTCAGATCAGGGAGGGTCAACAGAATCTGGGGAGGATACTGTCAGTCCCTCCAATTATCAGCTTGACCAGGGGAATCCCGACAGTGACATTGAGAGTGGTAGTGGTCAAGAATCAATCCCATGAGTTTTCTCTTTTGCTTTTTTTTTTTTTTTGGTTATTGTAAGTAATCATGTCCCCATTTCCCTTGTACTAATTATTCACAAGTCACGACAATGTTTCCGAAGCAACATAACCACTAGCTACACCTGTATATCATAGGAGGTGAGATGTGTTGGAAATTGCATTAATTCTGTCATGCTTATAAGGCAGAATTTTTATCCTCATAATGATAATTATTTATTCATCAAGAATGAACATCAAATTTTTGTCAAACAGTATAATTAATATAGCTGTAGTGTTGTCTAAATGTTTTGTGATCATGTAGGAAATCAATAGTACTTTCATTCTGTGTTCAATAATTATATGGTGGCAACTCTTTGATAGAATGATTGAAATAAAAGTGTAGGAGTACTATAAAAGAATAACTCAATAGCTAGATGAATGGAAAATACTTCTGAATCAGATAATTAAAATTCTGAAATATCTCTGGAAATTTGGTGCCCGTAAAATTGCATACTCAAATTGTGGGTAAGTTAAATTATCAGTGGCTGAGTCTGCTTGTATGAACACCAGATCTACCAGAGCTGCAACTTCACTGTTTGACATCCCATGGTCTATTAAAAGTGCACATGTAAGCTGAAAAATCCATGTACTTATAATTCTCACCTGTTAAGCAGTTAATTGTTGCCTCTATATCAAACCTACTCAACTGAGCATCACCGTTGAAATCAAAAATCTTGAAAGCATAAGTGGCTTTGAGGCTCCAGGGAGCTCTGTTACTGAATACTGACATCATGTCCAAGAAATCCTCAAAGTTTATGCCTCTGTTCCCTGTACTGAATATTACACACAATCGCCTTTTAAAGGGGCAGTGCTTTAACTCATCAAGGCTCTCAACTTCATCAAAGCTTAATCTGGTGGTGACATTCGCTACTCTTCTGCTGATTTTTTGGGGGCAGAGTGACGAGAATTTCTTGTATAGTTTCACAATTTCCCCCTCCGTGAAATAAGTGCACTTGCTGTATAGGTGTAACTGTTCCTCCTGAAATATGCTCTGCCTCTGCCCCATAATAAAGAGATTGCCATCTGACCGAGAAGTTAGCGATCCCAATTAATGCTCACCAACAATCACCGTGGCAACAAGTAGGGAATTTCCCACGAGAATCATTGACCAATCAGAAATCGCATCCTCCAAAATTAAATTGCCCGCGATTTTGAAAAAGAAGATCAAAAGAAAGATGTCTGAAATGAAAGATATTTGGGACCACGAGAGCATTGAAGCGGTTCAGTTGGCCGCTGTACACCAGCTGGAGAGTTTGGGTCTAGCTGTTCCGCGAGGAGAACCTAATCTACAGGTAGAAGAAAAAGCAGAATCCACTAGCTAGCTGTACACCAAGTAATTTGTTATTTGTGCAGTGCAAAGACGGAGGAGTGAAGTGTTCCTTTGGAACTGCTCTCTCTAACCAGCCAACTTCCCCTTTCCAGTGGAAACTCCACGCCTTCCACCTACCCAGGTAGCTGGCATGGCATGTAGAAAGGCAAGCTCATCAGTGACCACTCTGTCTCTTTCTGTAGAATTTTTGCAGTTTTAATTCAGTTTCTAGAAGATCATGTGTGTGATGAAGGCTTATTCAGAAAGGCTGGCTCTATTAGCAGACAAAGGGCCCTCAGGGTAAAAAAGAATTATTCTTCTATCATATGTAGTTTTATCATGCATCATGTGTATAGCGTGGACTTGAATGTTCAAGCCCTAGCCTTCCCTCAGATTCCAATCCTCATGATGTAGCCAGCATCCTCAAGCAGTTCCTAAGGGAACTACCACACCCCCTCCTCCCCACCCACTACTGGAGTCTGTTGGAGGCCAGTGTTAGTCTGGTACCAGCAAGGGAACAAGAGGCATGTCTACACCTCATTTGCCTTCTCCTCCCCTCCCTCCATCTCCAGGTATGTGGTGGTACACTATAATTATCAAATTACCGTCTTTTTTTGGAAATTAGTGTTTATGTGTGCTGATGGATCTGCTGGCCAGGATCTCCAAGGGGGTGGGGCACTCTCTTATGGATGCTGGGAACCTTGCTGTTGTCATGGCACCCAACCTTCTGGAGACCCAGATTAATGCCTTGGACCTGCAAAATGATAACAAGCTCAAAATCCATACCTGTAAGAGGTCACATTATGGGATGTGAATGACTCGTCTCAAGGGGGCTATAGTTGAGGGGGTTTATATTGTTTTTGTGATGCAGTGATAGTGAGGAGACTGATTGAGACCTCGGATATGCTGGGTGTGGTCCCTCACAAAGTGAGCATTGCTGCTGATGAAGAGAAGGCAAGACTCAAAGTGATCCAGACCAGGAGTATGGAGAATATGTTGCATGAGCCAGAGAACCATGCCCCCACAAGGTGCACCAAAGGAAAGAAACAGAGAACCAACTCAATCTCGGGTATGATCAGCAACAGTAGTTTGCCATGGCTTTCAAGTTAAATTTACACCTCAGATATGGTGATTAGTTGGGGGAACAAGATCAAAGACATAGCCTTTCCATCAGGTGACAGTCATGTGATCCAACCAGCTCCTTCGGCCTCTCAGAAGAAAGTAGCCAAGAGATGTCAGCATGGTGCACCTCAACCCCACATTAAGAGGCATGAAATATAAACTTCTAGTGGGATATTTAAGATTACATGGTAGTCTTTATTTTTTGCTTAGGCCTGCACTGGATATTTCTCAGGGTATGATGCTCAAGAGAAGCAGGAAGAAACATATCAACAAAGGCCGTGCAGAAAGACCACCACGGTTGACAAGGTTCACTTTAGGCAGCCATAAAGGTGCTAAGTCAGCACTCAATGCTGGACCTACCGCTAACGAGTTGAAATCATCCCTAATCACTGAACAGCCCCTCAGTGGTGCCACCAGCAATACACACCCCGAGAACCATCATCCACCCAGTATTTCTCCACCTCTTGCTGGTTCTGTCGATCCACCTCCCCATAGTGGCACACCTTCTTTCATCTCTGTGCCAATTTCTCCAATAGTGCTCAACCACCTACACACAATCAAGCATCGACACAGCAAGCCCTTCCCTTCGTCATCCTTCTCTACTCTCGCCCCTCTTCTGGAAACCAAACAATCCTCATATATGCAAGGATCGCTGGAAGATCCCTTACCTTCTTCCACTCCTTACTCCAAATCCGTTTCAGGTACGAAAAATCCATTTTCTTTACGAAGCAGCCAGTCTTTCAGTTTCAGACTACCTGGTGACAATGTTAGTAGTAGTAGTAGTATGTCAACTGGAGGTGCCAAGTTGTCTCCACCCACATGTTTTAAAGTTGTGAGGGAAGAAGGTTGTGGGTTCAACTTTACCTCTCCATCCAGTCTTCTCAAGCGTTCCAAGAGCTTTCCTGTGATCCAGTGGGAGTGTCTGAAGAAGCCTTTTGTATTCTCACAGCCTACTACTGCTGCAGCTTCCAATTGTGAAAGTGAATCGCACAATGTGATTCCCTCTAAGAATGAGGAGTACCAAAAGTGTGAGTCTGCACTAGATGTGAAGGATCAGGTAATCAATCACATGACTGGATCACATGATGCATTGAAACCTGCGGATTCTGCTTTTATGATGTTATCAAAAGGTCCTCCAGAGAGTCCTAACTTGCTTGAGAAGATCCAATCGGAGATGGCATTGCGTCGTATGACCAGACCTCCCCCTGGAGGGTCAAAGGTCAGAAAATCCTTACACATGGGGGATCACTGGAGGCTTAATGGAGGGGGTGGGAACAATGCAAGTTACAGGGCAGCCATGCTGGAACTGGAGAGCAGTTGTAATGAGGGAACTAATGAAGGGGGCACAGGCCACCAGAAGAAAGTCACAACTGCAAAGAGTGACGTCATTGCTGGAGCGGACAATGACAAACCTTCTAGTGAGAAAACTAAAAGGACTAATGAGTCAGCAAGTGAGAAGAAGAAGATGATCAGTAAGAATCAAGCAAGGACCAGGTACAACCACCACTACTCGGCTACCCTGGGTATCAGCTCACTCGACCTCCCTCGTAGGAAGTTGAGAGCGGAACGAACCAAGATCTCTGAGGATATATCAGGGGAAAGTGAACTGGATTGGCAGTGCGATGGGGGAGCATTGACACACAGCCCCAGGGTCATGTCTGCTCTCTTGGGCATCTCTCACCTCAAGTCCAGCACCAGCAGGGAGAGGCAGGCTGGAAAAAACGGCTCCTCTTCTCCATATAAGGTCCCTAGGAGGAGAGGAGGGACGAGACAGAAGGAGAATGTGAACTTGCATGATCCCGAGGAAAGTTTTACAAATAACACTCCACCACTTTTGAAGATTCTGGAGTCTAACGTCAAGTCCATGAAAAGCAATCTTGCCTCCAAACAGACTTCTAATGAGTTATGTTCTGGTACTGGAATGGGTGGATCCATGGATCATGGTTCACCACTTCAACCGCTGAACCAGCAGCCACCTGTATCATCTGATTTAACTTCTCATCCAAATGGATATCTCAAGACCATGGCCAACACAGAGCAAAGCCCACTCCAGAAACAACTGACTGAGACTACCATTGTTGCTGAACCCCAGGCTGATCCAGTCCAAGCAAAAACTAAGATGCTTGCTCATTCTTTCCGCTCTCAGCGACTTAAGTCACCATGGCGACATTCGTCCAGTAGGAGTCACACTCCTGTCAAAGATCGAAGAAACAAGATTACCAAGTAAGGAATGAACACCTTATATCATTGCTTTTGTTACAATTAATAGACACGTGTCCTTGTCAATTACTGCAGACGTGCTCAGACCTATATGATAGAGCCACAAGCCAAGAGCAATATCCCTCTCCCTCGCTCAATCTCGCACCAGTCTTCCTTGACCTCACAGTCACTGCCAGCACCCAAACAGGTGGACATACAGGAATGGTTGCTTTGAACCAATGATTTACATCACAGGTATAAAATACACTCCTGCAACACCAAATTTATTGTTTGTTGGCTAAAAAATTTTTTTTATCATACAATGTCATAGTGAAAAGATGATAAAAATATAAAGCTAATTATTGTGCATATAATAGTTATAGATGGAGAAGTTATTGATACGAGGACAATATATTTTCTAGTTCATCCTTGTCTTTTTGTTTGATATTCTTTGGAAAGACGATGTCATAACTGACTACAAGATCTCCCCTCTTGCCCGGCTGCTTGGATATGGGCATGCCGTGTCCTGGAAATACCTTTATTGTGCTTGGGTCAACCACCTCACTCAGTGTCTGCTTTAAAGTTTCCCCATCTATAGTTGGTATTGTGATTTCTCCTCCACAAAGAGCCTTTTTTAGAGTCGTTCTTACTTTATGACGAAGGTTATTTCCATCTCGTTCAAACTCTGAGTGTGGTTTCTCTCCTATTACGAACACAATGTCAGAAGGGATTTTCCCCACTGCTTGGTCACCTTCTTTAGGAAAAGTGACCTTTGTACCTGCCTTCCATCCAGGTTTAACATCTACTGCTACAACCTTTTCATTGTTGGATAATCTTCCATCAGCACTCAAAACCTTCCGTGATATTTTCATCTTCTTTGTGCAACCGCTACACAACTCTTCCAAGCTGACATTCAGTTTGTGCTCCACAGGGGGATCTTGTCTCTGTGTGGCACTTTGGGAACTAAATCCACTTCCATATCCAGCCACGTTTGGACCTGTGCCAAATCCACCCGCTATGTTTGAAAAATCCATGAAGCTTCCTCCTGGACTGCCCGAAGTCGAAAAGCTGAAAGCATTACCGACACCACCATCTCTAAACAAGTCTTCAAATGGGTTGGCACCCCCAAAAAATTGAGCAAATATTTCTTTAGGGTCTCCACTGAATGAACCTCCACTGCCACTAAATCCTACTCCACCTTTTAGACCTTCTTCACCTAACTGATCGTAAATACCACGCTTCTTAGCTGTGAAAAAAAGAAGAAAAAAAAAAGAAAGAAAAGAACAACAGATCCAATCAGGTATGACTATAGCAGGGCTTACCCTCAGCAGTTTCTAATGTATAGCAAATTGGTCGGACAAGGCAGAAAATGATAGGAGAAGGAAAATGTCCTGTGATTGACTATTATTGTAAGGCCTGCTATAGATGGTCTAGTATTAAGTTAGGATAGCTACAGATTGTTAAAACACTCACAATCACTCAAAACATCATAGGCCTCTGCTACTTCCTTGAATTTGTCTTCAGCATCTGGACTTTTGTTCTTATCAGGGTGATACTTCAATGCCATTTTCCTGTAGGCTTTCTTAATCTCCTCATCTGAGGCCTTGTTTGAAACTCCAAGGATCTTGTAGTAATCCTTCCCCATAGCTAGCTTTATGGTTTAATATTAAATCGAAATCTAGTAGATGAAATTGCTTTAAATGTTAGTTGCTCTTCCTGACCTTCTAGTAATTGGAAGTACACATCTAGCAAGACTCTTCTAGAAGCTTCTACTAGGTGGGTGGAGCTTACTGCGCATCCAAATTTAGATCAGCTGCGCAGACCGAGGCGTTGCGTTGCATGATGTATTATTTATACACAAAAGCATAATATAGACTAGTATCAATGCTATGATGTATGGCATTCGGGGAGGATGGATTTGTCTTCTGTGTTGCTTCCCTCTGGTACTGAAGAAGTGGCATTTTTAGTAGTACTAAGTCCGCCACCATTTCCACAGCACAAGAGATTGTCAAATGTGTCGGTTCCCCCTAACAACTGGGTATCACTAGAAACACCAATGTCTCCCTCATCTTTTAGACCTTCTTCACCAAGTTCATCGAATACTTGACGTTTTTTAGCTGTATAACACATAAGCAATTAAGTGATCTTGATTGTCCAGACTTCATAATTATTGGTGGGAAGATCTACTAGTTTTAATGGAAGTACTGAGCCACCTTATTATGGAAACGCTTTTAGACAGCTCTACAACTTACGATCACTCAGTACTCTGTATGCTTCATATATATCCTTCCATTCTTGCTCTGCATTGGGATCTCTGTCCTTGCTTGGGTGTCTGTACTCAATAGCCTTTCTCTTGTAGGACCTTTTGATTTCTTTCTCTGTGGCCTTTTTAGATACACCAAGGATCTTGTAATAGTCCTTCCCCATAACTAGTTATTTTTCTATTTCTAGCCAAGTACATGTAGGTGGAGTTAATAAAATTAATGGGTGGGGCTATTGCATTCAAGTGATGAATACTATCAATAATAATAATGCTAAAATACTATAATGCACGTGCTCTATAGAATTCTTTTTTGACGACTGCCACCCTTGCATGTGCTCTATTAGGAGTCTCTAGTGGAGGGCGGCGTCCATAAGTAGATGAAGACAGTACAGGAATGTCTTTGGATTTCTCCTCGTTATGAATCTCTAAACCCTATAATTGACAGGCAAATCAATACTGATTGCTGATTAGTGAGTAGAGTGCAACCTCCTAATAACGGACACAATCCCAGCCTTTTGTCCTCTGTAGAGCTTGTTATTATTGTCTATGTTGAGAGGTTTGTCCTCTCCTGGAGTGTCCTTTATTGGAGGTTCACTGTACTCCATATATTAACCTGAGTATGTTGCATGTCGTCTCTCTTCAATTTGGAGTTGTAACCATCCTCAAAATGGAAGGTCTGATTGTAGGCTGAGACTTCCAGTACTTGCTTATCATTATTGAAATAGTTGATTTCTTGGGATATGTCTGTAGAATCAGATTTAGATGAAAGACTTGTTGCTGACTTCTTTGTAACAGGGTGCTGTTGGTGGGCCTGCATGTAATTGTAGCAAGATGCAAAGTTTCAAGAGGTACAAGTTGGTAGTTACTAGCCTCACTTTTATTTCTCTCTCTACAGCTTCTGTCCATTGCTCTTTCTCCTGTTCCGGTGAATAAGTCTTTAGTCCATAGTTTGACATCCTGTAGCCATCACCAGGATAAGCCATGGCAAAGCTGCCCGGCTTGCCGGCTATAAAATTGTTGCTATGGGTGCGGGGGTGGGGCTGGTCGTCAATTACATGCACATGCGCATAAGCAGGAAATGAAACCGGAAAAATTGGGTAGACAATGAATCTGATTATCTGCCTTATGGGCGCGGCACACATTCTTCCCCGTAATATTAGTTGCAAAAGATCTTACAGTCTGTGGACAAAAAGAGTTTCGTAAACTACTCGCAATAGCAATAGATTGTAAAGAAATCCACTCAAGCCACAAGACATCGCATCTAACTAAGGGAAGGTAGCAGGAACGTAGCTTGCTATTTGCAGCAAGTCAATTTTATACAGGTACAGTACAGTATATATAAATTTATAGTTATTTGATTACTAGAAAAGTGTGTTGTGTTAGGAGCTGGTTTGTAGAGACAGCTGTAAAAGTGTCTACTGTGGCATCATAGCTCTATGGTGGCATGGATTTCTGTAGTCTATTTTTGAGATCACTTCCTCTGATCATGAAGTGGTGTAGTGCCCTGGCCTGGGGATACTCGTGTAATATTGACTCTGATACACTTTGTACCTTAACAAGGGGTGGCTAGAGGAGTCACTCTGTCTCCCTCATGCTCAGGGGTTAGAATTGACACCCCATCCCTTAAATTATTATTAAAAACAGTTATGGAATCTCATTCTTAATATTTTTAGGGCAACTTTCCTAGACCCTTGCTTTATCTACCTCTACTATCATGGCTAAAATCACAGAGGCACGTTTCTCTTCCAACTTTCTTGACATGGAGGTGGAAGTTGATGTGAGTCCTGCTCCTGCAGGAAACGAACTCCTGGCCCCAGGGCAAGCACAGACCCAACCTCCTCCCCCTCCCGAGCAAAACTCAACAAACCCGTTTTCTGCAGTGGATCCTGAAGAGGAGGGAAATCAGGAGCAAGATAAAGTGAGTCTCCTCTCTAAAGTACTTTCTAAAGTAATGTGCTATATAGGAGTGGTCTCTGTGGTCAATTAGAATTCTATTGGTAGTATGATTCACTTGGGAGAACATAATATCTCTGCTTAATTGGCGTTTGATTGAAGGGTATTCATACAGTAGGCCCCATCTGTGAAGAATATCCCAAAGTGTTATAATAAAGGCATGACTTTCTTCCTGCTCTCTATAGCTTGCTGTCAGTCCAGCAAATGAGGATGGATTCTCAGACCACTTTGATCCGTCTTTGGAGCTGAACCAGGATGAACCAGGATTTGATTTTGGAGCCAACCTGGAGACACATGACTCTGTCTCTTCCTTGAATCAATTGGGCGTCAGTAATGGAGATGGAGGGGATGTCCCAAGCTCCACTCAGCTGGAGGGAAAATGGGAGGGGTTTAAAAATGGAGATACCAACAAGCAGCATGAAGACAGTGGAGTGGGTGTGGCTAATGGTGTTTCCAAGACAACAAGTGCAGAAGGAAGCAAGTTGTCTCCAAAGGAAGGTTAGTATGTAGAGATGTGTTTTATGGAGGTGACCATTACCGTTTATGTATGAAGTGTTCCGGTAAGTAGCCACTTTGCTGGATTTAAAAATTAATAACTGAGAAGCTTTAGCAGCTAGTAGTGTTTCCATATCTTACATACTTTCTTCAGTGGATCACAATTGGTATAGTGTAGCTCATTGTTAATAGTCTAATAGAACTGAGCCGAGATGTTATGTGAGTAGTCTACATGGTAATCAGTCATCACCCACTCACTTCATTTAATATTACCTTTTTGGTAACAGCAAATCTTCAATGTTACTTACTACAAGCTATAAATTAGGGGAGAACCCTGTCATTTGATAACATTAGCCACATCAAAGGTATTCTATTTTCTTGAGTAGATTATCACAGACTAATGATATGTATAGCTGGTTGGTGTGTATTGATGAAGCCCTTTATTTTCATAACGCTATTTTGAGTTTTCATGAAAGCAAATACAAATTTGATGTACACAAGACATTTCAGGTGCTTCACTTCCAGTCCAACTAGTTCCTTCTCTCTGATGTGATGTATGTTGATGCATACTTGTGTACGTCCACCTACAGAGATGACGTGGGAGAAATTTGAGGAAGGGCCAGCCTCAAAGTCAAAGAAGTTGCTCTCTGCTGCCAAGCACAGTGAGAGTGGAGCTGTGTGTGCTGCTGATGCCATGGTATCAGACTCCACCCAGTGGACTGCTCTGGGTGATGACCGAGTGTACGTTACATGCACGTGAACTGATATATGTTACATGCATGTGAACTGATATATGTTACATGCATGTGGATTGGTAGCAGCCTGGACCACTGAGGGGGCTGGGATATGTAGTGGAAGTGAGCCTGGTATACTCAGCCATGTCCTCACCACAACATGTGTCAGTGAGCTGCCAGCTAGCTAAACCTAACCAAACAACAAGCACAGATACATGGCTAATGCTTGGCTGTGGAGTGTCAGGCTTGCTGGGTGGCTGGCGGGAGTGTGGTCATAATGGCATGTGTGTGATCACGAGAACCAACATTCCATCTCTTAATATGTGGTATCCAGGGGGAGCAAGCATACAGGCAGTATATACATGTAGTAGCTATAATTATAGTTTCCAAGGACAACACATGCATGTACTTCTAACATGCATGCAGAAGGAGAGGGAGGGTGGCTCTGGTGGTGGTGTAGAGAGCTGTGTAGGTATGGATAATGACTCTAATGGTTTGTTTCTCTGCTCTTGCCAAGAGTCACAAGTGAGCATCAAGTGCTAATTAATCACTCGTCACTTAATGAAGTGCAGGTGTCATTATCTCATGACCATGCATGCTGCATGTCAGCTCAGAGTCACAGCTCAGCACTCTCTATTCATACACCTTGAGGTTGAGCTCTGTATTTTCAGGGAGCCAAAATCTCAGTGACATGTTTCAAATAGCTCCATGTTTAGCTCCAAATGTCATGTCCTTGTTTAGGTTTGATGATGCTGAGGTGGAGGGCGACAGCAATTTGCCCTTTAGAAAGACTCAGAGTATGAGAGCCACCACCAATAGGCGCATTCAGATCGTAGACTCCCTCAAACAGCGTCGCCTTAGCAACTCAAGTCTTGACAGAGAACCATATAAAGGTATGCTACCTGTACTGTAGCCAGGGGTGTGTACAATGTAGCCAGGGCACAATGTTTAATGTTTAGACACACTTTACAGATAAATAGCCATTTCTGGAACCTCCTAATTATGGACACACTTGGGACCCATCCTTTTGTCCTTTGTAGAGAGGTTGTCCTCTTTTGGAGGTTATTTTGTATAGAGTGCATATACAAAGGTACTTTTAGATTGTCCTTTGTTAAGAGGTTTGTCCTCTTTCATAGTGTCCTTTATCAGGTGTGGTTCTTTATATTATGTTATATTCAGATTTCCACTGACTTTTGTTGCATGAACTAGCTTGCTTGTTGGTTTGTGTAGGGTCTCAGTTCAAGGATGAGGATGAGTTGACCAGGAAGTTCAGGATGCAGAAAGAGTACCAGGTCTTTGTCAAGATGGACAAGAGAGTCCCAGGAACAAGGTAAAGAAACATGTATTAGGTGTATTGTATTACATGGTAATTATGAGTAGGTCTTCCCAGTGACCACTGGAATGTTACAGTAGGAGCAGATGGACAGTAACAATCCATATATTTCACTTCCTTTGCTACTCTGTTCCATTCCATTCTTATGCTATTTTCCATTCAGATGCTGTTTTCCTGTTTCATTTTTCTGTTCCATTCCACTGCTGTAGGTCCAAGTGGCTTCCTGTTAACATTTCCATCAAGGATGGGATTTTGATTATTAAGAAGAGTGCCCCACCCAGCATGCCTGCTACATCTATCTCGAGTGACATGGTGGTGCGTGCAGATGCCCCGCCCCTTCATGAGATTCGCCTCTTCCACAACCACACCCTCATCCCACCCAGCTCACGTGCCTTTGATAGGAAAACAAAAGTTCATCAAATCAAACTTAGGCAGACAAGGGTAAGGAGAAAAGAAAAGGTTAATCTCAATCTACATGATGACCCTTTACTTGTTTTACCAGATTCGTGAAAAGCGGACATTGCGGCGCTGGCTTTTCGTGGAGCATGTGAGCAAGGCACGCACCATCGTCAAAATGGGTAGTCCAGATCAGAGTGTGGTGGAGAACCTGTCTGACCAGATAAGTGAGGCTATTCGCCAGCTGCCAATGACCAGGGACCAAGGCGTGGCCTACAGAATGAATGAAGTATTTGTGGATGTAAAGGATCATTCCAACATCCTCATGAATTGTGATGGAGCTGTTTTGGAGAGGAAGAGTCTTAACCGTGTCTACATACAAGCATTCCTCAATGGTTAGTCCATGAAGAGAAGAAAATACTCTGTATTAAGGCTCCTCCCCCTCCCCTCTCACCAGATTCTCCTGAATGCAAGTTGATCCTCAATGACATAGAAGCCATTCTGCTTCAGGGAAAAGGTCAGATGACACACAGCATGTCTCGTCAGGTTCGTCTGAACGATGTGGTGCTGCATCCTTGTGTCGACAAGTCCCTGTACAAGAAATCAAGGGAGATTAAGTTCCAACCTGTAGACGGATACCCATTTGAGTTGCTGCGGTGTTCCATAGACCCTTACGTGAGTCCCCCGGTCAATGTCACTGCTCTCATGGAGTACAGCGAACAGCGGAACACTGTGAGGATCACTTCTTCCTTTAGCATCAGGAAGAAACACAACCTCAAGTTGCGTCCAATCAGGGAACTCCTTATTCGATTCCCTGTTCCTGCCAGCTGGAGCACTCTCTTCCAGGCCGACACGCTCTTTGGGGGGACAAAATCTGTGAGATCAACGTCCACTCTCAGAGGAAGTTTCAGAAGGAAGATTAAGACTAGTTCCTGTCAGATTGAGACACAGCTGGGCTCTGCCAAGTATGAGGCTGAACATGGGAGCATTCTATGGAGGATTGGACATTATGTAGAAACCTCTGTGCCTCACACCTTGCGCTGTGACATTCAGCTAAAACCAGGTGAGTAGGGTTTAGACTAAAAATGAATGGGTTTCCTATTCTCTCTCTCTCTTCCTCCCTCCCTCCCTCCCTCTCTCCCTCCCTCCCTCCCTCTCTCCCTCCCTCCCTCTCTCCCTCCCTCCCTCTCTCCCTCCCTCCCTCTCTCCCTCCCTCCCTTTGCAGGCATGCACAAGCCTGATATCACATCAGAGTATGCTGAGGTGTCTTTCACCCTGCCAGGTAGCTCCACGGGTCTGCAGATACGAGCATTCAAGGTGAATAGGTGTACGCCTGAACGCTGGGTCAAGTATGAGATCCTCTATCACTACCGTGTCCAGATGTTCCCTGACCTCTCTATCGATTAGCAACAATTCCATTCCATTCTGAGGACCCATACCCATTTTTCATGATTTTAATTCCATAACTCCTACAACATGTTATGAATACTTTCATACTAGCGTAGATACATTAATTTTTTTGATTAGTTTTCTTTTTGCGCATGCGTAGAGCTGTGTTAGTGGGCTCCAATTAGAATTGTTCAGCTAGAAGAGAAAAATGTGCTCACGACTACAACAGGTATATTTACAAAGCATAATGAGCCGTGGGGCACTGCAGGATTTCCAGGCCCGTGACCTCTATCATGAAATAGCTGGACTTTGTGGAGGTAAGCTATTCTAGCACACGTTTAGCTATAATAGCTAGAATTTCGTATCTTTTATTCAAGAAACTCTAGATGAGAGTAATGAAGAATACTTTCCAGAGTTTATATCTTCCTTGAACAAGCATTTGAAGCCATTGGGTTTGGAAATGGGCGGGGCTTGGATGGAGAACTCCTTGGAGTATTGGTATGCTGTGGTCAACAGAACACCTGATGCCGCAGCCAAAGTGGGGTCAAAGTTCAATCCTCAGGAACTGGAATACTTCAATAAGATAGTATGTCTATAAGGGTAAAGTTTACATGTGGTCGTTAAATCAATGGGGTGCACTAGTGAGTCAACACCAGTACCATAGCTAGCTAAAAGCATAAATTCATTATAGGGGACCTGAACTCCGGTACGTACTAAATGCTTGTTTGTGGGTCTTCCTACGAATTGTGATATATCTCCCACAATGAGCGTAGTAACTATCTATGTAGGTAAAACTGCTGGTGCTTGATGAAGGAGTGGTCTCGAGTGCCAGGCTCTTGAACATCACTTGTGAAATGGAAAGGAAGATATCAGCAGCAGATGCACAAAAGTTTCTCAAGAGCCTTATCAAGGAGCACTGGCTCACTGAGGTACATATGCAGAACTCAGTGATAGCCAATTATCCACCATTCATGTCATTACTATTGTTTCAGAATGAAGGGAAGTTTAGTGCAGGTCCAAGATTTATTCTCGAACTTCGACCGTTTCTCTCCGAAATTTGTGGAGATGATATCATACTCTGTAAGACATGCAGTGAACCAGTCATACAGGTACTAAATCCATGGTGACCTATCACCATATCACCACTAAATAGAGGGTGGGCTAAGATAAAGGAAGTGGGCTGGGTCTATGGAATTAACACCCTGTTTTGAAAGTATAGCTAAGGGTAGACCGACTATATTCATGGCGACTCTATCACATTTTTATTAAGGGTCAAGGTTGTGAACTGTGTGAGGTGAAACTCCACCCTCTATGCGTCGCCAAACTTGCCAAAGGAAGGTAAAAAGGTAGAATGATACTTTCATAAAGTCGGTCATTCATGATTAATTTTGTAGGAGTGAGATTCGTTGTCCTGGTTGCTCTGCAAAGTGGTTACATGGTATTCCTGATATTGTAGTCCCAATGAAATCACACTCTGTAGTCAGAGTTGCTAGGGGTAGCGGTAACAAGGAAAATGGACGCGACACTGAAGATGGCCCACCCAGAAAAAGATCACACAAATCCTGGGAAAGAAGAAAATGATCTGCTAACAAAGCTAGTAATTGTGGTCAACCAGCTTTCACTCTCATTGTTCTCACAGAGGCATTACATCCTGTATTCTTTTTTCAGTTGCAGCCTTTCTAACAGGATAGCAACTGTTCATTTAGTCTGTATATGCAATACTAAATAATTGTATGTTCTTTTAGAATGATAATAATTGATTGTAGAGAAGATTACTTTAAGTTCAAGTCAAAGTGGTATTCTCCATGGTTCTTCCCCACCCGACGCAAGTTAGACACATGGTCTCCCATTTCCTTGATTGTCTGCACATGCTCTTCCAGAAAGTTCTCATCCAGAAAGTTAGCAAACTACCGTATAGAGAGAATTTGTGGTATGGTAGGGGGTTGAAATTCGATGCTGGGAATGATTCCTTACATCATAGTCCTTGTGATCATCAGCCATGTTGCGAAGAGCAATCAGTGCCACGTTCCCTTCTTTCTCCATCTCTAGAGCACTTTCCATTGCCTCCAAACCTGCAGGAAATTATAAATATGAATGCTGTTAGAAGACAGTTACTCTGGATCTCTTTTGCATAAATGCAGATAAGATAGATGTGCTCTTATCTGACCTGTGCCCCATTCATCTTTGGCTGGTTTCTTGATATCCTGGAAGGTGACCTGACCTCCTCTCTTGCTCTGGTATTTGGCCAGCATCTCGACGTGCTGGAGCTCTTCATGAGCTGCCTTGTGGAAGTACTGGGCAAAACCAGGCAGGGCCACGTTATGCCTCTCAAAGTAGCTGGCCATGGAGAGATACTTGTACATAGCCTCCAGCTCCAAAGCTATCTGAGAATTGATGGCTTTCTCGCAGTCTGAGTGGAAATTCTGCCTCACTTCACCAGCCATTACTAGAGTTAATTGTAATGTAATAAACCCGCAATATTTAGGACGCATGCGCAGGTATACAGCCAGCCTCAATGCGGAATTGCGCATGCGTGTATGTTTGCCACGTGTATATGTAGTAATGTCGGTAAGGGTTGTTATCCAGTTATCTTCTTCTGCGAGCTTTGGTGAGTCTCTTCGTGAATAGTATACCTAATAACTGCCATACTTTCTTCCAGTTGCTCACGTGACTGCGGAGATTCTGAAAAAGGAGCTCCCTTCAATTGAAGTCACCTTTGCTTCTGGGACCTCTGTAACCACCAAAAAGTGAGCTCTCTTTCATGCTAAACACGCTCATTATTATTGTCTTGCTGTTGCAGTGGTATCAATATAAATGGGGCACATGCTGTAGCTCGGTATTTGTGTCGTCTTGTCCCCAAGGGTACCACGTTCCTGTATGGAACCACAAACCTCGAGAAGGCTGAAGTTGACCACTGGCTAGAGTACAGCCTGACAACTTTGACTCAGCGTCAGGGTGTCGCACCCACAGAAGCTTTGGAGTATCTGGACTCCATCCTTGCCCCGAGGGTGTATCTGGTGGGCTATGACATGACCTTAGCTGACCTTGCCGTCTACAGCTCAGTTAGAGGTCAGTTTTGCTCCTATCATTTAGAGTTGAGTGTATATATTCCTTCCCTTGTAGGACTGAGTGACCTCTCATTGTACCCCAATGTCATGCGATGGTTCAATTACATTGCCAGTAAGCCTGAAGTGGCATTTGTCACCAGCAAAATGCTCACTGAAGAGGAGGTAAGCGCAAATGAGAGAGATTTGTGTGTAGAGGGGAAGAAGAAATATTTCCTCAGGCCAATTCTTCTAAGACAGCACAGGCTGAGGGTAAATATGTGGAACTTCCTGGAGCAGAGATGGGGAAGGTCGTGACCCGATTCCCACCTGAAGCTTCGGGGTGAGTTCAGTGCTGGGCCACACGGAAAGAATTTACTCTTGTAATTGATGCATAGGTACTTGCACATTGGCCATGCCAAAGCAGCATTGCTGAATCAGCACTATCAACTAGCCTTTAAGGGGAAGTTAGTGATGAGGTTTGACGACACTAACCCTGAGAAGGAGAATGTAGAGTTTGAGAAGGTGGGTTCAGTGCAGGAGCTGTACATTCTGATAATGCTGAATCCTGCCCCTTTGGTGTTAGGTGATTCTGGAAGACGTGGCCATGTTGAATATCAAGCCTGACATCTTCAGCTTCACCTCGGACTATTTTGACCTTTACCTGTCCTATGCTGATAAGATGATCGCCAGTGGCAATGCCTATGTTGATGACACACCCCCTGAAGAAATGAAAAGGATGAGAGAGAACAGGATCAAGTCTCCTAATAGGGAAAACTGTGAGTGTGCATTAGGGAGGGGGAGTGTAGTCATGTGACAGGGTGAGTATCGTCATGTGACTTGTATGATTGTGTGCCTGTAGCTGTGGCAAAGAATCAGGAGTTGTTTGAAGAGATGAAGAAAGGCAGCGAGAAGGGGCTAAAGTGTTGCTTGAGGGCTAAAATTGACATGACTTCTGACAATGGCTGTCTTCGAGACCCCACCATGTACAGGTGCAAGTCAGAACCCCATCCTCGCCATGGAAACAAATACAAGTGAGCAAATTGCAGAAGTACTTGGAATAACACTGTTTTTTTGTTTCCTTATTAGGGTGTACCCTACGTATGATTTTGCGTGTCCCATCGTGGACAGTGTGGAAGGTGTGACCCATGCCCTGCGTACCACAGAGTACCACGACCGTGACCCTCAGTATGCTTGGTTCTGCAAACAGTTGGGCATCAGGGAACCATATGTCTACGAGTACAGTCGCCTCAACCTACAGAACACTGTCCTCTCTAAGAGGAAACTTCGCTGGTTTGTCGAGCAAGGCATCGTCTCTTCATGGTAACTTATTACAACTCGTAGGGCATGGTTAGTAATAATATTGTTGTAATGACAGGGAAGATCCGCGTTTCCCCACTGTTCGTGGTGTACTTCGTCATGGGATGACAGTGGAGGGCTTGAAGCAGTTCATCATGACACAGGGGTCCTCCCGTGCCATAGTGGTTATGGAGTGGGACAAGTTGTGGGCCAGCAACAGAAAGGTCGGGAAAACCTCCTCTGGCGGTCAGTGTCAATACTTGTTTGTTTGTGATTGTAGGTGATTGACCCCATCTCTCCTCGCTTCATGGCACTCCAGAAGGAAGGTGTGGTCCCTCTCACCATCGCTGGAGTCACCGAGTCATGTGCCAAGAAACCCAAACACCCAAAGGTAAATTATTACAGGGGGTCCCCTTGACTTAAACCCCTCCCTTTGCCCCCCTAGAACCCAGATGTGGGTGAGAAGGAGGTATGGTACTCGTCCTGTGTGCTGATTGAGGGGGAGGATGCACTCATGTTGAAAGAAGATGAGAAAGTTACGCTGATTAACTGGGGCAATGTTCTCATCAAATCCATCCTCAGGTTCATAGTAATCGACCTTGTTTTTGATTGAATCTCTCATCGTGCGTCATGGCTATAGAGATTGTTCTGGTCATGTGACTGGCCTGGAGGGAGAATTGGCTCTTGATGATGTCGATTACAAAAATACCCTAAAGCTAACCTGGCTAGCAAAAACTGACCATGCTCCTTTCACACCCACTGTGTGTGTACACTTTGATCACCTGATCACTAAGGGGGTGCTCAAACCTGACGACGACTTCAAGGATTATGTTAACAGAAATTCCAAGGCAAGTCGGATTACAAGATTACTGGTTTAAATTACTGACTAGTTTTAGGTATCCTATGAGATGTTGGGAGATCCTTCGCTACGACAACTGAAGAAAGGCGACATCATTCAAGTCCAAAGACGAGGTTTCTACATATGTGATGAGCCTTATCGCCCACCCTCGGTCCACTCAGGGGTGGAGTCACCTTGCATCCTCTTTAATGTTCCAGATGGCCACAGTAAACAAATGCCCACCTCAGGCAGCAAAGTAAGACAAATGCTTTTAGAAGACCACGCACAGGTCTGGCTCATCTTTAGCATGTATGCGTACATCTGTAGTCAATACATTGTATTACAATGAACTATTCATCCATGCTGATGTGCTTTAATTAGAATCAAGACTGTTACTGCAGCTAGTTGATTGAAAGTGTTATCAAAATATTTCAGAAGAAGAAGGCAGAAGGTCCAACAGACCCCCAGCAACCTGCTAAGAAGCAAAAGCTACCTCCATCAACCTCCAAAGAAAGCTCCATGGCAACCAACACCGCTGACGCGAAATCTGTGGACTCTATCCCTGCAACCAAATCACATGACCAGGACTCACTGAAGGCTGAGATTGATGCCCAAGGGGCAAAGGTCAGAGACCTGAAAGCAGCTGGGGTAGATAAGGTGACCAAGACATATTTTGCATGGCCTTTTGGAGTAAGACATGTTATTATCATGTGACATAGAGCGTAGTGGATGGTGAAGTGAAGGTGCTATTGGCCCTGAAGGCACAATACAAAGCACTCACTGGTGAGGAATTCGTCATACTTAATACGAGTGTCCACAATGGTGATGTTGTGTAGGTGAGGAGCTGTTGGGTGGGAGAGGGAAAAGCAAGGGGGGAAAGATTAAGCCAAAAGTAACAGGTGCGGAGGGTGCTGAGAAGAAAGCAAAGGAGACAAAGAAAGACATATCTTCAGGCAAAGGTGTGGCTGAAGATAATGTCAAGACTGGAACGAGGTGAGGAAGTTTGTAGCGTCAGAGCTCATAAATGCAATGCTGGCCTGGCCACTTGAATGATGTAATATATGATAATAGACTTGGCCTGGAAATAAAGAAGGAAGAGAATTTGAGTGAGTGGTACTCTCAAGTGATCACTAAGGCAGAGATGGTGGAGTACTATGATGTTAGTGGTTGCTACATTCTGCGTCCTTGGGCGTATGGCATCTGGGAACGCATACAAGGTAAAGGATGTGGTGATAGGTGTGTGTAATGATATACAATATCATCTCCAGCCTTCTTTGATGGAGAAATCAAGAAGCTTGGAGTGGAAAACTGCTACTTTCCAATATTTGTCTCGCGGAGTGCCCTGGAGCGAGAGAAAGAGCATATTGCGGACTTTGCCCCTGAGGTAGCATGGGTGACCAGGAGTGGCAAATCAGAGCTGGCTGAACCGATAGCTATTCGACCTACGAGTGAAACTGTCATGTACCCAACATTTGCCAGGTGGGTCCAGTCCCATCGAGACCTCCCCATCAAAGTCAACCAATGGTGCAACATAGTGGTGAGTAGTAGTGTGCTCTTATTAGAGTTGAAAACTTTCCCCCCAAGTCTATAGACTTGGTAAATCTCTGAAAAGTTGTGTGACCGATTTAGGTTTTAACACTCAATGAATCTAGGCATCATGCCGAATGCTTTGGTCTAATTGGTAGCTTATTATCAGTAGCATTATCAAATTTCGATTTATTTAGCGTTGGGAGTTTAAACACCCTCAGCCCTTTCTGAGGACGAGGGAATTTCTCTGGCAGGAAGGTCACACTGCTCATGCTAACAAGAAAGATGCAGAGGAAGAGGTAGATTGCCAAGATTGTTAAATGCTCTGCCCAAGCTTCTTCTCTCACTCCTTGGTGTGGTGTGTGATTAGGTGCTGATCATCTTAAAGTTTTATCAGCGTGTGTATGAGGAGCTGCTTGCCATTCCTGTCATTCCTGGCAAGAAGACAGAGAAAGAGAAGTTTGCTGGAGGTGATTATACCACCACTATTGAGGCTTTTGTCTCTGCAAGTGGACGTGCTATCCAGGTAGGTGTGGCAAGTGGGAGGGGCACCTAGGATGGCATTTTTTCTTTACAGGCAGCCACCTCTCATCATTTGGGGCAGAATTTTTCCAAGATGTTTGAGATAGAGTTCGAGGATCCAATGAAGGAGGGAGAACATGAGTTTGCCTACCAGAACAGCTGGGGACTTACCACTCGCTCCATTGGTGTCATGGCGATGGTCCATGGGGACAACTCGGGCCTTATCCTGCCCCCTCATGTGGCCCAGGTCCAAGTGGTGGTGATTCCTTGTGGCATCACTGCTTCTCTATCGGGTGATGCTCGTAGCAATCTCTTCACAAAATGCCAAGAGTTTGTCACAGAAATGAAGGCAGCTGGATTGCGTTGTCATGGTGATTTCCGTGATAACTATAGTGCTGGTTGGAAATTTAATCATTGGGAATTGAAAGTGAGCCTAGTTTTCAAGGCTTCTTCCATATCAATATTTTGATATATATTAGAATAATAGGTGCTGAGTATTGTTACAATCTCTATTATTAGGGGGTTCCAGTTAGAGTGGAGCTAGGGCCACGTGATGTGGAGTTGAAACAATTTGTTTCTGTGACGAGAGACATAGGAAAGAAGGAGACCAACCCTCTTGCCGGAGCTGCTGACAAAATTAAGAAAATTATGGAAGAAATGCATCAACGAATGCTAAACAGGCAAGTTATTTTAAAAGCGTAGGGTTATGTGATCACATATCACTTGCACATATTAAGCCGGCCTGAGGGCAATTTGGTTGTCCTGAGGTGTGCAAAGTGTGCAGATAGCAAAAGTGGATTTGTATGGCCTCCCTTACTGTGATCCTACCATGTAATTGGAGGTCCTGGAATCCTCTAACACATCAGAGCACTCATGATTGTTAATGTTTGTGTGAGCACACCTAAAAGCTTCCCTGTTTGCAAATAGGCCACTTCCTTTCTTTATAGCTGGCACATACCTCTCCTTTGTGTGTCATGTACTGTCTCACATCCCTGGGCTCTTGTCCCCTTTATGGACATGGATGGGTACCTGATTGGTGGGATCAGATCATGTGAGAGTGTTCTATTAGCCAATACACTAGTAAATTTCACCAAAGGGCAAGTGTTGCTGTGCAGCAAAACAACATTCCAAACCAGAATATCCGTCCTTTCAACAGCTATTCCATTCTTTCATGGAAGTGTTTGCTTTAAGTAAAAGAGTTATTCTTCCACTCATTTTGATTGTTTTGTGGGACAATTGGGATAATAATCTATTGATAACTTTTCGTATTATTATAATCTCACCATTCTCTGTATAAAACAATAATTTGCACTAGGTAATGATAATAACCTCTCTTATACATACTATTACTGTTGGTTTGGCTAAGATAAGCACTGACTCATAGGAAGTAGCTGGTGTTATTTTTAAGTAGTTTTTGAGAGGTTTAGAGGAATGCTAGGAGGTTCTAAAGATGCACTCATGGCTGACCTGTTTACCAAAGAAACAAAAACGCTGCAACATAAACACTGCAGCGAATTACATTGATGACTTCCATCTGCTTTCTGTTCTCAGCACCAATTTTTTTTGTCTTGTCACTTGATAGGGCAAAGAAGGAGTTGGATGATCATGTGATGGTGACTGAAGAGTGGGAAGAGTTTTGTTCTGGTTTGGACCGAAAGATGCTCATTATGGCTCCATTCTGTGGGGAAATCCCCTGTGAGGACCTCATCAAAAAGGATAGTGCTAGGCAAGTGTGTGGAACTAATGTGGGAGAAATTAGATAAAGAGAATTTTAATTTTTACAGGGACGTGGTGGTGGAGCCTGGTGCTCCTGCCATGGGAGCAAAGTCTCTCTGTATTCCCTTTGATCAGCCACGCCCCCTTACTCCTGGACAGCACTGTGTACACCCCATGTGTGACAAGATTGCCCAGTACTACACCCTCTTTGGACGAAGTTACTAAGCAAACTGTATTTTATTGGTTTTGTGGTAATTTATTCTAGAAGGCGCATGCGCATATGTGCACGTACACATTAAATAAAATACCCGGGGTCAACCCGTTCCATTATTTTTAATACAAAAGTCAAGACAAGAAGTTGCACAAGTCTTAGTCATGTCTCGAAACCAAGTTTTCCGTCACTTGATCCACGATGTATCACAAGAATTAAGCACAGACAATTCTTCTGCCATATCCTTTATTAGCGGAGTATCTTCTTCGCAGTTTGGTCAGCAACAGCGCGGCTGCTGTTGTCATAAGTCGTGCATTAATACCCCGCTGGACTTGTTGACGTGTATGCTCAATAAAGGCTGCTATAGTGAGAATAATATCGACCCGCTCATTTCCATTCTCAAGCATGTGAATCGAGAGGATTTGGCATCCAAGTGCCAACAGTATCAGCTTCAACAGAAAGGTAACTGGATCTGTACAACCATCCTCCCTACTTTGAAGTGTTAGATAAACATTGTTCAATGGTATGTTGTTCAGTGAGAGTGTTGGATAAACACTCTTACAGTGGCCACTTCTGTTCTCAAAGTTTATGAGGTTAGATGAGGTATTGAATGACCTCTTTGAACTGTTAGGTAACCAAAAAGCCTTATTGGCTCCACAGTGACCACCTGTGGGTCAAGTCTTTATTAGATCATTAGTTTTGATCATTAGTTTGATAAGACTTCACTATAATGGATTTATTGCAATTTTGCAGAACAAATGTCTGAACATCGATCTTCATCAACCCCTTCTCCTGCTGGCTCCCCCACAGTCACCAAAGCCACATCCCCAAACACTCTTGCCACACCTCCAACCAGCTCGACATCAACCACAACACCCCCAAATGACGTCATGCAAGTTCCTCTTTCACAACGCGACAATTTGAAAGAATCAAAACAAAAGATTTGTCAGATAGGAAAACAGATCCGTTCTAGAGTGAGCATAGCTTTTCAACGTACTAGAAAGAGCACCAGTGTATCTGATGACGACAACTTCATTCTTGTGGATTCTCCTCCTGAAAATATTTCAAGCCCTGAAATAAGTCCCCTCCGACACCCACAGCTGAACAGACAGTTGAGTAGGAGTATGGATGAAGGTATGGAGTCATTGTCACCATCACCACCACCACTACCACCGTCACCTTCAAGACAGCAGCAGCAAATTCAACATGCTTCACTCTGTGTAGAGCCAAATAAATCTCTCTCATTCGATGCATCTCCCCAATCTCCTCATATCACACGTTTCTCACGTTCTTTGCCTCTCAACTACACCCAATCCCTCCCTAATTTCCCAAACCTCATCTCCCCCTTATCCTCCAATAAACACGAACCAACCTTCATCTGGAGAGTGCAGCGTAAGGACTTTATCCAGCCTCTCTTCTACCACAAGAACAAGTACTTTGAGAAACATCTCACTGTCACTGCTGCTTGCTCTCGCCAGGAAAAACTCCGTGGTTTGACCTTTGTCATGAAACTTTACCCAAATGGAATCAACTGGGACCAGGATTCATCGGCCACTCTCCAAGTGAGGATTGAAGGGATCAAGAAACAGTCACACTCGTCTAGCTCACTCAGTTTTGAGGTGGTTGCGTTGGAGAGGGAAGGTGGGTCCTGTCAAGTGGCTGCGAGGAAGAAGGTATGCAAATTGGCAGAGGAACAAGGATTTTCCTTGAAGGAGTTTCTATTTCATGACGTTGTCAAATCATCTCAAGCAAAGTGGATCGATCTGCACTTCACCATGTGTCTGTTTTATGAGTTGGGGGGAAAAGACTGGGTCCACATTGGCAGGGATGAAATTGTCTAGTAATCTCAGGGTTTTCAGGTGACCACTGAACATCTTTGAACCTTGGCAGTACATGAATTGGATACTATGGATTTTTATTGCTTTGGCAAAATTAATAATTATGATTTACATGTATTTTGCATTTCTAATTTTTTTTTTTTTTTTTTTTTTTTCATGATGCAACTGGAATTCGATTATACACAGACAAACAAATAAGTCCAAGTCATGGCACTCCGTCTAGAGAGGGGGGGGGGGGGGGGGGGGAGAGTTGGGAGGCGATGTAGCCATAAACAGGCGTTGCCACGCCACAGGGCGATGGCTAGTCGACCAAAGAGGTGCTTGGAAGAGTTGGAGGAATCTGTAGTACCCACTCTGTCTGCGATGGCCTTGCCAATGCCAATGGAGCGAACAGTTTGAATTGTGTCGTCAGCAAGGCCCCCTAATGTTTCTGCTACCAGAGGAATGAAGTGCAAGCCTGCCGAGCGGCAAGTTGATAAAGAGGATGCTAGCTTGCGGTTCACTCCCACCTGAAGGGCATGGCCTGGGGTGAAGGAGGCTTCATTTAGAGTCTGCTGCTGCAGGGGGCTGATTACGTGGACATCCAGAGCTGCAGGACGGCCCCCTTTCCAATTGGGTAGAAGGATATCAGCTGGGCGAGAGAGGGAGCTGGCAAGGAGGCCAGGGGTCTCCTTGGAAGGGGCCAAGGCTGCAGACTGGGCTGCAGAGAAGACCACATCACGTATGGCATTATGCCGGGAAATGCGGTCACCGTTTCCACTACACCCAACCTGGTGATCACCAAAGATCCGGCATTCTGGGCAAGGAAGTGGATTACTTTGGAGAGGAAGTAATTATTTCTAATTACTTCTGCGCATGCGTAATATAATACATTGAACTTTAACCTACTAACAGCTTCATCCCATGATGACTCGTTTCATATCTTTAGCTTTGAGATACTTTCGAGTAAGTTAGATGAATGCATGCCATATCAGATGCAAATGGACTGTCCAATGTTGACAGCTAGTTAAATTGTGAGTTTATCTTCTGCAGGTGTCCTCCCTTGCCCCTCACTACAGATGTGTCTGTTCTCCCAATACTAAGGTAGGGTAACTAGTGGCTACTGCAACTGAGCCCCTCCCCTTTAGCCTGCAGCATAGCATGTGCTGAACATGTCATTATGGAAAATGGATTGAGTTTTGTTCCTCCTCCCCCTCTCCTCCCCTTTTCCTCAATTTCTCCTCCCCTCTTCTTCCTCCTCCTCTTTCTCCTCCTCCTCCTCTGGTCCCCTACTCCTCCCCCTTCTCCTATTCCTTGGATATTAGATGAATGCAGAGGGGAAACCTGTTGAAAAACAGACACGATTTCTTTCCATATGTATAGAGGACTCCTCAACTACTTCCAAGTTGGAATCACTCCAGGCCAAGATTGATGCTCAAGGGAGTAAGATCAGAGAGCTGAAAGCCATAGGAACTGAGAAGGTGAGTGAGTAGAATCACTGTAATGGATAGTGAAGTTGATTGGTTGTATTATGGTGAATAGAGTATAGTGGAGGGTGAAGTGGAACAGCTATTGGCTCTGAAGGCACAGTACGAAGAACTCACTGGTGAGGTACATAGTCCATTGTAGTTTTTAGCTTTGTAGTGTTATTAGATGATTTATTGGTGGGTTGAACTCAGCGTAGGTGATGATCTTTCACCTGGGCATGGGACAGGGAGGAGCAAAGCAAAGCTCAAAGAGAAACCTGGAAAGAAAAATGCAGCTGGAACTAGGTGAGATGAACTCCTCTATGAACTGGTCCTATGGCAGTGATGGATGTGTGTAAAAATTGTAGGCAAATCTTTGCCAGGAAAGAAGAGAATTTTAATGACTGGTATTCGGAGGTGATCACTAAGGCAGAGATGGTGGAGTACTATGATGTTAGTGGTTGCTACATCCTGCGTCCTTGGGCGTATGGCATCTGGGAACGCATACAAGGTAAAGGCATATAATCTGATATATGTGTATAATGAAATGCAATATTATCTCCAGCCTTCTTTGATGGAGAAATCAAAAAGCTTGGAGTAGAAAACTGCTACTTTCCACTTTTTGTTTCCCGGAGTTCCCTGGAGCGAGAAAGAAAGCACATTACAGATTTTAACCCGGAGATGGCATGGGTGACTAAGGGTGGCCGATCAAAACTGGCACGTCCGATAGCTATTCGACCTACGAGCGAAACCATAATGTACCCAACATTTGCCAAGTGGGTCCAGTCCCATCGAGACCTCCCCATCAAAGTCAATCAATGGTGCAACATAGTGGTGAGTAGTAGTGTGCTCTTAAGTATTAAATAGAGTAGCAATCAATGCATTCTAGCGTTGGGAGTTACAACGACCCAAGCCCTTCCTGAGGACAAGAGAATTTCTCTGGCAGGAAGGTCACACTGTTCATGCTAACAAGAAAGATGCAGAGGAAGAGGTATAAGGCACAGCTGCTCATGATTGGATTGACCTGTCCTTTGATATTTGCTCTCTCTTCTTTCTTCCCCCTGGTGTGGTGTGTGATTAGGTGCTGATCATCTTAAAGTTTTATCAGCGTGTGTATGAGGAGCTGCTTGCCATTCCTGTCATTCCTGGCAAGAAGACAGAGAAAGAGAAGTTTGCTGGAAGTGATTATACCACCACCGTTGAGGCATTTGTCCCTGCAAGTGGACGTGCTATCCAGGTAGGTGTGGTGAGTGGGAGGGGCACCTAGGATGACATTTTTCTTTGCAGGCAGCCACCTCTCATCATTTGGGGCAGAATTTTTCCAAGATGTTTGAGATAGAGTTCGAGGATCCAATGAAGGAGGGGGAACACAAGTTTGCCTACCAGAACAGCTGGGGACTTACCACTCGCTCCATTGGTATCATGGCAATGGTCCATGGGGACAACTCTGGCCTTGTCCTGCCCCCTCATGTGGCCCAGGTCCAAGTGGTGGTGATTCCTTGTGGCATCACTGCTTCTAATCGTGAGAGTGTCCTTGCCGCTTGTCAAGACTTTGTTGACGACTTGCGGGCAGCAGGCTTGCGATGTCATGGTGATTTCCGTGACAATCATATGGTGGGCAAGAAATTTTACCATTGGGAACTAAAGGTAAGGGCACTCCATTGGGTAAGGGCATTCCATTGGGCAAGGGCAAGGGCACTCCATTGGGAACTGAAGGCAAGGACACTCCATTGGGAACTAAATTTATGGTAGTAGGTGTTAATTGGTTGAGAGATTTCTTTCTTTCCCACCAGGGGGTTCCTTTGCGAGTGGAACTGGGGCCTCGAGATGTGGAATTGAAGCAGTTTGTATCAGTAACGAGGGACGTATGGGGGAGGGAGACACACCCTCTGGAAGGGGCTCCTAATAGAATAAAGAAGATACTGGAGGACATGCATTGTAGGATGCTGGATAGGTAATCAGTCTTGATAAGAGGTATATTAATGGTACATCACCCACTATATGACAGGGCTAGGAGAGAGTTGGAAGATCATGTGACAGTGACTGAAGAGTGGGAGGAGTTTTGTTCCAGCCTGGATCGAAAGATGCTCATTATGGCTCCATTCTGTGGGGAAATCTCCTGTGAGGATCTTATCAAGAAGGACACCTCTAAGCCAGAAGATGTCAAGACAGAATCTACTGGAGCAAAGTCCCTGTGTGTTCCTTTTGATCAGCCACGCCCCTTAGCCTCAGGGCAGAGCTGCATACATCCTGAATGCAACAATACTGCTCAGTACTATGCCCTTTTTGGACGAAGTTACTGAACAAACTTCATCAGCCACAAATCACTAGTAAATAATAATAAAATCAATGGCACTTTGTGAACAGCCATTGTATTGCCTTGGGGGCATTACCACCACAGCCATTGTATTGCCTTGGGGGCATTACCGCCACAGCCATTGTATTGCCTTGGGGGCATTACCTCCACAACCAACCATCTTCAAAATGAGTATTCAAGAAGTTTTGTTGAATGAATGAAAACAAACGAAACTGTTTAAGTGAGTGCTAAAATTTAGTTTTTTGCCAAAACCACCACCACCATGTCCATGCATCACACTCTGTACACATATGAGTCACTGCAATACAAAAAATATAATGCAATCATCCACCCTATTTGACACACTGACAGTACTACCACTCCCTAGGGACTCACCTATGGGTGATGTAGCGAACCCATCTGTAAGGGGCATAGCTTGGCTTCCCTTGCTCAAACACTCGAAGAAAACGAATATTCATCCCAGAACAAATGAACATGGGGATCTCAAAGTCCAGGCTCACTTGGTTCACCTCCTTCTTCACAGTCTTTGACATTTCAGAAAGTGTTAGCTGTCAAATACAATGCATGTAACAATTTACACGCGAGAAAATTCTGTTTGTACCTTGAGTACAAGGATTTGCTCACTGCCGCCATCAATCTTTTTGATTCTCCATACATTAGTCTTATTACCTAAGTGGAGTTCTGATGTCTGGCCTGGGCCAAGGGGTTCATGGGAAGAGCTCACAGTTGCTTTGGGAACAGGAATACGCACTGTGACATTGGTGCCTGACCTATGTAAGATGTTTAATAGTCTTACACTTTTTACATGCAAGAAAAGTGACTCACGTTTTACTGGAGACCTCGCATTTAAGACGCACACACACCCTCAGTGTTCTGAAGAGTAGATAAGTAGGATGGGCATATATTATGTAACCATCACGTGATTATCACATGATTATCACACTTACTTTGGCACTTCTCCATCTTCCACAGTTGTGTATACTCGGAAAGGGATAGCATTAAGAAAATCACCTGTGACCCGATAGTTCATCAAGGTAAACTGGAAAAGATCTCATAATTAAAATAGGCACCAAAATAATTATTAATAACCTACCTCTCCATCTGGGGCTATAATGCTGATGATGCGTTCCTGATCAAATAGTTGTAGCTGCGCACTCTCATGAAAGTTACAGTCATCCAAGACCACACCTCCCATGCCACGCCTCCTCTCCTCTGCTCCCACGAGGAGGTCCTCGTTGAGTCCCAAGCGAATTTCTGCTTCCCCTGCCAGGAAACTCTTCATCTGAATGCAACCATCTAAGTGCGATCTCAAAATGTTGCCCTGAAAGTATTCAAACATCATAATGACCACATCCCCTTCTATCAACTTACATTGTTGGCAACTAGGACCGTTAATCTCTCCAGGAGGTCGATAAAAATCTCATTTTTCTGGTTTCTCATGGATTCTAGGGAAGTGGCAATTGGTTTGTTAGCAGCGTGACTGGGAAGGGTGTTTGAAGAGGCCATGCGGGACAGGGGGGAGCCCCGGGACTCATATGTCACAGGACAGGGGGTGTGGCAGATATAGGATTTGAGGACTTCTGTATTTGTGCCCTGAGGATAACCAAAGTCCTGGAAGAGAGAGGATTAGAGGGAGGAATGAAGATCTATCAGTGTGATCAGTGAAACTCACAAGGACTTCATCAAGTAGTTCATATACGAGGACAAAGTTCAGACGAATGGCCTCTTCATTCAGTACACCACAGTAATCCTTGCACAGTCCAGCTATCCTGAGGCAGAGGAGGAGACAATGAAGAGTGAAGGTTCTGTAGAGCAATTGGTTAGGGGGGAAAACCTTGAGAGCAGCTCTAACACGAATGCCGGCCCAACATTGAACTTGGTAGCACACACAAAGTAGAGTCCATTTCTCTTAATGTAAAGGAAGTGAACGCCATCGTCACTTTGCTACATATTGGACAAGTGAAGAGTAGTCACAGAGAGAGAGAGGGCATGGCTTACAATAGTGGGTGGAGGGTATGTGCCTTTGGTTTCCTTCCAGGTCTTAATTTGTTTGAAGAAGAGGTCAGGCATGCCCTTGGGCACATCTGCTCTATCTGGTTCATATGGTCAAGACCAATCATTATTAGTACTGGCTACCTACAGCAAGATCAAACTGCAGTTTAAAGGATACAGTCCTTGAAGACGATGGTGTCTCCTCGAGGAGAGAGAATAAACAGCTGAGATAGCATCTTGATACATATACAGGATTTCCTCATTAACCACGCCCCTGTTTAATACAGCGCATGCGCACTCTAAAATACAAAAAATTCACAGTGGAAGACTCTGTTGTATCATACAATAATTAGTGAAAACCATGAGAAGAAGTTAGCAGTGGCTTTGCTGCTGGTAATGTCTGATGAGCAGTTGCGATTTCAAGATCATATCCAGAATGCGGTAGAAATCCCAAAGGGAATCAAAGTTCCAAGAGCAGTTGTCACTAAACGACTGCGCAATCACTTCATAGTGTGTGGTGGTGCATTGATGCTCTCAAAGTCATCCACCTCGGAGAATGTTACATCATAAACGTCACGTAAAGTCACATTTTCCACCACTTCAAAATTAGCAGTCACACAACACTTGAAGGACTTGCAAGAAGCATCTATCAGTGTGTGGTGTGTCGAAGAAACTTGGTCATCTCTGTGGTATACTCCAGTACACCTTGGGGAACAGGGAATTTGAGTTGGAGTGGCCTGGGAAGGTCCAGCAATGGGCTAGCAGGATTATCTGCAGAGACACTGATAGCAAGATGGAGAGTGCAATGATGGCTGATAGTCAGCAAGAAAACCAAATTATGAGGGATCTTTAGATGTGCCTGCAAGTAAGAGAATCTATCAGGCCATTCAGTTGACTCATTCACATATGGAATGACTTCAAGAGTAAGAGGTATCCACGTCTCAGAAGCCTTAATAACTGTAGGCGAGGCCACCTTCATTGAATATGATTTGTTCTCTTGTTTCTTGTCAATCATGGAGTTCATAATCCATTTGCGTGCAATTTTGAACTCTTTACTACTGGAACCTACAGAAAGTACATTGTGGCTCAGGTGATACCAGTGCAAGTGCTACCTTTGGTTAAGGTAAAGCAGGGTAATTCTGAACAATGGGTAATTCCGAAAGGTTCTGAAATAACTGAGACTTCTGAGCTCAAAGATATCTTTCTAAATAGAGCTCATAAGCTCAAGGAGTTTTGAAAAATTTTGAACTGTTAAGAATTACCCTGCCATTTGAAATTACACCCTGCTTACCTTATATATATATCACACATTATACCTAAGAGTATTAGTTGGTCAGTCATGATTATTCTATAGCTATTAATGGTAAGCAGTGGACATGCAACATATCCAATAATTGACCTCATGAATTAGAGTATTAGGTATGGGTATATGTATGACATGATCTAGGTCTACGTATGCTATCAGGAACTTTATTATACCATTATTAATATCTCAACTTACCTATGATGTCAGTACTCTCCTCTGAATCCAAGCTCTCTGAGTCTCTGGAGTTATTCTTGTAACTTACTACTAGCACTGATTCATCATCAAAACTTGGTTCCTTTGTAGTTCTGAAAGTGACCAGACTTGATCGACCTTGCTTTCCATCTTCAGTTTCTGGCTGTGAAGTCATGGTGTTACTATCATCACTAACGGATACATTCCTATTAAAGCTTTTCTCCTCTTGCATTTTTTATTTTTCGTCTAGTTAGAGACGATCGATCGTACGATGACTTGCACGCATGCGCGTATACCGTCTGGCTAGCTAGCTAGCTAGCTAGCTAGGGGGAGGGGCTAATGGTATGCAAAATGGACGTTGTAGTTGTAACTGGAGGCGTTGTTCCTGGGATAGCTGAAGTAGAACTGGGGGTGAGTGAGGACATTACATCTCTTGAGCTGATTAACCTGCTTGTAGAGGAGTTGGAACTGATTCCAGGGAGAGGGGCGTGGTACTTGCAACAGGAATGGCAAGGATGCAGTAAGTACCAGGAGTAGCCATGGAGGGGCCAGAGGTGGCTGTGGAGGGTGGGAGTGAGGGCCAGGGGTGGCTGTGGAGGTTTAAACTTGAAACTATTATTTGGATTATAGGAGAGTTGTTGCCTATGAATGCACCCATTCCTCAAGGGGATGAGGTTAAGCTAGAATTATGTTCAGCTGCACCACCACAGAAAGGAAGGTCATCAGAGATACTCAAGAATCAACGCACATCAAAAAGTGAGAGAGCCAAGCACCTTTTATAATAGTTCTAGTACTTATACATTATAACTATGCAGAAGTTTCAAGGGACCTTGGAAAGAAGTTTGTGAGGTCCCCTGGAAGTTTTATTTTGGCTGTCCCTAACTGTCGCCGGATCCATTGCATGAGTTGCTGTCTGGAGAAGAGACTGGACAGGCACAGGAGGAAATACAGTGGAACACTGCTGCAGAGGTTGGGGGCAGGACATCCCTTATGGGGACCACAGGAGCCTTCTCCTCTGGAATCTCTCAGACACACCCTTAGTTCTCTGGAAGAGAATAATCTCATAGCATGTGAGTAAAAGAACATTATAGCTGCAAGCAGCTGACCAACGATTTATTTTTTTTAGCTACTGAAGTATCAGATATGAATATTAAGTCAACTCGCATACAACAGTTGATTGCTCCTCTTCACGTGAAAGTGGAGAAGTTATCAGGAGAGCTGTCCACTCTGCAAGAGGAAGTGAAGAGAAGACGAGAAGAAAGAAACAGAAATGCACCAAAAAATGTGGAGCAGCTAAGGACAGACCTCACACAACTCCACGAAGAATTGGAGGTAAACTGTGAATAACCTTTGCCATGCTGATGATGAGTTTGATTCATTAGATGAAGAATCAGCTTAATTCAGGACTGAATTCAAAGATACAGAAGTTGAAAGATCACCTCAAGACCCAGAGGAAAGTACTAGAAGAGAAGAAGAGAGAAATAGAGCAGCTGAAGCGGTGGAACTCAGAGTCATATGACCTCAGCAGTGTATACAATGGTAGTCATGTGACTAAGCAGAAGATCTCTAAGACCAAAACACCAGAGAAGAACAGCTCAAAAGTTACTAATACTTCCCCTTCAAAGAAGAGCACACCATCCACGTCTAAAAAACGCCATGCCAGCATTCTGGAGGCAAAGAATCGACAACTTGTTGAGGAGGAGGGACAAGTCCTCAAACAACACTCAAAGCAGCCCATTGCCGAGAAGTCAATAGAAAGGAAAGGGGTTTGGCCACAAGAAGAGTGTGATGGTGAAGATGAAGAGGGAGAAGGGGGTGTGACTACAGACGTAGCAAGGGTGCTGATGGTCCCATCTCCTGATAGGAACCAGTACAAGGAAACACACTCCTCAGTTCTCCAGCGAACATCAGAGAAGCTAAACCCAAAGAATAAGTCAAATATTGCAACACGTAGTGCGGGGAAATCAAAGAAAGAGGTTAGATTCGAGGCAGAGGCCATCATCCTAAATGCAGCACTGGAAGGAGAACTAGGTCTGCTGAAAGACTGCGTCAGGAAGGTAGTAAGCCAGGACTTACATTTTTCAATCCTTAACGCATAATATTGCAGCTTGGTGGGTGTGGCTATCACAATGATAAAGGTGCAACTTGTCTCCACAATGCAGTCTGTTCTGGAAACCTTGAAGTTGTCAGCTACTTGGTGGATCAGACTTGTGATGTCAATCTACAAGATATCGATGGATGGTATATCAAGTGGCCATCTTATTGAATATTACGTTTTACACGATATTTCTACAGGACTGCTCTGCATTGTGCAGTTGCCTATAGCAACTTGGAAATTACTAAGTATCTAGTGGAGCATGGGGCTTCATTGTTCCTGGAGACAGTGGATGGTGACACACCCCTTGACATTGCCAAGGAGGAGCACAAGCTAGCAATAGAGGCGGAGGAGGAAGATGAAACCAACTTGGAGGCAATGGCTAATTGCCTGAAGTACCTGAGAGGTGAGGAGATCTTGACACGGTATTGGTAGCATCATGTCATGTCATAATGCGTAGACATGGAGAGTGGTTTGGGAGTTCTGAATGGTGGTCAAGTGTTTGTCCTCTTCAGTCGTCACTCAAGAGAGCCCGAGGAATTAAGTCTGGAGGTCGGGGAGCGGCTCACTATCTTGGAATGTGGGGAGGAAGGAACAAAGTGGTGGATGGCTAGGAATGGGCGTGGCCAGAGAGGAGAGGTTCCATCCACTTTTCTTGGTTTGTATCAAAAGATGAAAGACGATATTCTGTAACCTTAACTCATGATAGTGCCATTACTCAATGTATAATGAATTATGGGAGGTTGGCTTGGTAAAAATGGCCATATTTTTAGTGTTGCAGATTTAAGTTTTAACACTTAAAGTGAGTCTAGGCATCATGCTGAATACTTAGATTCATATTTGAGTGTCATTGGTCTGGAAATTCGAATTCCCCCCTTGGTAAATAGCCAAATTCTTTGCGTGACTGACTTAAAAGTGAGTCTAGGCATCATCATGCTGAACACTTAGATTAATATTTGAGTGTCGTTGAAATTGGCCAAACGTGACTAATTTAAGTTCATGATTCACATTTAAGCCGTAGAACTTGAGCTCGTCTTGTTGTTTATCAATAAGTTGATCAGTTAATGATAGTTATGTTGTTGTTGTTTTCAATCGTTTTTCTGATTTTTCGAAATAGTCCCTAGATCCTTGAATGATGTGGTAGCTGACCCACGAGTCAGAGGTTTTGCCTGAAAATTAAAGAATATTGAATAAAGGTTACTAAATTTCCTGGAAGCTGACCTGGGAAGGGTGTGGTTTCCAACCAATGAAGTAGAGGAGTTGAAAGGTAGCTGGAACACTAGTGCCGTCCTGGTTGCCATAAAGATCTTTGTATATGGCAGCAGCAGCCACCATTGCTTTTCGTCGTAGCAGAGAGGGACGAGACCAGGCACAACCTGATTCACCCATGCCTGCAGTCATGTGATAGGTCATGTGACTTGCCATGATGCAATTATGATATACCTTGTAAGTCTTTCATCAGTTCAAACATTGAAGGGAAGTTGACAACTATTTCGTCTGTATCCTAAACAGTCATTCCCTTATAATCATTAGCAATCACATCTATTACTATAATCACGACTTACTACGGTAGTGAGAGAATAGCCACTCTGGCCTAGGAGACCTCCCATATCACGAACATCCACAAATGGAGAAATATGAGGAGAAAATCCCTACATTTAAGCATTCGGTGCATTATGGCCAGAATATATAATTCCAACTACTAGCTCCAGAGAGACTTACATACGTACAGAGTATCTCTCCATCTCTGCTAGCTGTAGGGAGCAACGTAGCTCAAAGAGTGTGTCTCCCGCAAACATGACCCCGATGAAGGGAGCATCATGTCTTAGCACCCGACACACCTCCTTCAGGACACCAGGTAGGTCATTCACCCAGTGCAAACTACAGAAGACAGTTGCAATCACTACACATGTCCACCATATCTGCAAGTCTACTTGCCTCAAGCTGCTGACGGCAAGGTCAAAGGAGTTGCTAGCAAAGGGGAGTCCCGCCTCCTCATCTGCAACCACTTTGTGTGTGACGACTCCACCAGGAGCACTGCTACTCCTCTTCTACAGAAAATCACCCCATACATACAATACATACATACGATGCATACATATACAGATAGACAGACAGACAGACATACCACTGCATGCTCGGCCATGTCACATTGGAAGAGGGCTCCAACCAGGTCTTCTGTGATTGCTTTGGCAATGTGACCATGTCCACACCCGACATCCAGGGCCTGGGGAAAGTACCTGGAAATATCAGCCACACGATCCACTACTGTCTCAGCCACCTGCATGTACAGAAAGTGTGAGTAGGAAGGACCAATAGAAGAGGCAGTTCATACCCGATCTTTTATGTAGTCATAAGTGTGAGCGTCTGGAGCCATTGAAGCTCTATTCTTCTGCTTCATTTTAGTCTTCCTGTCAAAGACCTGGTGTGTGGCTCCACCCCCTGTCCCAGTGCTGTAGCAATATTGCCCCCAAGCACTCGGGTACAACCTCTGCATCCTCAGGGTAGCAAGTTGTCTCATCCACGCTGGGACTACCATCTCTGATTACCACCTACTGGCTTGGAACGGATCGTCAAGCTCGTTACCTTGGAGATCATGCATAATGGCCGGCCGGCTAGCTACATTACCAGCTAGCTAGCAAAGCTTTGTGGGCGAGTGGTGGTGTGAGATACCACTGGGACTGATACAATGGCTTCTTCAGCAACTAAATCAACAAATATACTAAAGTCAGTAGATTTTGAAGTATTTGGAAAAGTTCAGGGTGTATTTTTCAGAAAGGTATTAAAGGTGAAAATCAGTGCTACAGAAAATGACAAATTAATGTTGTGGTTGTGTAGAATACAGTGATTCAGGCGAAGCAACAGGGATTAGTAGGTTGGGTCAGGAACACATCCCAAAATACAGTGGTGGGTGTGATCCAGGGACCAGATGACAAAATAGGAGTCGTGTAAGTTAATTGAGCACAACACATTGGAGCACTTTTACATCACATGCAGGAAGAATTGGTTGAAATACGTGGGAAGCAGGAAATCAAGAATCGATGACTGTCATTTTAAGAATGAAAGAACCATAGAGAAAGCAGAGTATTCATCATTTGCAGTTCGACATTAATATCACACTGCGCATGCGCATCCTGATACTTGTGACAGTGTGGGGCGTGGCTTATAATAGGAGAGACATGATTTAGCTTGTTGATTTCTTTCCAGCAGAAACATGCAGTCTGATTCCAAACTGAGAAAGCGTTCACTGGAACTGAAATTCACCAAGTGAGCTGACTGATAGCTAAGCTAGCTAGCTTGTTTAATAGCTTAGCATAATTTCCTCCTTCCCTTCGTCATCTTGCCCTCCCCTTTCCTCCTCTTCTTTAGCTCTCCAGTTCCCTCATGTGGAGAGCAACCCTCCAACCCTTCAGGATCGATGGACCTGCGATCAGATGCAGCCTTGAGGCTATACCGTACCCGTATAACTGGACTATCTCAGCGCTGGACCCTTGGATTCCTCCTTGCCCTTGGTCTGTTCCTCTCATGGCTGATTGGTTACTTCCATGCTTCCCCTGCCCTGCTGGTACTCTTGGGTGTGGCTGCCATTGCCGTGGGGAGAGGACGATGGCATCACTTGGTTGAGGGAGTCAGGCTGGAGGCCGAGTTAAATGTAAGGAAGAAGTTGGGTGGACAACGCCATGGAGAGTCTACAGAATGGCTAAACTTTGCCCTCAATAGATGGTGAGTGCAAGCCACACCTAGCTATACAACACTTGATTAGTAGATGTAGTTACATGACTGGAACAGATAGATTATAAGGCTCCATGAAAGAATCATGATTTGCAGGTGGACTACATGTAATGTGACAGTGTTGGACATTGCTAAGGACTATGTGGAACCTCTGCTTGCAGAGATACTGCCCATAGGCATTGGTAAGTCGTGTCTTGCTAGCTAGATCAATGTGCATAGAATTATAGCCTAAAGGTGGAGTAAATTGTGGTTGCTTAGGGACCCAAATAAGTGCTGATTGAAAGTTTAGTGCCAGCTGGATTCTATTTGGGATTGAGTTCTCTCTATACCCATCATGCTATTGACTAGAATTGATTGTGGTTGCAGAGAGTATTGAGGTGGTGGATGTGGATTTTGGTGAGCAGACTCCTACTCTTTCCAATGTGTGCATCATGGACCCACCCCCTTCACGAGGAAGAACCTTTAATGCATCTACACGTACATTCATTGCAAGCTTTGACCTTACAGTCCCATCTCCTGACTCACAAATTGTGTTGCGGGCTAGAGTAGGAAGCAAAAAGTAGGTTCTACCTTATCATCTCCACTTCTCCTGTGCTTATTATACTGCTTGTATGTATGTATGTATGCAGTGTTGGGTGTAATCACTTGGTCTATGTGGAGGGTCTTTATCTAAGTGGCTCTCTACAAGCTGTTGTCACTGTGGACAATAACATTCCCTTCCCACACATTATCAAGATCACAGCCACTTTCATCAGCAAGTAAAACTAACACTGTCGTCTCTGCATCCCCTTCATCCTGTGACTTAATTTTCTCTAGACCCGAGATCTGGTTCTCTGTGAAGGTATTGAAAGGGTTAAGGGTCACAAAAATACCACTCCTCAAGACTCTGATACATTCCATTGTCATGGATATGTTTACCACTTGTAAGTCTGCCCTAACAAGAGGTTGTTATGGTGATGGTGTATAACATCCTTGCAGTGCTGGTGGATCCGGGCAGACTTACTGTGAACTTTGACCCCACATGTTCTCCTGATGATGGAATAATGGACACAGAGAGAGATCGAATGGCACAAGGTGTGATCACCATCAGAGTAAAAGGCTCCTCTCATGCTAAGAAGAGTGCGCATGAAGGTACATGGGTACTGGTACAGCAGTATAAGGGGATAACTTTGTATGTCTGCAGGTGACCCTAGGCGTTGGATTTCTCTGCGCCTGGGGCAGAAAAAGTACCAGTGGCAGTTACCTATACAGAAAGAATCATGGCACACCACTTACTCCTTCCTTGTCTACGACTTGACTCAAGACTTGGTTAGTTTTATCCCTTTCCATCTCATAAGGAGGATCGAGATGGGATGATGAATGTATTTGCAGTTGATAGTGAAGGTGAAGTTACGTCGCATGGTGTACAACAGTACCCTGGCTGTCCACTCTTTGGACCTCAGCTCACTGGGTCTAGTCGGTCAGTCTGGACAAGAAGCCTCAACCAACAGGTGGTATTGCAAATCATAGTAGAGTAGCATTACAAAGAAGACTAAAATTGTTAGGTTGCTATCACTGAGTAACTCTGAAGTGGACTTGGGCTTAGCTGTCTCCTATACTCCCCTCCCTTCTCTTTCTGTCAAAGTTGCTAATGGATTCCCTCCCATTTCCAGTGGGCCAGGTAAATCTTCTGAGTCATGTGACTTGCATGTGTATCATGTGCGTGCATGCATGCTGTAGCATGTGGGGTGTTGTATGTCCATGTACATGGTGGCGAGGGTCTGATGGGATGTGATTCCAATGGTCTGAGTGACCCATATTGCATCATCCATGCCAATAAACACAAGGTAAGTTGATACATAGCTGATTCAATGTGATTTACATGTGGTCGTGCAGGTATTGCGTACTCCGTACGTGCAGAACACTTTGAAGCCAACCTGGGAAAAAGGGGTGGAGCTTTTTGTTTCTGATATCTCACAGGTACTGTACAGTAGTCAAGTGATCTGTTCATCATGTGACTATCATGTGACTGTCATGTGATTGTCCTGTGCAGGTAGTGTTGATATTTTTGGTAATGGATTGGGATGGACCTCTAGTCGGAGATGATCTGATGGGTGTGGCCAAACTCTCTCTCTCTACTGTAAGTCCCTCCCCCTTGTCATCGTAATAACTTGTACCCGTTATAATTTGTCTGTAGGACAAGTCAGAACTGATTCAACATAGCCTGAAGCTAGTCAGTAACATCAACCAGCCTGATGACCAGGATCTTCTCCTTGGACACATCACAGTATCTGTTATCTTCAGACCTGTCTTCTCGGTGGGTCAAGCTAGCCCCGAGTGTCATGTGACTCCGCTCACTGAAGGAATGGATGAGTTGGTCCAGGCTGGTATTTGTGGAGGGAAAGGGGGTGTGGCCTTAGGGAAGGAAGGAGGGAGAAAAGTGGCCAAACTCCTCAAGAATAGACAACAGTACATGCAGGATGGTACGTATGTCCCACCCCACCCACCCCTTGCAGATCACATGTCTAACACATGCCATGCCATGCTTCCCCTTGTAGGTCACATGACTAAGGGTCTGTTGGAGGTGCAAGTAGTTAGGGGGCGTGACCTTGTGCCGAAGGACTCAAATGGGTTGAGTGACCCCTATGTTGTGATCAAGTATGGAACTCAACAGAATTTTCGTTCTAAAGTGATGAAGAAGACTCTCAATCCGGAATGGAACGAAACTGTCACATTACCAGCCCCCTCTCCTGATGATATAATTAGTGTGGTAAGGGGTCAGCTCATCACAGATTATTACTCTGTCAATATTGCGGCTATCGTACAGGAATGTTGGGATAAAGATGTATTTTCTGATGACTTTATGGGCTCCATTCAATTCACGGATAAAGATCTCCAGATATTTGCAGTAATATTGCACACAGTTCTCTCTCCTGGCATGACATGCTTCTGGTTTGTTTATTTTCAGGATGGTCAGAGGTGGTGTAAACTCGACCATGTGAAGAGTGGGGAACTTCTCCTCCGCCTGGCGCTATCTGAGGAAGGGTCCAGATGGTCTCACCTAGACGAAGCCTCAAGACAACTTATGGGACAAGGTATGTGTAACGTATGGTAAGCTGTGCAATAAATTTCACTGGATCAAGCCCTTTCCTTATAACATTAAATTGTGTTTGTCTTGTCCCTAGTGGAGTTCATGGATGAGCATAATGTAGGAGGGACTATGCTACTGCAGTCTCCCTCGGAACGATCCTTGGACTCCTCCAGCTTACACTCCAGCAGTCAACAGGACTCTTCAGATGCCAGCATGTCACAGACATCAAGCACCATTGGTATGTTTAGATCCACTGTCATGTGATCTGTGCCTGAAGCACATGTCATTGCTTTGACTGATTAGGTATGGCACATCCTATCAAGTCTCCAAGTACTGTATCATCAGCGAGTACCACTGGTTTTTTTGCCCCAAACCACACCTCTGGAACCTCTCATTCAAATGATGAAAAGCTCCCACCGCCTCTAAGTAAGCATGCTGCATAGCTTAATGAAGTGATTATAGGGATTCACTCATTATATTAATGTTCTTATAGAGCGACGCCACACCCTCTCTCATTCAACTGACCCCCCAAAGGAAACAACCTATAAGAAGTATGAGCAGACTACCAACCCATCCCAGCTCCCTCGCTACCCTGAGACTACTGCAGACATAGAGCGGGCATTAAATAGGGGTTCAGAAGGCGCTGGGGCCATGGGGAAATCTCACACTGTAGATAGATCAGGCTATAGAGAGAAGCAAATCACTGTGTATCACAATGTGTCTGGGCAAGTCGTAGAGGCTACTGGACTCAAAGGAGAGTTAGGTATATATTATCACTACCCGTAAGGACAGATTTAACCATACTCTCTCTCTTTGGTTGCTGTATAGATCACCTAGAGTTGTACGTAAAGATTCGTCTCAATACTCGTCCTAGCTACCAGCGGCAACACAAGTTTGGGCGTGGTCCTGTCGTGCATAAAACCAGAACTCTGCGAGGCTCACACAGTCCCCAGTGGAGGGAGGACTTCATGGTAAATTGTGTGGCATGTCACAGGACCTGTTAATGATTGGTTTTCTATTGTAGGTAAAGGAAAGTCCAGTGCCATCAGATGCATTATTGACCCTTGACCTCAAGAGTGGCAGTAAAGTCAACATTGGCACATATGCCATCACTTTGGATAAATTTTTCGATGGCAAGCTGAAGGCAACGCGTTCATTTAATATTGGCAATGGTAAGATTTGACTAACTAGTTTCCACACTCACACAATTGTTGTATGCAGATGTGAAGTTGCGGGTGAAGCTAAGTCGACAACTGCATTAAACTTTGTATGTGTTATGTGTTTTTATATTGATTTTCCACTATTTGTACAATGAAAGTTTTAATGAAACTTTTGATACAGTGACACCATTACACAGAATGACAATTAAAAAAGAAAAATGAATGCAGCACTGATGTTACTGGTACAGATAGAAGTTAATGCACAGGAGAAAACCACATCCATTTTAGCTAATCCTTTTTCCTTTGAGTGGCTGTAAAACGCTCCATATACTGGGAAAAAAGTGGGTGGGGTCAATCTGGAATGGGTGTGGCCCGAAACAAATATGCACATACCTGCTGATAACCAGGCAATCCTTGAAGATCTCTCTGCTGAAATAAATTCCCATCAACACATAGAAGAGACACCTTTGACCTTTCCAGCAGTTCCTGGGGCAATCCAGTCAGTTCCAAACTGTTTTCTTCCACCCTTAGGACCTTTAATTTCCTGCACATGCTCAGACCAACAGGAAGAGAGGATAGAGAATTGCATGAGAGGTTTAGCTCCAGCACGGCCAGTTGTTCTACTCCTTCTTGAGGAAGTGCTGGGAGAGAGTTGTGGCTCACATTGAGGTAGTCCAAACAGGGTAAGGTGTACAGGGAAGTGGGGAACAAACTGAGCTTGTTATGGGAAAGGTCTAAAGTTCTGAGGGAGGTTAGACGCCTCATGGAATCTGGCAAGGAGTAGAGAGAGTTGCACTGCAGGTGAAGACTTTCCAGCTTCTTTAAATGACCCAGTGAGGAAGGAACTTCCACTATAGAGATGGGTGGAGGGAGGAATCCATGCATGGTATCAACAGACATGATAAGGAGAATGAACTATGAGTCATTGGTCTGCAATTTGGCGTCAAGGTCTACTGTAGCTTGTAAATTCTACACCAGCTTTTAATGATTTGCCCATTTTTGCGTGGCCAATTTGGATCTCAACGCTGAATCTAGGCATCATGCTGAAAGCTTGGATTCACATTTGAGTGTCATTGGTCTCATAAAAAAAATGGCTGTTTTTTGAAAAAATTAATGGCCTATTTATTTGTGTGACCGATTTGGATCTCAATGCAATCTAGGCATCATGCTGAATGTTTAGATTGACACTTTCACTCAAGTGGTTCCATTTCATATGCCTTACAGTAGATGTTACAGTACTAGGACTCTCCAACTTGGTTGGTTAGGCTATTGTTGGAAATAGGACTCACCTAGTTGATTATTATTGGAAGAGAGTGTACGGATGGTAGCAAAGACACCGATATTCTCAGGTAGGTAGGATAGTCTATTAAACGAGACGTCAAGAGTTCTGAGGGAGGACTTTAAACTTCCTATTTGAGGAGGAACCTAGCTGGACAATAATTAGTTTTATAACTTATGGTGGTCACGAGTCCACAAAATGAAGATCTTACTTGCTCCAATTTAAGCTCTCTGAGTGAGAGGACACCAGTTTTAGAGGCATGTTCTAAGCGTTGAGACACTGCACTGCTGCTGTTACCCATTTTTTTTCTTGGCGGGCTTTATTTAGAAACCCTAATTTAAATAAAGGGCACCATAACAACCACCTGAGATGGCACTAAGCAATGGTAGAGGACCAAGAGGAGCCGATGATCAAGTTCTGGAGGCAATTTTTAATCCAGAGATGCCTGCTGGAGGAATAATGGTAAGACTCCAGGCTGGGAGATTGTTAGTTGCTGGTTTATAATGTCTAGCTAATGTCCTAGTGTTTATGTTGTGTTGGTGTAGGCAGGGGAAGAACAGGAAGATGAAGGGGAAGTGCCAGTGGAAGACAGTGATGAAGTGAAGCAAGCCAAGGCACTGGAGATTGAAGGAGTCAAAACTGCCGAGCAAGGGAAGTTGGAAGAAGCTCTTTCCATATTGACGGAAGCCATTACAATAGCCTCTCACTATCCTTCTCCTTATAACAACAGAGCTCAGGTATGTACAGCAGAACCGTGGGCACAGTGAGTATCAATGTTGGTGGTTAAAATTGACAGGTGTACCGTCTCCAAAACAAGGTTGATCTTGCCCTCAAGGATTTGGACTCTGCTGTCTCTCTCTCAGGTGGGCGTGGCCGTGCTGCAGAACAGGCATATACACAGCGAGGTCTGATCTATCGGTTGCATGGCAATGATGATGCTGCCCGTCACGATTTCCAAGAAGCTTCCAAACTTGGCAGCAAGTTTGCACAGAAACAGGCAAGATTATTATATTGTACAGCTGGCCCTGGATAGCACGACAGTGTAATAATCTCTGCATGCACAGCTGGTGCAGATGAATCCTTACTCAGCCTTGTGCAGTCAAATGTTGTCCGAGGTCTTTGATAAAGTCAAAAGAGGAGAAGCTACTTGAACAGCAACTCAGTACTTGATAATAATATGTTCATCATCTGTTATAATTATACAAAATGGGTATATTATAGGATTTTTGTCTGTAGTTATTTCATGGTCGGCATGACAGTGGGCATGATTCCAGCAGCATCCTCTTGTCGCCACAAACTAGTAATTGTCTTGACTTGAGTGTAAAATTGCACTCCCTAAACAAATAAGGACACAAACAATAATTATGACCATCCCCTCAATAAGACTACCCCTATATAGGCCCTAGGCCTTTCAATGAATCGTTTCTAGAAATTTTACTCTACCTGTTTGCCATAAAAGTTGGTGTCTCCTTGGAAAGAGCCACGTGACCCTGTGAAGGAGAACATCGGGAGGGGAACAGGAATGGGTACATTGATCCCCACCTGCCACAAAGCATGGTATAGACGTACAGGTAAAGAGTGTACTAATTATTGTTGACTGACCTGGCCGACATTGATCTTGGATTGAAACTTCCTTGCTACAGCACCTGAAGTGGTAAAGATGGCTGTACCATTGCCATAGGGATTAGCATTGATGATGTCAATGGCCTAAAGTGTGTTCTTGTGACAGTCATGTGGCAGTCATGTGAAATAAGAGAGTATATACCTCATCCAGAGTGTCAGCATTGAGAGCAACCAAAACTGGTCCAAATATTTCTTCAGTGTAGCAGCGCATGGATGGGGTGACTTCAGAGAGGATGGTAGGGGATACAAAGTTCCCACCCTCAAAATTAGGCACATTCACTTCTCTGCCATCAAGCACCAACTGTTATGCAGAGGAGAAACTCACATTGGACGATGATTATCGGATTAGAGCACTGACCTTTGCACCCTCGTCCACACCACTCTGAATGAGATCCATCACCCTCTGTTTGGCCTCAGGAGAGATGAGAGGACCCAAATCTGCTCCACTCTCAAACCCTTGGCTGACCTTGAGTTTCTTTGAGCGTTCCACTATCTCTGGGATCCACTCTTTAGCCTTGCCAACGAATACAGCAGTGGAGAGGGCCATGCAACGCTGTCCAGCAGCACCAAAGGCCGCACCCACCAACTGGTTGATAGTGTGCTCTTTGTTGGCATCTGGCATGATCACTCCGTGATTCTTTGCACCCTATAATTATTATAGTAAACCTCTTAAGAGGTCATCATATAGGCTGCTGCTACAGTGAACCCCTCATAATGGCCACCTCTGATGACAGTGATGAGCGACCACCTTGCCTATATGTGGCCACTCTCCTCGGTCCTGACCGCATCACTATTCAGTGTAGTACTTTTAAAAAAGGGACACCCTCTATAAAGGACAAAACTTCATTCCCACCATAGAGGTTCCTCTGTATACTGACCATGTTTGCTTGGACTCGCTTGCCATTGGCAGAACCTCTCTCATAAATGTACTTGCCGACACGGTCTCCACCCACAAAGGAGATGGCTCTGATGTGTGGACTGTCACACAGAGCATCCACTGCCTCCTTTTGTCCATGAATGACGTTGAGGACACCATCAGGGAGACCAGCCTCCAGGGCCAGCTTCATCAAGAGCATACAGGGACCTGGGTCCTGTTCACTTGGCTTCATCACATACGTGTTGCCACATACCAGTCCAAGGGGAAACATCTGTCACAAAAAAGATTATTGCAAATCATCCACCCCATTTTAGTGAAGAAACGCCTCAATTGTATGATTTAGTAAGTGAAATCATATCTTAATAGCATCACTTAGTAAGTGAAGCTTTATTCATGCTGTTGGGAAGACTCAATCACGATGTTTGGGTCATCAGTGTAACTGGAGCACACTTACCCAGAGAGGTACCATGGCTGGGAAATTGAAAGGGGCAACTCCTGCACACACTCCCAGGGGCTCTCGGTAAGAGTAGGTGTCCATGTCTGTGGAGAGACCGCCAAGGGTCTCTCCCAGTTGGAGACTGGTGATGGCACAGCAGTGCTCCACAACCTGCAGGCCTCGTAACATCTCACCCTCTGCATCAGGCAAAGTTTTTCCTTGTTCCTCAGTAATTGAGCGACTTAACTCATCCTGCCACGATAACACATCACCATAAATTTCATTGAAAAGGATATCATGTGATGCACAATGTGGCAGTGATGCAACAATGTAGCAGTGAATGAGTATGACAATAGAGCACTAGTCTGTATATTCTTGCTAAAGAGGCAGGAGCCGACTTACCCAGTGTTTCTTGATGAGTTCCCTAAACTGAAACATTACTTGCTGTCTGCTGAGAACACTTTTTTCTTTCCAGGCAGGGAAAGCATCCTGAGCTGACTGGATTGCAGCATCCATTTCCTCCTGTGTTGCTATGGGCACACGGCTAATGACCTCATTGGTAGCAGGGTTGTAGTTGTTGATCCAGCGGTCAGTTTTGGAGTCCACAAACTTCCCATTGATCAAAAGCTGTACTGCAGGCTAACAAAGGAGGAGAGTAGCAGGATTTAATTGTACTTACTGCTACCGTACCTGTCTATGACTGGTATTATGACATGATATTGTGTAATTATCGTGCAGATAGCAGCTACTTGAACTTACAGCATGGGAGCTCATGGAATAAGCATATTGGTAGGGCACCTGAGGCTGAAGCAAGAAAACATAATTCATCAGCAAGATGGCAGTTATAGTGAAGTGAACTAGGAACTTACTCTTAAATGCCTCAAAGCCAAGAAAGACATGAAACGACTCATTATGGTCAGTGTCCAGGTCAAAGTTCATTGCACATGCGCACTGTAAAATCATAATACTGCGTAACAAAATTCCTGCTGCTGCGTGCGATATGCATCCATATTATTTCATGCATTATTATTTTATGCAGGCTGCGCCATTGCAGTTACAGAATCTAGGGGGAGTTTGAAGATGAAGTCGCTTGCTGCAATTCTGGTTCCTGCCTTTGATAAAGTGGAGAATAGTTTTGACATTCATGTGAGCAGTTTTTTCATCATCCTAGCTAGCTAGCTGCAGCTGGCTACCTGCTAGTTACAATGTCGATTTACTACTAATTTTTTTCAATAAATTTAATGCTTGCTGTAGAGAGCACTGAATTGGATGGAGGAACACTGGAGGTGGTCTATATACTGCAGCTGTGTGTATCTGCTGCTGATATTTGCAGGACACTTATGGATGAAAAATCGCTCGGCATACTCTCTCTGCAGGCATCTTATCTTGTGGAATGTCAGTCTGGCTCTCTTCAGTTTCATAGGAATGTCTGCTGTTCTTCCTAACCTCATCAGGTCAGCTGTGAAGATGTCTAGTAGTTAAATATGAGGATTTCTGAATTCCAATTAGCTATTTATGGTGACAAATGATATGTTGTATTAGTGGCGACCCTTTGTATTGAATTAGCAGCAACTGTTCCCACAGTATTGTTTAACCATACAATTCTCTCTCCCTTCTTTAGTAATCTATACAATCATGGCATTACCTACACCACTTGTCACAGCGACTGCATCTCTCCTGATCATCGTCATTTGGCACTGTGGGGCTGGCTCTTTGGCATGTCAAAGATCTTTGAGTTTGGCGACACTCTTTTCATAGTTCTACGGAAGGGTCCACTCTCATTCCTTCATGTTTACCATCATGTCACTGTCTGTGTCTTCACTTGGTATGCTCTCACTCCCAAACCCTCTGCCCTCTCCACTTGGCTAGGTGGAATGAATTACACTGTCCACACCCTCATGTACACTTACTATGCACTCAAGGCCAGTGGCTTCAGACCACACCCATTTGTCCCAAAGGTTAGTACATGTATACACCTTTAATCTTATCTGACTGTGACCCCCCATTAATGTCTGTGCAGGTGATAACAATGATGCAGTTGTCTCAGATGTTTGTAGGTGTCTTTGTCATCTTTCTCTCATGGCAAACTGCAAAGCACTCTCCTGATGTCTGCCTGTTTCGTTATGACTTGTTTTATCTTGGAGGAATCATCTACACATCCTACGCAATACTATTCATCAACTTCTTCTATCATCGCTACATCAAGAAGACTCCACCTTTGCAGGCAGCTGCAGTTGTCCACCAATCCAATGGAACTAAATTAAAACAGCATTAAAGCATTAAATTTTGTTGACATCTATTGTATTAATTTTATGAGCCGCCCACGAAAATGGGGGCGTTGCAACGCACCGTTTGCGTGGGCGGCTGAAGAATCAGCAGATCGAAAGTTGGTGTAGTGGAGACTCTGGAATCATGTCTCACTTGGAATATCCCAACCTGGCTAACATTCCTGACTTTCAGGAACGAGGCTTGAATTACTCTGGCATCACTCTGGAAGGATGGTCTGATGGCCCCAACCTCTACCTGCACTTGTTCATGTTGGTAGTGAGCCTGTTGCTGGGCGGTCTTCCTCGCAGTGGCTCTCGATGGGAGGGTTTCTGGCTACTCCTCAACATCATAATCATCCATCCCATGGACTTGTAAGAGAAGTATAAACATACCACAATGTGAAAGATCTCTCAGTAAAATTATGTCTCTGAAGGTTGGTTGGTGGATTTGGGATTGGACCCAAGTACCTGGTGGATGAATATGCAGTGTTGGACTCGCGTTACTGGGTGTTGAAGGACCCTATGGTCATGTGGGTTTGCTATCAGGAGTTCTTCATCATGCTCCCTCTGGAACTAACCTGGTACATTGCACTTCAACGCAAACACTGGAGCAGACACTATTGGGCTGTCATCACAGGTAACCTAGTTACTTCCACCTAATTATAGTGGTCTTGCCACTCAATATTTTTGTTGGGTTCCTTTTGATGACGTGGACAATACTGTGTGTATCGTAGGAACATTTCAGTTGATGGGTACTATCTTTTACCTTGGTGTAGAGGTCACTGATGGATTCACCCACTTGGTGGGTGTGGTAAGTCCAACCATATGGTGCTTTAACAACAGGATATAGCATTAATTTTATCGTACAGGATTGGCCTCCTAGGTTTGATTCCTATTTAAAGCTCAAGTATTTTTGGTTTGTCTTCATTTTCCTGAATGGGATTTGGATAGCAGTTCCAATCTACTTCTACTTTGATGCGTATCGTCGCTTATCAAAAGCTCTCTCCAAGTATAAACTGGAATAGAATTTATTATTATTTGTATGCTGAGTTATGGAATGGTTTCTGATTTATAAAGAGTGTTCATAGCTGGGACTCTCCTGATGGGTGCGGTTGTTGCGTATCTTTGATTTGTAAACTCTCTTGCTGTTGCTTCCACATGGATGAGTACACCCCATCCTCTAGAGATAGCAAGTCGTCGTGGCAGCCACGCTCCACTATCACTCCATCCTGTATTATACAGGAACATAAAAGCAATATTTCAGGGATAGTGTTGGGTTGTATAGGACTTGCCTTGAGGACTAGTATCTGGTTGGCATGTATTATGGTTGAGAGGCGATGAGCTACTATCACTGTGGTTCTTCCCTGACACACTTGTAGCAGAGATGATTGAATGTTGCGCTCTGTTTCTGTGTCAAGAGCAGAGGTGGCTTCATCAAGCAGGATAATTGCAGGGGCCTTGAGTATGGTCCTCGCAATACACACCTACACATTATTATATCATTACACTGCACTGACTTCTATATAAGCTACGTTACTGACTCTCTGCTTCTCTCCTCCACTGAGTTTGAGTCCCCTCTCTCCTACCACTGTATCGTACTGCTTTGGAAAGCTGAGAATACGCTGGTGGATGTCCGCATAGAAACTTGCTTGCTCAACCTCTTCATCAGATGCTTCGTGCTTACCTGAAATTATACCACAACATCTCAATACAGGGCATTCCACGCAAATGGGACGTTTATACCATATCTGATGTTGTAACGAATGATATCATTGAAGAGGACAGTGTCTTGGGGGACTACACCTATTGCTTGCCTTAAGGAACTCTGGGTAACTTCTCTTACGTCCTGTCCATCCAATAAAATGGCTCCATCCTGCACGTCATAGAACCTAAAGAGTAGTCGAATGATGGTGGACTTTCCTGCCCCACTTGGACCGACAAGTGCCACAGTTTCCCCAGGAGAAACAGTGAAAGACACATCCTTGAGGATGAGTTTTTCAGGTGTGTAGTGGAAGTAGATATTCTGAAACTCAATTTTCCCTTGGGTCAGCTGTATTGGAAGGGCATGTGGAGCATCTTTGATCTCTGCCTCGGCATCTAACAGGTCAAACAAGTTCTCCAAGTCTATAAAAGCCTGTTGGATGAGGCGGTAGTAGGTGCCAAAGTAGTTTAGAGGTGAATAGAGTTGCATGATGTAGGTGCAGTAGAGGACAAAGTCTCCAACAGTCAGTAAGCCCTGTGTTACCCGATAGGCACACAGACCCGAGCCCAGCAGCAAGCCCAGAGTGATGATGACATTCTGACCACAGTTCAGGACATTCAGACTTGCCATAGACTTCCATTCTGCAAACTGATAGTCAAGAATAGCTGCACGAAAGAAAAATGTATGAACACACAAAATAAAATAATCACTGGATATAGCGACCTTTCTTAAAGCGACCGACTTCAAATTGCTCAGCTCCATAGTACTTGACAGTTTCAAAGTTGAGGAGAGAGTCCACAGCTTTAGCTCTAGTGGCGTTATCTTTCTCATTCATGACTCTGTACCAACCAACCAAGACATTCAATCTCACAATTAGTTCAGTCACTGACGTACCTGCGAAACTTTGTCCTCCACTCAGTGACAAAGATGGTGAAGTAAATGTAGCTGATCATTGTGACAAAGACAATGAGTCCAAACCAAGCATCAAAAGCTACCACAAAGTAGACGACAGCCACTCCAATGTCCACAAGAGTAGGGAGAATGCTGAATAGGACGTAACTCAGCAAGTTGTTGATGCTCTGAGTTCCTCTATCCATCACACGAAGCACTTCACCTGCAAACACCACACAAGGGTGGTTCAAACTCAAGCTATGGAATCAGGGCAAATATCAAGCCATTTAAAATGGTTCACCCATCAGTTAGTTACCAGTTTTTCGTCCGAGGTGCCAGCGGAGGGAAAGACTGTGGAGGTGGCGGAAGAGGTCCACTTGCATGGCACGACTAGTGAACTGCTGAACCTTGATCCACAAGAAGCTCCTCAGGTTATTGATCAACCCCAAGCTCCCAACAGACCCACCCTGCAGGGGTGAGGGATGTGCACATGACTGCCTAAGACTAAGCTGGCACTTACTTGGAGGAACCTTAGGGAGACATAGATGAGGATTGAAGCAAGTGGAAAGGTGATTCCACTAGCATCATGTGACAGACCCAGGGTGGCATCAAGATGGGTGGTACAGTTGCCTCCAGGCAGCGATGAAGGAGTGAGGGCATCGACAATCTTCTTGTAGTAAATTGGAACAAAGACGTTGATGACTCGTCCACTCACGAGGAGAAGGAAACAGGCTACAACAAGCAGTTGCAAGAGAGGATATCCTGCAAATACAATAGAATAGAGTATAATCTATCAGCTGTAACATGTTCTAGTCTTGTACCTTTGGGCCACACATAGGGAAACAGGAGACGAGATTTGGAGAGAAAGTTGGCAAAAGTGGAGTTGGATTTCATCTTGATGAAATTTCCTTCTTTACTCTCTCTAGTATCAGAGGTTGATCCCACATGCTGAATGCTGCCCTTTGACCCTGCACTTTCCCGAGTGTCTGCATTTACCAAGAGGGTATAGCTAGATCTCTTGCTGGGACAGAGAAGGGGACGAAATAATCCCACTCCTATCAGCACTAAGATAAGAGTACAACGAAGCAGAAAGAGTGTAAAATCAGCAATGTCGGCACGAGAAGACAATGCCCACCACCATGATGGGTGATGTACATTGCCCACTTCCAATCCTAACCACATGATCGTCATCAACCAGAAAAGCACCAGTGCCAAACCATGAGGACGACTCATCACAGCACAAACCTTTTCCCGACATATCAACACGAGACTAAATGCCCAAGAACCCATGCCCACTGCATCCATGACTATAGTGTAACCATAGATGCGTTCTCCAGCGATATGAAGTGTGCCCTTAGTTGCCAGGTCAACAGCAAAGGTCAGCAGGTACAGGACGCTACATATCAACTCCACCACATAGAACCAGGAGAATGGGAGGTCAGAGGTCACCCCCTTGGGCTTCTTAGTAGGAACTGCAGTGAGAAATAATACTGTTTCACAAGAACATGCAATGACAAGTAATCATATTTTCAAGGAACACTTGAATATAATGGACCACCAGGCTGTATCTAGTCAGGGGGAATCCCTGAATAATACACACCAACTGTTGGGGGAGTAATAAGGCTAAGTTACAACATGACTTGTGACGTTGGGGATGGGGGGAGTCTTAGTGTTATCACTAAAACATTAAACATGGATTGTAATGTCCCCTTTATGTATGATCTAGCATACCCAGAACAAGAACTCCTAGTCCAAGTACGAATAGGATGCCACCACAGGAAATGGATCCTACCAACTCGAGGAAACACCTAGAAAATCCATTCTCTCTCCAAGGGACACTGTATGAGTCTCCTGGCTCACATACCGGTAACATATCGACACAGTACTTTACTCACTCCTTGGAAAATGCTGTAACAAAAAAGTCAGATTATTCCAAATAATGATCACCATAACAAAACTGACATGCGCGCGAACTTTTGAACCCTTAATTCAAATTCAAATACGAGTTGCAGCAGGTTGTAGAGCCACATCATGCCCAAAACAGAAGCTAAACTTGAAGACTACAAAGTCCTTGCAACAATAGGAACAGGCAATTTTGGAGTTTGTAGAAAGGTCAAGAGAAAAAGCGATAGAAAGGTGAAAGACAACTACCTAGATCCACCCACTTTTGAAAGGGGCTTTTGTAACATGAACCTTGCACACTTTATAGGTATTTGTGTGGAAAGAAATAGACTATGGAGGAATGAGTGAGCGTGAGAAGCAGTTGCTAGTGCAAGAAGTAAACCTGCTAAGAGAGCTGCGTCACAACCACATTGTCCGTTACCATGACCGCATCATCTCCAAGGAGGAGTCCACTCTCTATATAGTCATGGAGTATTGTGAGGGAGGGGACTTGGCTGCTCTCATTGCTAAGAGTAGACAGGAGAAGTAAGCAGCTATAAAACAGTGTAGAGGAAAGTAATATGACTTTGTCCCACTCATGATAGTATACGTAATTACCACACAGGAAGTTATTGGAAGAGGATTTTGTGTGGCGTGTTTTCCATCAGCTTCTCCTGGCTTTGCAAGAGTGTCATCGACAAAGACGAGGCGTCCACAAGGTTTCATTATCAGACACTGGTAAGCATTTAGTGAATTGTCTGTACAGGTTCTGCATCGTGACCTAAAGCCAGCAAATGTGTTCTTGGATGGCCTGGGACAGGTGAAATTGGGGGACTTTGGATTAGCTCGCATCCTTCACCACAACTTCTCCCTGGCCAGGACTTTTGTGGGAACACCTTACTACATGTCTCCAGTGAGGCTTGCACAGTCAGAAATGAAACACCTGACTGTACTCCATTACACAGGAGCAGTTGCAAGAACAGAGTTATGATGAGAAATCAGATCTGTGGTCGCTAGGTTGTCTGCTGTATGAACTCTGCACCCTGGCCCCTCCCTTCACTGCACCGAATCAGAAGATCTTGTCTACCAAAATCAGAGCAGGATACTTTAAGAGGATACCTCAACTCTACTCTGAGGATTTGCATGTGTGCATAGCTTCACTCCTGCAAACAGAGGTGTGGTCATTACAAGGATAGAATTGAGATTTTAAAAAAATAAAGAATCTAAACATCATGCTGGTTGTTTAGATTCACATTTGATTGCTTGTCTAGGAAAATTTCCGAGTTTCGTGTTTTTTTAACAGTCAAGCTTATATTCACATTGGTCTTGTAAAAAAATTTGGCCATCTTTTTGGAAATTCCCCAAGTCTGTATCCCCAAGTCTACAGACTTGATAAAACGGCTTTAGGTTTTACCACTCTAGGTAAAAGTCTTTGGACTTGGAAAAATGTCTGAAAACTTTTTGTGACCAATTCAAGTGAATCTAGGCATGCTTAGATTCACTTTTTGGTCTTAAAAACAACAACAACAACAAGAACAACAACAACAACAATAACAAAAAGAAAAGATAAACGCTCTGAGTATTTCCTTTTCTTTGTTAGCCTGTGATGCGTCCAGACATTCCTTCTTTACTTGAGAAAGTAGAACCTCATATCATGCCTACTCCAAAAGCTCCTTCTCATCTCTCTGATCTCAGCACCAAGGAAGGAAGGCTACAACAAAAACAAAAAGAACTTCTCAAAAAAGATGTTGAATTGAAAGAAAAAGAGGCCACTTTATCTAAGTGGGAGAGACAATTAGCAGGTATTGTTAGCATCTTGAAAAGTATAGCAGCTCACATAATATTATTGTAGCTTGGGAGAGAGCACTTCAAGAAAGGGAGAGACAACTGAAGAGAAGGTAACTGCATGTATGGCTGAATTAATATCAGCTTCTACAGGTCTCAATTATTCCTCTAGATACAACAAAGTGAGACCTGTCAAAGAGTGACTCTTATCATAATTATTATGATGATTGGCAAGGAAATTGAGCCATCTCACCCTCGTCATGTGCAGTATAAGATAAGGCTCTAACTGCAGACAGCATTAGACTCAATATAAAATTAATGATATAGCTACATGTATTTTTTGGTTATCCAGTTTCAAAATTATAATAAGCAAGTCACCAAAATATATGCTAGTGATAGGGATAAGTTGCATGCCATAAACATCCAACTGTGTAGCATACTGCAGATACTGCATTGAAGTTGCAGCTGAATAAAGACGAATTTAACTGTAAGAGAAGTAGCTATAGCTGCTGTGACAGTTGTATCATGTGTGTGACCGCATCTTCCATGGCATTCACTAAAACATGCTACTTCAAATGTGTGACTTCTGTATTGTACTTAATTATGTAGCAACTGAACACTGACTAAGAAAAAAAATGGACAACATTTCTGCTTCCTATCTTTTTCTTCATGTTCATTCCATGTTGTATGTCCCTCCTCTTCTCACAGTTGACCTCATCCTTACTTATTCTCTACTTCTAGCTGCAGCGAAATCAATGGTGCAGTCTATCAGCAATTCACTTGCCCCTGCATTAATCTTTGTCACCTCTTATGATCAGCTGTAAAGCAATACAATTAGCTACAAACTATAGAACATTAACGTTGTTTTCCAAGCTGCTGGCAGGGCGTGTAGTGGATGTGTTTATGTTTAATACTGTTATTCATTTAATACTGTTATTCATAATGCTGACTTGCATTACTGACTGGCAATAATGGCCGCTTTTCGCCGTGTGAAGGTGGAAGGGACTGGTGAAGAAAGACAGGACGGGATGCCAAGGGTAGATCATAATCACCAGTTCAAGTGCAGGAGTTGGGAAGACTGGCTGGTGGTAAGTGAAGTTAGAAAAGAAGACGACGAAGACCCCAAAATTAAGAAAGATCGGTGGCCTTGGTACCATGGGAGAATGAACAGATCAGTAGCTGAAGATCACCTCTCTCAATCTGAGCGTTTTGATGGGACTTTCATAGTTCGAGAGAGTGATGCCATTCCAGTGAGAGATGATCCAGTATACGTTCTCTCAGTGATGAGTAATGGAGAAACCCATCACATGGAAGTTGACAAGAGAGAGGACGGTAAATATGTGCTTGCAGGAGTAAAAGGGGGCAAAGCTTTCAAGACACTGAAAAAGCTGGTGGAACACTACAGAGACAAACCTCTGGACTTGAGTGGAGGGGGAAAAACAAAGCTAAAATATATGCTGCAAGACTAATCGCTGGATCAAAAACAAAATGAAGTGTTTTTAAATATTATTTTTTGTGTTCAGCTAAAAAACAAACAAACGATAATGCACTGCATTTTTGGTAAACTAGAGAGTCCTGGAATAATTTCCAGATGTACCCCCACTCTTACTGTCAAGCTGCACATTGGATATCACATGATCTTTGCCTACAGATTTGGTCATGTCATAAATGGTGAGTAGTGCAGTGGTAACAGCTATCAAAGCCTCCATTTCTACACCAGTCACTCCTTCACACTTTGCACAAGCATAAGCCATCACTTTCCCTGTATTTTCACAAAGGTCAAAGTCCACAGCGACATGCGTGAGGGAGATGGGATGGCAAAGAGGGATGAACTCAGACGTCTTTTTGGCGGCCATAATTCCTGCCACCCTGGCCACGCCCAACACGTCACCTTTGCTGTGTCTTCCCTCTGCTATTGGGTCCGAGATCAACTGAAAGGCTCTGGGACTAAGAGAGATCGAGCCAGAAGCACGTGCTTCTCTGCTGGAAGGCGACTTTGATCCAACGTTGACCATGTGTGCATGGCCTTTGTGATCCAGGTGAGTGAGACCAGCAACATCAGAGTCACCGCAGCCCAAGTGAGAGTGACGAAGATCAGGGGAAGAAGCAGTATTGTCTTTATCGTTGAAGTTAGGAGAGGTGGTGATGGTGCGTATGTGCTTGGGACGAACAGGAGAAGGGAGAGAAGCAATGGCTCTTTGGTTGAGGTTTGCAGAATAAGGACTGTGGAGAGAATATTGTGAAAGGGAAATGGGTACAGTGTTAATCAAACCTGCAGAATGATATAAATAAAACGAACAAACAAGGAAACAAAGATGCAGAAGCTTGTAGTTGATTTAGTGCTGGAGGAGGGGTGGGGTCACCCACCAATAAGAATCATAGGTCTGTTCCGAGTATCCTTTAGGGCCAGCATGCCTGAGAGGGAACCAGGAAATAACGGACTCTCTCATTTCTGTTTGACTGAAATGGAAGAGGAGATATGTACCTGCATGCTGCTTCTTTTTTCCCTTGACAGCCATGGAGATGACGTGAAGTAACTGGTCATGTGACGCACCACTTCTGAGAGCATCTCTCAAAGAGACTTCTGAGTTTCCAAACAGACACACCTATTTCAATAGAAAGATAAATACATGATAAATTTGTGTGCGGAGCACATTATACCTTGAGGTTGCCATCAGCAGTAAGTCTCAGACGATTACATGTAGAACAGAAATTTTGACTCATGGATGTGATGAAACCAATTCTGCCCTTAAAACCGGGAACCTGGTAGGCCTACAGTAATTAGTCATAATATCAGAATGAGCAGACTACAATCTCTTACTTACCTTTGATGTGTCATTTGGGGAGTCTTGAAGTCTTTGTAGCCGAGGCCAGCGTGCCATGACTGCAGCAAGCATACTGTGATAAGGTACAAACTTCTTTGTACTCCATTTATTCCCATCAAAAGGCATGTACTCAATGAACCGAACGTCAAGAAGCTGCAAGAAGAGTGAGTAACACTGGAACTGAAATTTGTACTCTAACCTTATCTTCAGTGAGGGCAGCAAAGTCACAGATCTCATCTTCATTTAATCCCTTCATCACCACACAGTTAATCTGCAGCAGAGGGAAATCAATTCATAAACAAATCTAAAGTGGTGCACGAACCTTAAGGGGAGTGATCCCCAGGTCAAGGGCTTGCTCAATTCCTCGCATCACCTTGCCCCACCCTTTTCTCCGAGTGATGAATTCAAACTTCTTCTCTTGTAGCGTGTCTAGACTGACATTGATGCCACCAAGACCAGCCTCTGCCAGTGCATGCAGTTTATGAGACAGCGTTACACCATTTGTTGTCATAGAAACAGATTGCATTCCAGGAATAGAAGTCAGAGATTCTGAGGACGAAAGGAAGAACGAAACACCTCAACCCAAAGCAATCACAAGCAGTGGAGAAACTGTGCCCACACAATCTGAGGGTAAGGTATAGTACTCACTGACAATATCCACAAGGTCTTTACGTACAAGTGGTTCGCCCCCTGTCAGACGAACTTTGTTCACACCTTGTGAGCAGAATAACCGAGCAAGCACTTCCATCTCAGCAGCAGAGAGAAGACCAGATTTGGGGGTGAGATCCACACCCTCTTCAGGCATACAATATTGACCTGCACATGACCATGCTTTGCACACCACCTCTGACTCTTGCATGCATGACTTACAGCGCAGATTGCATCTTTCAGTCAGTGAGATGCGGAGGTATGTGTGTCTTCTTCCAAAACCATCAGTCAAAGCTGTTCCCTGCTGATCTCCACCCACTTCTTGGTCTTGTGTACCGGAAGACACTCCCTCCACGCTTCTAGTTGTCACCAGCTCTGACACATACCGTCCACTCAAAGTGCGAGTCAGCTGCTGAACTAACTGATATCTCGGCTTCAGGAGGGCCATCACATGCATGCGTTATATATAATTATGGTACGGGGTCGAATAAGCCAGAGGGTGTGGCTTGTAGAGTATAAAAAATTTAATTTTGTTGTGATAATAATAATTGTTGTCCTACTGTTGGGTGGGAGTGACTAGACTTCTGTGCCAGAGGGTAAATCAGTTCCACCAGCACCTGTTGGGTTGAGCGTATTCATCTGTTCCAAGATAAATCCTATTGTATGTTGTCTAATGACAGCTATGTGTGACTGCAACTGGTGAATCTTGGCATTGGCCTCAGCTAGCTTAGCCAGAAGCTCTGAATTTTCCGCTGAAAGAGCATCCCTAGCCTATAGAAAAAGATTAAGGAAAATGATATTAGAGAGCAAAGTAATGTACTCACAGCTTCAGCTCTGGCAAGGCGTTCCTTGACTGATATGTCATCATCACCATACACATCTGAGGACAGCTCATTGGCATTCGACTGACGATTATCACGGTTCTTAATCTCTGCACCAGCAAACAAACAATTAACACTTAACACATGATGACCAGAGGAAGAGGAGAACACTTGCTTTTCTTTTCTTTTCTCTTGCTGCAGTCCACAACAACATAATCTTTACAGTGTTTGTGGCAACTAATGCCACAATCCTTGCAACGCACCCCCTGCTTCACTATTCCTTTCATCTGCACAAAAAATAGGTAATTTTATGCAGGAATCCACACTCAAACATTCCAAGGAGAGAAGACATACACTCACCATTCCTTTGCAGTGCTCACACACTGCTGTGCCAATGAAAGTATGCTCAGCAAACATGTGAGTGAAACGTTCCCTTAGCAAAGAGTTTGCACTCTGGAAATAGGACAACAGTTCATCATAGCTGATCAGTCCATCACTGCAAGTATAAAGTCACAAAGTGGACAGTGTAAATGGTTTGCTCACTTGTCTTGATCCAACACAGAGAAGCATTCAATGAAAGGAAAATTGCTGGATATTGCATCAAATTCTTCAGTGCTGATGCTGCCTGAATTATCCGTGTCGTACATTCTGAACACAGCCTTCACATTTGTATCATGATAAAGTAGCGACACGGTTGGTTGAGCATACTGACTGACCTCCACCATTTGTTTGACATGTTTGTTGATAGTGTCGGTGTCCAGACAAGAATGTCTGCCTGCTGCCCACTCAGAGAACTTGGGGAGGTTATCGATACGAGTGACACTTTCTTTATGTGGTCCTTTCTGCCGTGGTTCCCTCGCCCATGACAACTCCTCCAGTGCATTGTCATTCATGTTACTCTGATTGATAGCCACCTGTGGTATGTATGTATGTATGTATGTATGAATCATGTGACAGTGTGTACGTGTATATCGACTGACCCTGAGGATGCGCATGTGGTCAGTATCCATGGAGAGTGTTAAGACACACTTTTGTGCTGTTCTAATGGCTGATAACGTAGTCCATAGCAGCTTATACTTGGTCATGTTGAGGTGCCGAGAAGGAAGGTAGTCTTTGCCCTGTGCGTCGATTGCCACCAAGTCCTTCAGGACAATTCCTCTGTATCATAAAAAAGTAACCACAAACATTGGCAACCAGTATGTATGTCCCCTCCTACCTCTGGCAAGTGTCAGCACTGTTATGTCAAACTGAAAACAGGAAATGTGTGTGATGTGGACTTACAGAACAGGTGTATGAAACTCGTCTGGCTCTAAAGAGGCCACTGATTGGCGGTAGGTTGAATAGTTTGACTGAGAATTGAAGAATTGTGTCATTTTCTCCAGTTCTGAGCTCTTAGCTTTGTCTACTTTGGCCCATGTCTGACTGAGACGACGAATGGAAAAGTGGTTGAGACCACCCACAACTGCAAGCAAAGTGTTGTAGCAGTGCAGCTTGAGCAGGTGCTATGGTAACAGATAATTTATACGTATGTAAAAATGTCGCATTTGTCAATCGGAAAAGTTACCTGAGTGCACTCGATGAACTTTTCAACAATGTCAGCACGTTTAACGATAGTGAGTTCACGTAAAATATTGCAAACCACCCAAATGGTGATGCCATTAAAGAGTTGGATGCATTCTTCAATGCGAGGTGTGTCCTCTGTTGGCTTGGCAGCATGAGCATATTCACAGAACTCTGCAACCTAAACACGCACCCACACAGTAGAAATAAAACTGGGCCTAGCTCCTCCCCCTCGACCCACTCACTGGAATCTTGCGGAATAGTTGTGAGTCAATGTAGCACATGACTTCTGCAATGTTTCCGGCAGAAGTCGAATCAAAGCCTAAGCTAGGTCGATGGATAGTGGATGGAATGGAGAGAGACTTTTGGAACCATTGTGGCTCATTTGGTCTGTACACAGGTAGAGAGGTAAGAGAGTGAAAGTCAGTGGGTAAATGAAATCAGAGGACTGACAGGCCATCAAGAGAAGTAAGTTCCAGGAGCTCTGTGTCACCACTTTGACTCATCTTCCTCTGCAGAGTCTTAACATGATGGTTCAGTGGGCTCGAACGTTGGAAATCTTCAGGATAACAATCCATCCAAAACCTTGGCAACGATGACAACACAATCATTCCACTGCACTAACTCTTGGATCGGAACATAATCCACTGCAATTAGCTGCAGTTAGCATAACTAGCTATTACATAGCAAATAACATCTTGTCATTAATGCAGTGTGGGGGTGGACGACCACAAGATCTCAAGGATCTAGGAATAGTATTGGGAACACACACACACACACAGAGTTGTACCTGAAAGCACGAGCTATAGCAGTCTTCCTCACAAGTGTGGCAATAGTGAGGGGATCACTTTCTGGACCTTCAGAGAGCTCGGCACTTGCAGAATAACTGGAAAATCGAGTTGATCAAGGAAAGTTCTCACAATCAGGACAAACGCACAACATAAAACCTCACACTTTTAGAGAGGATCTGACTTTTCATAATTATGGCTTAGGATTATAAAACATAAGCATAGCAGTAAAGGATACAGAGAAAGCATACGTCTGGCCACCTCTTCTTCTTTCCCATACCATTTGCTCACAAGAAACAACACTTGAGGAAAGGAAGGGTCAAAGTCTATCATGTCTCCTAATTTCAAGCTGTCCTCCCTCTCTGTACACCATATTCATTCATAGTCACACGAAAGAAACAAAAAACAAAAACAACTTAACCAAACTTTTCCAACATAGATGTGACCAGATCGTTTAAGTTGACCTCCTCCGCCATTATTGTAATTCTTCGGCCTGTTAAGTTACGAACTAGCTACTCCTTCCTCAAGGAACTCGAGCTATAATAATTTACAATCAATAGAACCTTTTACCATACTACGACTACTCCGGAAGTTAACTCCTACCATAGATAGCTCCTACTAAACAAGAAGTCACAAATTACTTTGATTAAAAAAATAACAGCTCACTATGTAAAAATGGATCGAGCACAATTTATAAAGTATGCACACACACACACAGACTATTTATTGTACACATAGCAACATGCACACTATACTTACACATATATACACACAAGTTGAACCAACAAGAATGGCTCAGAAAAAGAAACCAATACAGAAAAGGATAAAAAAATTAATGACTAAGTTTAGTTAAAATTCTGGCCACTTTCAGGAGCGAAAGTGAAGTCATGAAAGTGGACCCCATCCCCCACATGAGCCTTGGGGTCAGCTGCAGTGTGAAAATAGAATGTGAAAATTGAAATGAAAAAGAGAGTTCACTTGCCTTCATCCGGTGGTGTAAGCTCTGGATTTTCACTGGTGAAATCAGTGTCAAAATTCCCTACATCTGTTTCATTCTTGACCTCAGGCTTGAAAGGTGCTGGAATCTGTATTGCCCATAAAATGCTATTCTTTAGCCTCGTACCCAGGCCCACCCTGGACAGAGACCCTTGCTACACACAGTACCTTTTTATCATAGAGGTTGGTCCAGTTGATAGGCTCAAAAAATACATGTTTCTTTACTTCTTCTGCATCACCTTCACCACCACCCAACCTGTAGATAATGTCTCGCTTAAAATGCAGCTAAGCAACACTATGCACGTGCGCACACACACACACACACACACACACACACACCGTTTGGCAGGATCTTTTTGGAGGAGTCCAGAAAGGAGAGCCTTGGCCACCTCAGAAAGACGTGCAGGAAACTTGATCTCTTCCACTAGGATGAGTTCAAATAGAGTCTCATGGTCCCTAGAATAGAAGGGGAGCCTCCCACACATCATTTCATACATGACCACACCCACTCCCCACCAATCGACAGCTCTACCATAGTCATTATCTTCCAACACCTGTACGCACACACATCATCACACATACACAAACTGAGTCAACGAGAGCTGACCTCTGGAGCAAGGTATTCAGGAGTCCCACAAAACGTCTTGGTAGTTGCACCAAAAGTGATCTCCTCCTTACACAATCCAAAGTCTGTCAGTTTTATGTGCCCCTCAATGTCCAACAGCAGGTTCTCCAACTATATACACAATGTGTGAAGAAAAGGAAAGAAGGAAGGTGACCCACTAGGTTACTAACATGTTTACCTTGAGATCACGATATATAACCCCCAACTCATGGAGGTACTGTATAGCCAAAGAGATCTCGGCTCCATAAAAACGAGTTCGATCTTCAGAAAAGACACGTTCACGCGATAGATGGAAAAACAGTTCTCCTCCATTGACATATTCCATCACAAAACAGAGTCTGTCGTGGGTCTGGAAAGAATACTTTAGGGACTATACAAAAAAAAAGAGAATATAGGGTGAATAAGAAGTAACCACATGGTAAAGAATTGGCTGACAGTGAGGAAAGGATGATTAGTCATTTGCAAGACTCTGTTCTCTGTCAGAGTATGAGCTATCTCGTCCTTGGCAACAATAACATCTTTTTTGAGAATTTTCATAGCCATGATGTCGCCAGTCTCTTTGTCTTTGCACATCATCACCTACACGCACGCACACACAATAATTTACTGCAGCTTATCCAATACTACAATGTTAACATGCGTAGCTAAAAGAGATGCCCTCTTAGGGCAATAATGCAGCAATACTTTACCCACACACGTTTGTGGACGTACAATAGGACAGTGGATAAACAACTACCTCAAAATTTACAAAGGATTGGTTATATTAACACAGCCTCTCCCACACATAACTCCACCCTAGTGGATGGTTATTATACCACCTCTACTAACCTTGCCAAAAGTCCCTTTCCCAAGTACCTTCAACATTTCAAAATCATCCATGGTCTGAAATAGAGACATGCACAATGCAATGATCATATCACGCATTATGTCAAGAAGAACTCGGATGTGTACCTTGATTCCCTGCTTAGCGATCGTAGCACCTTCTGTTTTGGCCGCAGGCTTGGCCTTGGCGGTTTCCACATCTGTCTTTCTCAATTCCTTGGAGACTTTGTTGATTGCATCAATCCATTCATTTCTATAAGACCGTGCAAGGTTCACGTTGTTATAGCGATAGTACTTGTAGACATTCTCCAGAGCAGTGAGCTGGAGCATGTAAGGTACATTACCTCTCTCCCTCTGTCTCTGTGCAGAAGGTTCTGTCGATGAACGTGGACCACTGTAGAACTCTGATGGGAATAGAGTGCGTGTGGAAGAAAGTTTCAGTATGACTAGAGAAATTTGTCCAGTTCAAGTCAACATGCCTACCTTATCACAAAAGCATTCTTTTTCAGTTTGTCATTGGCCAATATGTTGACATTAGCTACAACAAGGGTTATCATATACACATTTAGCAGCAGCTGTGTAGCAAGCTAGCTATGGAGACGTAAAACTTACGCTCAATCTTGAAGTGATTAAGAGGTTCTGTGCCACTGGCAGGCTTCTGCTTGAAGCCTTGGAAAGAGCCATCACTCCTGAGCACAAACCAGCGAGCTCTCCAGTTCTTGATGTACTCACCTAGTGGTAACAAAAGATGAGGATTACAAAGACATCAAGTGATTAATGAGCGATTCTTGGCAATGGTAGCACATATTAGAGCACTTGAAATGTAGTGCCAGCCACTTTGTAGATGCACAACAAAGTCCCGCCCCATCTGCCAACCACTACGCAATTAAAAGCAGCGACTGTACAGTGATCTAGCTAAGCAACCGTCTCACCTCTCTTATTCAACCATCCTTCCTTTACAACCGTAGACGACATCTCACAAAAAGTGGCAGGACAGCACAAGAACAGGCTACACGCAGCTTATCTTAAGGTTTACGTTTGTGTATCAAATCCGGAAACTACCGGATATTAATGTAATGATTACAAGTGAAAGTACTGTAGTGTTTACGTTTTATTACTAGTGATGTCTGGACACAATGGATTGAGTGCTTGTGAATGTCCAATTTGCTTTTCCTTGCTGAATGGGGAGCGTGTGCCTATGTCCTTGCCCTGTGGTCACACAGTATGTCAGTTGTGCATCAACGACCTTTTAGTGACTGTCAGGGGAAATCGAAAGGGTGGAGAAGGAGACGAATCCAATGTTTTCCCATGCCCTCTTTGCAGAAAACTCATTCATAGAGATTCCATCTCTCTTAATGTGACTTTGAAGGATTTGATTGGTAGGTACTAGCTATACTATTGATGTAATATTTATGTGATTTCCTTGCCATCAGAGGAGCTTTTGACAAAAGGAAGAGCTGAAGAGAAGAGGAATACACTTGATATCCCTTACCATGAAATCCATTTCAAAGAGGCACTGGATCGAGGTGCTTTTGGTGAAGTGTACCATGGCTTCTGGCGAAGCAATGAAGTGGCAATTAAGGTAGTGTGAGTGAGCGTGTGTGCACATATGCATACATATGTGGGTGTTTTCAGGTATTCAAATATGGTCAAATGACACCAGAAGCCCTTGAAGCATTCAGGAGAGAGGTATTCGTGATGAACTGCTTGCGTCATCCCAACGTGGTCCTGATGATGGGAGCATGTCGGACTCCTCCAAAGTTAGCCATCCTCATGGAATATGTGTCTGGTGGCTCACTCCATAAGGTCAAGTATGTGATACCTGCATGATGTGACGTGATATGAGGTGTGAGTGTTTACAGGTGCTGCACGTGCTCAAAGTCAGTATGGACATGGCAGGTGTTTGTGGAGTGGGTATCGATATTTGCCGAGGGTTACAGTACCTTCATTCTATTAACATTCTTCATCGTGACCTCAAGAGCAAGAACGTCTTGTTGACCTCTAACCCTCCTCTCTGTCAAGCCAAGTTATGTGACTTTGGAATGGCCAGAGTTCGTTTGGAGTCGGCTACAATGACTGGTATGTCTATGATGGACTCTGAACCTCGAGATAGTATCATTTGGATGCGTGTGCAGGAAACATAGGAACCGTGCATTGGACAGCTCCCGAAGTTCTTTCTAATCAGCGTTACCAATTTCCGGCTGATGTGTATGGACTGGGGATGGTGCTGTACGAGATGGTTACCGGTCACATTCCATTCCAGGATTTGCTCCCAGTAGCAGTGATGATGGCAGTGGTGATTAATAAGCAAGAGCCAGAGATTCCTCCAACTGTACATCCCAGCCTGGCCATTCTCATCAGAAGGTCAGTCTTACCACACTCATTGTAGCTATGTGTAGGGACATGCAAATTATGCCGGACCTCATATATAGTGGTACAGCCATAGCTACCATCTGGAGGGTCTGTGGAATTCCCTCCAGTAAGTTCAATATTATTGATTCAATTTCAATCTGGTATGATCCAGGCAATGCTATGTTGTTATTATTATTCAAATTGCATACACACACATACACACACACTCTGAATGGTGGTACGGCCATGGCCGTACCAGCCATAGCAGTGCCTCCGGCCGTATTATTACAACCGTCTTCTGCTGCTGTTTAAATGTTCCAGCAAACTAACTTGCTGCTGATAAAATTATGATGGATGACTAAAAGAGGCTGCAATTAAATTAATTTTCTTACCAAATTTTAAAGCATAATAGGCATGTTTGTTGAGCATAATAGGGAAGGGGTTCTGGCATTGGAGCATAGCATAATAGGGAAGAAAAAAAGCATAATTTGCATGTCTGTAGCTCTGTGATGATGTCGTATGTATTGTAGGTGTGTATCTTGGGAACCTGTTAAACGACCTCCAGTGGCTGATGTCATAACTTCTCTGAGGGACTGTCAACCTGTAACGGCCACACCCACTCCCAACTTGACAGAGAAGCACTCTGAATTAATTCACTCAGATAGGTGAGTACTTTGAGCAGTAAGCAGAGAGGGAGGAATGAACATGTTGATGTTTTGCAGTTTGGGAGTGATATTTCTCAGCGTGACTGATACTAAAGACGTGGGGATAGAGGTAGTGGGAGCCAGTAGTGTGGGATCAGTCACTGACGGTGGTCACTTGGGAGTCACTGAAGTGGAGAAACAGGGTGTGGTTACTGACCATGTACTGGCACATCGATTGCAGCTGGAAGAGGCAGAATCCCAAGTCATTCAAGACTCTCAGTTGGCAGAACAGCTCCAGATGAAGGAAAACTCCTACATGACCCCAAGGTAAATCTCACTGTCTGTGATTTAGACTGTGTGATAATAAGTGTTTCAGTGACATGGTGCCCAGGGCTATCATGCAACCTAATCTAAGGGAGTTGCAGACTTCCAAGGTCGGGGTGAAACCGGTGGTGAAACCGGTGGTCATCAAGAAAAAGAAAAAGAACAGCCACATCATGTCAAGAGGTGTCCCGTCTAGTCCTCCTCCTCCTCCCCCTCCCCCTCCTCCTCCTCCTCCTCCTCCTCGCCTCAATCCTGTCAATATAGTGCATCGACGCTTAATGCTGAAAGAAGTGAGAAGCTCTGCAGGCCACCTTCGTCACAAACTTCGTCCTGTTCATACAATAGAGAAACGTGCCTTCAGAGTTGGTGTGTGTGTGTGTGTGTGTGTGTGTGTGTATGTGAGAGAGAGAGAGATTTACTGCATATTATGCTTGTGAACTAGGACATGTTGTGGATGGCTCTAGTAGTGAGAAATCTCAGTTCACAGTTCAGAACCAAGTTTTGAGCTTTAATAGGAGATTTCTCCACCATGTGATTGTTACTGAACCTGTTTCTCCCTTTCCTGTTGGCCGTGAGTCAGCATGTATATCATAGCTAGTGCACATCATTATCATGTGTAATATAGGAGTGGTGCCTCAGGTCCAAACCAAACGTGTTCAGCACTTGACTTCTGTTCACAACTCGTATATTAAGGGAGCAAGACAGCATGCGCTCCCTAAGAACCTCCAGTTTGAACTCTGCACTTTCAAGAAAAATGGATTGCAGCAAGTAGTGACAAATATAAAACAGACTCTCCCTTCTAGTCAAGGTTAGCAAGCAATAATGTTTGCATTTGTTACCAGTGGCACTTTCTGTGCTTGCAGATATTCAGCAAGAAAAAGTTGAAGACATTGCTTCTGTAGATGGATTTTGGTGAAATCAGTTATTTTCATTTTTATCGCAGTCATTAAAAATCAAAAAAATTTTTAGTAATAGTTTGAGGTGTCAATTTACAGCAGCAAGTGTGAATTTTAGTTTAGTTTGGGGGAAATGGAGGTTAGCCTCAAGTCTGACATTGCCCTTGGGCATTGTTTTAACCACTACCTCTCCTTTCCAGTGAGTTTGTTGTTGATGTAACTATTCGTGACAGTTCACGGACTCCTTTGTGATTAGATTTTCCCAGTACACTTGTTCTATGATGCTGCATCTCAAGTGTGCAAAGTCCTTCCTTCATCTGAATGTCGAAATAAAGTTATTTTACTGGAGGGAAATACAAATGTGAATATTCGTCTGTTCAAGTGGCTTGAGAATCATTGCTGGCCATACTTTTTGAAGTCAAGTCTTTATTTTATGTCTTGCATAATTTTTATGGTTCTCTTTGTCCAGGTCTCGATTATACTGCAAGTATCGTTTGTATTGTGCTCTTCAGGGCAAGTGTCCAAATTCTGCAGGGGAAGAACTGGAAAAAAGTATTCTCTCTCCAAACAGAGAACCACTAATGACAATGAAAAGCTTTGCTGAGTACTTGAGGTTTGAGAATAATCTTGCTGGGACTGGTGGTGCTCCACTGACGGAAGTGTGGGTATCCTGTGAAGGCTATTTTATGGGAGTCAAGCAGCATTGGGCTGCCAGTAAAACCATCTCTTCCAAATGTGATGCTATTCCTCTTCTTCAACAGACGGTATGATTTATAATGCACACAGCAGTCAAAGATCTAATTCCTTTTTAGAGAAGGACTGGGAAGATTGAAAGATGGTTGCTAGATGTACAAGCAACAACTCTCCAAAGACTACAGCATTATTGGTTGCCACGTTTCTGTCATTGCACCTCAGATGACAGGTGATACTCAGTGCAATACATACCAACTATTAATGTCGTGTTCAAGTAGCATCCAGCAGCCACACCCACATGCTGCAAAGTGTGAAGAGGAAGGAGCAGACATACCTTTCATAGAGGGTCTCTATCATAATGCAATTGCAGGGGACCCTTTTAGCGATTTTTTACAGAGGTATAAGACGTAACATTGCTGAACATCTCTGTGTTAGTCTAGCTGTCTCTCAGAGAGTCCAGACTGTGTTACCATCAGCTCCATTTGTGGGAAGAATGCCAGCGTCTGGTGCAGCATCTGCCTGATGACTTGTTTTTGTATGAAGGATGGAAGCTGTGGAGCAGGTTCCTTGCACCAGGTGTGTACTGTGCATGGTGGACATGACTCTTGCACTCATTCCTCAAGTGTTTTAGACGGAACTTTTCATGTTGAAGTTGAGCCTGCACTGATGAAAGAACTGAAAGTGGCACTACACTGCAGAGACATTGACTCTGCCATCAGTGTCATTAGGGAAGTCAATGTCAGTACATGTCAATACAGTACCCTTCACTCAATTACTTTTGACTTCACTGATTCAGGTTAAAATGTACTCTTCCTTGAAACGTCTATGGAGCAAATTTCAAAGGGACTTGTATGAAAAATACATCATGTGAGTGAGTGAGTATGCTGTATTTGCTAATCTGCTGCTATTGTGCAATGCAGTTGCCTTGGTGATGTTTATCAACAGAGTAATAATCCATCAAGTGCTAGTAAAACTCGTTCTCTTACCAACAATCGCTATCGTAAGAAGAAGTATGATCCTAGAATATTGCTAGCTGCTGATCTGCAGGGAGGAGCACTGGAATCTTTAGGAGACTTGGAGTATGTAACACTGTCTCATCTGGTATGATATTTTTAATAACGTCTCATGTCCAGGACGTTCCTCCAATTTGAACATTACTTGTTCACTGTTAGAGGACCACACTCTGTAGAAAATACATATCTCAAGCTCTGGAAATCTCTCATACGCTATAACAAAACTATACAGAAAGACGCACGGAATTCTCTAGCTGTAGTCATTCACAAGAACTTTATATCGGATAAGTGCAAAGTTTTTCTCCCTCTTCCCGACGAATTAGTTGAAGTGCTTGAGCCAGACCTCCCCCTAGTTCGACCTGGCACACCAGCCATGCAGAGCTTACAGCGATGGACCGAACAGATGCTTGGCCCTGTTATTGAACAGTTTCTGCTAAAGGAAGGACAGGGATCTCTTCCTTCTGTGGATGGGAAGTCACGGCTTCTTCCACACACTTCAAAGAAGGTTCGTATTTTAAATCAGTCCATCAATTTTTGTCCTTGAAATTTAAGTTGATTAGATTATCAGCTCTTCTCAACTGCGGGAAGACGCGATGCACCTGTTCAAGACCCTCAGTGTTTGTGAAGGTCCAATGACACACAAACTGAAATCATTCAGTGAATACCTAGCAGAACATGTTCCTCCTTCTAAACATGTCATAGTCAACAATGTGCAGTTTTGGTTGGAAGTTAGCAAGTTCAAGGTGTGGGGTTGACTGCTTGTTATGTAGCTAGATAACTATGAAGACTGTATATGCTGCAATGCAGGTCATGTACGAGAGTGACACAAGTATTCGTGTCTTATTCCATAAAGGTGAGGCCATGGTGGACCGCTATTTGGATGCTTCTACCCCTCCTTGGATCAAGGTGATTGCTTTGGCTGCCACTACGATCTTAATAATTATGGGGCGTCGTGGATTGATCACGTATTTTACACAGATCTCAATTGCTCCTGAGCTAGCACTACAGTTGGTAGCAGTGTTTGAAGAATTGTGTCGCTCCAGGATAGCTGTTTATTTGGATCGTCTGATGGACTTGTTTGAGAGAGCACAGGAGAGAGTTTTAGCAGATATGGCTCCCTATTGGGGCTCTTTCTGCAAAGTGTACAGATCACCATTGGGCTCTGCAGTGTCTTTACCACAAGGTGTTTCAAGTAGCAATCATACAGTAATACATGTAACATATTCACATAATATTATAACTATAATATTATACGCATTTTCTTTAGTCGTCAGTTGTCCTCCAGTCACTAGCAGAAGCAGTTTGCAAGTGTCAGAAGTTAGTCTACCTCCCCTGCCTCGCCCCCATCACAATGTTGTGCCCCTGCTTTCATACTCAAAGTTGAAAGGTGTCAGGTGGAGAGGAACTTTTCATTTATATGACCATGTTACTACATGATCAATCATCACAACTCTATAATAGGTCCACACCATCCATATTGTTGACTCAGTTCACTTTGCATAATGTCTAAACTTCCATGAGGGCCAATGCCATCTGAATCCTAGTCACCACACTTTTCCTTGCAGCACGTATGACTTCATGGCCTCCGGTCTCCACAGCATCTACCCGTAGCAGAAGTGTAGTAAGGTTCTCTTCCATTTCCAAATGTTCTTTGCTATCTCTTGCGGAGTTCAATTTCTCTGCTTTTCTCGACAGCATTTCAGCCCTGTCACTGTACTCTTTGATTAACCTCATACTGGCTTCTATCGCTTTGGAATGGGTCCCTACAGGCCGCACTTCACTTGGGTACTGGCAGTCCTTTCCCCATCTAGGATCATTCCAAGTGGTAGTCTGTGATGTATGATCTACGAAGAAAGGCCATCCTGTCCGAGGATCCTTTTTCATTTCCCAGTTAGGAGGGAGACTTGTCACCATTGTAAGGGGGTGCGGTTTGATGATCATGCTCCGCCCATCACTTGGGCGCGAGGTATAAAACTAAGATGTCTTACGGTGTGAACGGGTCAAGCAGATCTAACCGAGGAGGCGTAAGTAGTGATGGGGATACACTTATCTCTAACGAAAGACTCGGTTGTGACTCCCCTGTCATGTGGCCGGATCAGAACTTTTGTAAGTTAGCCCGGCTAGCTAGCGAGCTACTTCTTATTGTTTCCTTTATTATGATATAGTTGGAGACTTCAATCCGTTGGTGAGTTTAATTCTGAATTAGTGTTACTGTTTCATAACCCCTCTATATAAACACACTTGCAAATAGTACTTATCCCCTGCACCTCCTAAGTGGCTAGTGGAGATAAACAAAGATGACCATCGCATGATTAATGGTGAGAGAGTGATAATTATGGTCACATGGTTTAAAGCCAGCCTGTTATGTTGTGTAGAATTTGGTAGTTTGACTCAAGTGCAACTGATGGAAAAGGTGAGAGCATTACAAAACATGGCTTATCAGCTTGGAGTGGAAGAAGGTGGGTATACATATATCAATAATCATTATGGATAGTATTTTTATACAAAATAATGTGCAGCTAAAGAAATGAGTCGGGGAAAGTGTTTGGATATTTTCCAGTTATCAGAAAACACTGGCAAGGCTGAAAAGAGAACAAAAACATAATGTAGAAACGATAGCTTGAGATGTTGGTCAATAAATATACAGTGGAATGCTCTCACGAAATCTTCAGAACAGCTTTAGTCCATATGAACGAGATTGATGAGCCAAACAGGAGCCCAAAGGCCAGAAAGAAGACCATGATGGTGGATGCAGTCTCCCTCTCCTCTGGTGATACAGACCTGATAAGACAATCAGAAAATAAAGCCTTGGAAACCCAAACCCAATTTATCCTCACATTGGAGCTGCCATCATAGACAAGGAGCTGAGGTAACCATTGCTCAACCCAAAGAGCAACATTAAAATGATGGGTACGGCATCATGCCTAAACAGCACATAATGACTCGCATGCACATTACTGAAATTGCAGAGCAAGAAGAGGGGAACAAAAATCCAACGCAGCGTACACATTGCAATGAGGACATAACCATTTCTTCCAAACTGACCAGTCATAAAAGAAAGGAAAGAAAGTAAGTAAAAGACAACAATAAACAACAACAAACCACAGTATACACAAAGTAACAAAAAGCTCACTTGAATCCACTGTGGGATGTAGCGGCCAGCAAAGTCAGAACAGTTGTACATCAGAAAAGTGACGAGAGGAACAAAGTAATCACCTACGTAACAACATGGCGAGTAATAATATTACTAGGAGTGGAGAGAGTTGGCAGTCACCAGTCCATCCAGTATTGTCAGGGTTGCTAGATTCCAGGTGCGACAGTACAGAAGGAAAGAGAGACAGGGTCACAGCAAATACCATGAACACACTCAGAGCATACCACTTGATCTGTACAAGTAATGGCATATCGATCATGACCAGTTCATCTATCTCTAGCTCTTTCAAGTACTTTAAAAAAAATAGTAAGGAAAGGTGGGTTGGTCTTAACACGAAGGTCGGTAGAATCATATTTTGAAGCATCCTCCTTAGCTCGTTGAACACTTGTATGGGACAGATGAAAGCGAACGAAATTCTAGAGATAGAAGGGAATTGGTACAATTAATGTAGACATTGATGTCTGATTACATACCAGATACATCATAACAAAGAAAGACAGCAAGCAGAGAAGGATTATCAAGAGCCCTGTGCAGAAGTAAGCGATGGCACTATTGGTAACATGACTATTGGTTGCTGCCAAAGTGAGTACTTGTGCAACAGCCGCAAAGACTCCTGCACATGCCTGCAAAAAAGGTTGTCAACTATGATTCAAAGGGTGCAGAGAGAGAGAATAATAACGTACTTGACCACCCATGACACTGGCCACATACTTTGAAGGGAAAACCCCAGCAAAACCAAAGGTACTGCTCTGGAAAATTGCTGAAAAAACTGAAATTGCTTTGTATCATCACGTAATTGATTATTACTGTCATAGTAAGTTACCATTGGTCAGCACAACGATGACAAGCGACAAAAAGAAAAAACCATTGACCCCTGCATGGTGCATAGATAATTACTGCCATGTGATAATAATACATACTTACATTCTGAAGTGTCGACTTTAACTAGTGTTACTGTCAAACCAAATAGCAGTGCCATTCCACTGAGAGAAATCACCATGCGATATTTGAAGTGGATCCTAATCAAGAAACCAGTTGTAATGTTGTACCATGTAAGGAAATGGAACACCAAAAAAAGTGACATGTGATCATCAAAAAATGACCACCAAGCACAGATGACCTACTTAGCCTGTAGCCAAATGTTGATGGCCGTCATCACCACAACTGGCAACATTGCAGCTACTGAAAAGTAATTCTCAAAATCAGTCCGAAAAGAAGGAAAGCAAGATTGATGTGATTCATTTGAAGGACAAGTCAATTTATACTGGAAGTACTATACGTAGATAGGCACAGTAAACAAGTGTAAGTTTTATATTAACTGTACACACCTTATTAGCTGTGATGAAAAAATTCCATGGCAGTAGGTGACCTACACCATAAATATAGAAGATTAAATACGTGGCGAAGCACATATCTGACGGAGGTGATTTGGAAGGCCCACGGCCAAATAACAATGGCTGATTCTCCATTGAATCTCCAGATGCACTAGTAACTTTGCCCTTCATCTTCTGGTATTCAAGACCGCCACTATTAATAATGCCCCTTTCTGGAGATCCTGGTTTACTCATGGTTAGCTGTGGCTGTAGCCCTTGAACTTGACATTGGGTAGTCTCGGTACATGCAGAGAAATGCCGCCATATGGCCACATGCGCAGATATATAAGCTTAATGACTTGGGGGCCCGGGGCCGGCCTGCCGGGGGCGCGCGGAGACGCCGCGGGCAGTGATGGGTGTGGCCGGCCGACCGCTCGCTGGGGGCGGGGCATCAGCAAAACGATAGTCGATTCTTGGTACATGGTGGCGTGAGATTCAGTATGTCGGGGGAGTTGACTGAAACGCGAAGTTCTTTTGGAATAAGAGATGGCGATAAAAGATCCAATCTGAAGGAATTCCGGATTCCTGAATTCCTGAAAACTGTACTACAGATATCACATCTGGTAATAGTGGCTGCGATTTTCTTGATAGGAGTCGTGGAATTTAGTGTGGAACTCTCTGTATTTGACATCTTTGGAAAGAGTGAGGAGGGAAGAAGTATAATTCCAGCCGATACCTTTGTAAGTTAAAAGACAATAAGCTTAAGGTGAGGTGAGGCACATAATATTATGATTGTATTTTCTTTGTAGAATCACACCAGCACCTTTGGTGATAAGGTAATAGTAGATCATTGTTACATATACAATGATCATTGTTTGTGTATGAATTTTAGAGTCTTGGACACATCCTGGATGCTCCCATCTTATTTTTATTCTTGGTAACTTAACTGCTGTAATCTGAAAGCTAGTCGATGATTGCTTAATTAATTGTAGATATACTTTTTGAGTGTACTGTGGTTGAAATGTAGAGGAGTGTATGCATGGCTTCTTACAGTGAGTCAGGTTGTTTGTATACTGCTCTATTTGGGAGTGAATGCTGGTCTATCGCAGACTGTTTTAGACTGGAGGTGAGTTCTGATTTACGTGATATTACAATTAATGGACCTCTATGTCTATCATAGGCATTTTTCTACTCGAGCTGTAATTATTTTACTGGATGTTTTGATTCTTTCATTTTCATGGACTGTTATCATAGTGACTCTGCTTCACATACGTGGATGGTTCCCTTTCAAAGTGAAAGTAAGCATAATTGCTCTTCTTTATGTGATAAATAATATATTATGTGATCATAGAAAATTATGGAGGTTCCTTATCATAAACAAAGTCGACTAAAACAAGCAGTCGTAGTATTTTGGAATTTTATTGCCCTTTATCTGGTGCTGGGTTTGTGCCTACTCATCTGGTTCTCAAAACTCTACATGTCATGGGCCTGTGTTCGCAGTACAAACATTATTTTGCTGATGTGTCAGTTCACCAACATGGTAGGATCCCATTAAACACATCGACCTTTATTTATGGTGATGTATCAGGTTCAGTGTTGGCCATGCACCTCTTCTACCAGCACATGCGATGTTGCCAATATCTCTCGTTGCGTCAACGACATTCCTCATGATGATCTGACCAACCCAATTATTCGTTGCATATCACCCCTCTATACAGTGGAACCATTTCCTGTGAGTGCTTGAGTGTTGGTGTGTCGGTGTGTTCATATTGTGATTTATTTATTACAGTCTGCTTTCTGTGTGTTTAATTACAACATTGGACCTTTCACCTTTCTTGCAGGTAATAAAAGATAATTATAACTATAATAATTATTATGATGTGATCATTCTTAGTGTTCTCGTACGTGGGAGGAATTTATTTTTTCATGCGAACGGTTTTGAATGCACTGGTGAAGTGTGTTTTCAGCATATTGTACATCGCTCTTCACTACTGCATATCTTGCGTTCCAAAGTTACATAAAAGTACTGGAGAGTTTGAAAAGAATGCTTCCATCAATGAAAATGATACAGTAGATGCCGGACAACAAGATTTGGAAAAACCACAGATATGCACTGATCCTAGAGTGTCACTCCTGGGGCCTCTTCCTCCTTATTATTACAGTACTCCAAAGAATACTAATAAAAATAAACAAAGTTAAAACATCATTATTTTATTGTGTCATTGTGGAAGTGTTATATTTTTTATTTTATATAATAAGTGCATTCCCTCACATATGGACATGTGGTAGAGGCATTATCTCCGTACTGGCATGATATGGTTGGCCCTAATCCTAATCTTTCATAAAAGACCTTAAGGGTGCAGGCACATAGTAACCAAGGCATGCGCTAGTACTAGCACTAATTAACCACAAACACTATCGCGCTAAAATAACAGTCAACACTAAGACCACGGTATTGCAATCAACAAGCATGAATATCATTACTAATAATTCACACGTTAGATTATTGTATCACATATGCGAGCAAGCCAAAGTACAGCAGAGATGTCTGAAGCCTCTGAGGGTTCCAGCTATCTTCATATTCTGAATCATCCTGCTCCTGAAGTTCTGTGGTATCATCCCACTTGATTAGGTCATTGCAATCGAACCATTATTCATGTTTGCGGTCGCCAAAATATTGCCCAACACCCACGCAACTTGACCAAAGTTCACCTAATGTTTCATTATATAATTATTGGTTTTCTCATGTCTATATTTTCATCGGGTAATGGTATACTGGTTGAAAAAGGTCATTTAGACTTAGGTCAGGCCTCCAATTAGCCTGTGGAGCCAGTTTCTTCGTGCAACGACCCTTGGCTCCTACTTGTGCAGTCTACTGAAATCGAGGTGGTCGATAGAGTCTCTTCAATAGAACAGGCTATATTTTACCTAGTGTTTGATTAGTAAAGGTGAAAACTGTGTACTTAGTAGAGTTAATGTGAAAGTAACTATTGATAAGTCCTAGTTAGCTAGAGTAGTCTGTGTGGTCCACAATATCTAGTTCAAAGACGACCGATTTAGCCATTTTTTGATGCCATCTATCCTGGACTCTCAAGGAACCAGTGGTTTGAATATCTAATATTGTGTTCAAGAACCTTCCTACTATCACCTGTCAAGAGATGGAGCCCTGGCTACAGTTGGCTCCTTGCTGTGCAGTCAACTGAAGTCATCGAGTACAGGAATTGTGACCTGTATATCCGAAATCTCTCCTGCCCTCAAGTTGGCACTAGACTAGATTGATTTATTGTAAAAGAAACTTTGTTTATTACTCTCTATGGTTGATAAATTATATGAACTCTAACGATCTATAACTGTCAAAAATATCAAAATACAAATTGCCTCAGTTTTGCCTCCATTTTCCCGCCTTGTAGCCTGCTGAGCTGCATCTCAACCGGAAGTGGTCAGCCCAATACCGTGCAGTGGTCTTAGCGTAGACTGTAAGGGTGCAGGCGCTAGGCACGTGCACATAGTAACCAAGGCATGCGCTAGTACTAGCACTAATTAATTAACCACAAACACTACCGCGCTAAAATAACATAGTAAACACAATAGCAGCTGCTGCTTTGGCACATATAAAATCCATGCTAGCATGAATAATGAACAAGTCATTGCAACTCAGGAACTATGCATGGGAATGAGCCAATATTTTGCATATGGCAACTACTTGATAAGGTCTAAAAAGTTACATTTTGCTTTAGTTTATAGCTAGTGCAGAATGTGCAGGACACTAGATCCTATATGGATAAATTGAAAAGTAGAATGTGAATTGACAAAAACTAAATGTAATTTTTATGGCAATAAGTATAAGAAGCTGTATATCAAAAATCAGCCATTGATTCCAAGTGGTCATTGAGATGTAACACAGTTTACCTTGAGAATGGAATCAGTCATAACATCAGTCATTTTGATTGGTCCTCCTTCATTTTTTGTGTATGTAGTACTATTCTGATACTTAATAATGTGGTGCAAGTTAGAAATTTCTATCATGAATAGTTTTTAAGTTAATTTTCCATAGCAACCATGCGTGGGCGGAGTGTGCCTGGGAATGACTAACACGATAGACAGTCAGGTGATGCTCTCTTTTGCCTAGAACTATTATTGATGTTGATGCATAAGTGAGATCTTTACTGTTGCTCCTTTTCCTTTTCTGTGTTGCTAGTTTGCTATCTCTGTCATCATAGGCAGTTTTCCAAATGCCCCCCTAATCACACTGAAATTGAAGCCCCCTGGTGGGCATAGATAGGGCATAGGGATTTTTCCTAGTTGCGGGGCTACCTAGTCGCGGGGCTAGGCCACTGGAATGGAATACTGGAATGCAATTTAATTTTTTTGTACTACATGGGGTGCACACGCGCGCGCGCGCACACACATACGTACACTTACACACACACACACGCCATTATGCAAATAAGAAATGAAGAAGAATTAAATACTACACAATTTACCACGAACTAATTATGCATGAAACTGTAAAAAAGAATTTTAAGAGTCAGAGTACATGGTCAAAAAAGTGCATGAAGATCCTCTGTCATCAGGTACCTAGCTTAAGATTGCACTGTACAATAATATTACGTATTTTGGTAGATACAATATAAATAGGTCAAGTCTGACTATCTAAAATCAACCAGTGTGGCAGCTTGCAAGTTTCCCTTGGCAAAAGCCTTGGTATGTGCACAGATTGGACATAGTACACACATACCTTTGAATACCACTCTCTGGCTGGTTTTACGTTTCTTTGGGGACGGTTCTGTCATAAGTTTAACCTGGGCAGGCCAGTTATACATTATCATGGGGGTAGGAATAGGGCTAGGCGGCTCCAGTGAATGTTGTCATCTGGGCTACAGGCAGTATGGAGAAGCTATTGTGCACACCTACTGGGTACTGTGGAATTATTCCTTGACTCTACAGGCTCACTGGATACCTATGGTGCAGTATAATAAAAATTGTTCCAGCAATGAATCTCAAATAACATTCTAGCAGAATCTGTTGGTCAATGTGGCACATTATTTTCGAGTATTGTATGTAGTATTCCTTAGTAGATGACTTGGTATTCCTTAGTAAAGGTTAGTATTCCTTAGTAGGGAAACTTTAGTTTCCTAAGTAGACTCTAGTCTTCCTTAGTAAACTTTAGTAGACTCTAGTATTCTTTAACTTAGTAGAGGCTTATTTTATAGGGTGTCTGGAAGGCGACAGTAATAAAGGTGATGAGGCACAATAAATTTTACGATTGGCAGTGACAGCATTGGCAGACATGTAGGTTGAATTGCCTGGTCACTAAATGGTTACGACTCCTTAATAACAAAGGGTCAATTGAATAAACATTACAGAGTCATCCTTTACAAAGTCTTATTGTATTTACGTGGGGCCAGACTAGCTCTATGGTAAAACCTAGAAGGGAGACTTTAGCATGGGTTCCAGTATGCCCACACCCAGTTTGAGACTCTCCAACCCCACCTCTGGATGCCCACACACAGTTTGAGACTCTCAAACCCCACCTCTGCATGCCCACATACTCTGACAAAGCAGGCAGCTGCCTGTACAAACCTTTTAGTAGGCTATAAAGCCTGTACATGAGCCCACCTCTGGTTGCCTGATGTATTAAAGCAGTAATAGACCTGGCAAGTCAAGTTGTAACCCCTAGCTGGGCTAGCTTACCAAAGCAATGGCGAATGGACTAGGACTGGGACTAGGGCCAAGAAGTACCCTCTGTGCACGCTCAAGCAGGAATACAATTTGAAGCCACACCCATATGTTTTTGTTTTTATGATTACAAACAGAACATGTTCATTCATCATACTTGTATAATTAGAGATCCTTTACCGCATGTTGAGAGACAAAACAGTATATCCATGCACAGACATAACACGAATAGCTATACTGCTGCAATTGGAAATTAATGGAAGGAAGGCCAAGCAAACCAGTGGTCGTATATTGGCAATTTAATTAGTATGTCCTTCTTAGCTTTACTTCTAGCCACAGAGCTGATACTGCGAGATTCCAGTATTGGCCTCGTATCTGCAAAGAAATGACGGGCCATTAGTCCCAGATCTAATCTTAACCCAGGTACTGATGTGCTCATGTGAGCTACAATTAATTATAAATAGCATGTTACTATAAATATCACATTCACAGAATGGATGCAGGCAGGGATGAGAATCTAATTTATCTGGCCTTACAAGGACTATTTCCAGTAAGGAAAGTTTAATTCATAAACAGTTATTTCTGAAGACTTTAGGAGTGCTTGACATATGCATACACACTATGACTAGTGAAATGTAAAAAAGGGAGCAGTGCTTGAGTGGCCAATTACCAACAACACACATGTAAAGTGCAAGATACTCACTCAGATCGGTGCTCGTGACATCTTCAGCATCCTGATTAATGCTCACGACATCTTCAGTGTCATCACTTTCAGCATCATCAGATAGTTCTGTAACGAGACAAAATTCATTTTCAACCCTTCCGTGCATGCATGCTCACACACCTTGCAGTAGGGTCTGTAAACTAGCCAGCCCACTGTACTTCTAGTATTGTTTACTTGCCTGCCCATGTAAAGTTGTCTGTTGGTCATGTCATCTGCACTCACCAGCATTGAGCCAGTAAACAAAAATATAGATTGCATGTGAAAGCACTAGCCACTTTATTTGGATACCTAGCCCTCTCTGGCAATGAAGCAACCAACCACCAGCCTACACAGACTATTTCCTTTTAGCTGTATTGCCAGTAATATTAATTTACTGCATGTATTCACGTTTGTTATTCAGTGAGCTTACAGATTAGCAGGATGGCCCAATGATGGGTGTGGTCATGCAAAAGTGGACATGGCTTTGGAAATCACTCACATTTTTCTGGACCCGCCCCTGCCAAGCCCAAAAATTAGCCCAGTGACAAGTAGCCCTATGGTAGCTTGGTCCAGGGCGCAAACACAGAGTATGTGTGTTGTATCTATAGTCCCTAGCCCACGTATGTCAGAGTATGTGTTGTATTCTACCCACCTATAGAGATGCCAGCCTTCTTAAGCTGCTTCAAATACTTCCTCCTCTCCTCCTCATGCTTCTTCCTCTCCTCTTGTTTCTCCTTCTCCAATTGTCTCAACTTAGCACCTAAGTTTCTCAAAACCTGTGATTCCTCCATCTGCAACAGAGAATAGAGGAGCTTGTTGCCACCTGTAGTGTGATGTCGAACAGCAATGCACAGGCCACACCCACAGTAGCGATTTCCAACCTCTGAATTTCGAGTCCTTGCAGAGAAATCACTACTACAAAGTATTAAAGGAACTCTATCACGGAAGTAGTATTCTGTAGTATACTCTAGACAGCTGTTTGAATTCCAGGCCCAGAACTTTGGCACGACTGGTGACTTCAAATCCAGAACCACCACTTGGCATGTGGGTTCACACCAATTAGATCTCTTGTTACACTCGCTACTATGTAGATATAGCAATGGCTACTGTGTAGATAGGTAGATGTAGTAAGGTAGGACACAATCGCAAGCAATCGCTCACCTTTGGACGTAGCCGTAATATATCTATAAACAAAACGTGTGAAGTTGGAGGGAAGTCGAGGGTACATAGTCAACTGTACAACAACCAAGTCTCTGTTCCAAGGCCGTACGTACAGTAGTTACAGATTATCGAGAGAATAAAAGACTAGCCGTGGCAACTCTGGTGCCAGCAGATGCCCACAAAATCACAAGCAATCCCTTAGCTTTGGACGTAGCCTTGATATATAAAGTGATAAACAGAAAACACCAAGACCAAACAATAGGTGTGGATGGAGGAAGGAATCATGTGTGAATGGAGGGTATAATATGCACACCAACCAAGCCTCCGATACCTGACAGTGAATGGCAGCACCATGAAGACAGCGAATGGCTAGAAACAGTCTCGCGTAGCCGACCCTTAACAACCGCGGTTTGGTAAGGGTCGGCTACCAACCGCGGTTGGTAAGGGTCGGCTAGCTACCAAACGCGGTTACAAACGTCTAGCCTCCCTATTAGCAGATAAATGGAATCAAGCCTATAGCCCCATAATGTGCTGGCTCCGCTGCACGCTTCCATTCTCACTTTTACGATCAACAATTCAAGCAATTCGTGGATCACGCTCCTCTTCAGGTAAAGCTGTAAAGTCACCACCTATCGACCGAGCAATAGCTGAATCACAACTGTCCCCTCATACAGAAGAGGGACCCTTTGCTGAATAACTGACTATTTCACTCTTACATGTATCCTTTGCTTCCCCCTTCAAACATTTCATTTTGACTTTGATATTTTACAGTAAAAAATAAAATAAAATAAAAAACCAACCGCGGTTGGTAAGGGTCGGCTACGCGAGACTAACAGTGAAACCTGTCTAATACGAGCCACTCTAAAGCGGCCCTCAGAGACCTCCCACCCTTAAGGGTCTGTTGCTCCAGTCTACTGTTACCACGATCAGAGACGACAGAGACCAGAGACCAGAGCAGACCAAAAGACGACTGAGACTACACAGAGTACAGAGGTCAAATTCAAAGAGGTGTGCTCCTAATAGAAATCGTCGTGGCTGCTTCTGTTCTGTTATCGCTATCTTTGAGGTGAGCATGCACTGTTAAAATGCAGAATGGTAGAATGGTACAGAATGATATAGAAATGGTGTAGAATGATACAGTATAGTACAGAACGATACAGTATGGTACTTCAGCCCCTTACCACTGTCCATAACGTTCAGTGTCTCCTGGCCCTCCTCACTGTTGTTGGCTCTCCTCACTGGGCATGTGGCTGGGCACGATTCTTCGTTGTACTGAGAAGGGTGACTTGTTTCCTATTACTCTCAGGTCCCAAGTTTTCGTGTGGGGGATAGTCTCAAGTTGCCCATATCACTGACTCGTCATGTCCTATCTTTGCTGGGATGGACTTGTTTTCTTGTCCACCCCGAACCTGGTCTTTGGTCCCACCTCCTAGTAAGATTAGCCGTGCGTAAACCCAATGTCTGGACCTTTTTTGCTCCTAGGTCGTTCTGTCCCGTACGATTAGAGATAGTGTTTCGTCTGTGTGGTTAATCACCACCAGTCTAACCTAACTGCTTGAAAAGTGTGTGTAACAGTATAAAAAGGCCAGCCATTTACCGCTGTTCGTTTTCTAGTGCTCTCTGCTGCTGCTGGCCTCCAACATTCATTCATAACACACTCTAAGCATACTGAGCTGAGTTATCTCTTACCTTATACATAACACCATTATGTGTATCCTCTCTCTTGGGGCGATTGCACCTGCTCAAGTTAATTAGCTAGCACATACATACATACTTATTTTTGGGTTTCTAAGTAACATCACAGTGATGATGTAATTGAGAATTTTCCTTCTTGTTAATGGATATAATCCATGGTTTATGTCTAGTCTGTCATTGTTCGTTATAGGCCACGGGTTTATAGTTCGGACCATTAGTTAACTAAAGCTATAGACTTGGATATTTTCCCCGTGGAACTGAAATCCATTTTTTGCCTTCATATTAACAGATATGGTGCACGGTTTATGTCCGTCAAAGGGTTAGTCCGTGATTCTTCGTTATAGGCTATGGGAGGGGGGGGGGGTTATAGTTCGGACCATAAGCTGAAATTGATTTTTTGCCTTAGTGCATGGTTTATGTCCGTCCAAGGGTTAGTCCATGCCCATTAGTTAATTTTTGTTTTTTTGGCCGTCGAATTGAAATTGCCATTTTGGCTCCATAGGCAAGGGTAGGGTGCATGTCGTATGGCCGTTGAAGGGTGGTCCTCGATTCTTCGTTATTGGCCGTTAAAGGGGGGTCAAAGTTCGGGCCAAATTTCGATAAAAACCCAAGGCACATATAGCCTTTGTTTTTTAGCCATCGGGGGAATTCTCTGTTTTTTGGCCTCAGAGGCAAGAGTGGGGAACCTGTAATACGTACTTGCCACAAAATGCATTATATCAAAATGAAAATTTGTTGGCTTCTAGACAGACAAGATGTGCTAAAATTTAGTTCAACTAGCAAATAAAATTCATTCGTGCCAGGTTCAACCACGTATGCACTCACCTTCCTCACAACGAAACGGGAAAAGGGAAGTTTCCAGATTACAAAGAACTCCTATTGGTGATTGGTGATTTGCAAGCATTCCAACTCTTGACATTATTCCCCAAGCCTTGACCAATTTGGGTTTCAACGGTCAAAATGAATCTAGGCATCATGCTGAACATGCAATGCACCCTACTTCTACTGATGGCTAATCGGAAAGGCTGATTATGTATCAGAAGAGTGTCATCATCTACTGAAGTTTGTGATCAACTCAAATCAGCTATGAAGGTAAGATTGTGTGTGACGAATGTAGCATTTCCAACTTGTCTCCACCTTCAGTACAGTTGCATAACTTTAACAAACTGGCTATGGACATTTTAATGAACTGGCTATAGCCAATGTAACTCACCTATGGTTGGACTATCTGAAATGAACCTACGTAGGGGTACTGGGTTGGAAAGAGGATTTAGCTTCCTGGGCCCTCAAGAAGAGGCTTTCTCCTCCATGGTTTGATTCAAGGCTGATCTCCTGGCTCTTCCAGTCAATGGCTCATTACTGACCCACCAAAATGGGCTGGTGGCTAAGAACAATAGGGCTATGAAAACAGCTAGCTCCAGCTGGCCACAGTGACAATAGCTAAAGAGATAGATATAGGAAAGGGTTATAATAATTATATGGTCTTTAGTCAGATTTTCCAAATAACAATTGCTGATTTTGAGGGACCTCACATAGGCCTACAGCATTCAAAGACAAGATGCAAATTTGGACAGAAACAGTGAGAGCATTGGATAACCAACTTGCAATTCAGTTAACACTTGAACTCTGCCAACCAACTTGTATGAAGTATACATTGAGACTTACTGGGGTTGCCTCATTTCAGGGATCCTAATTAGAGGGAGTTTACTGTATTCATGCAAGTATTGCGACAAATGGGACAAGGTCCCAACATCAATTTGGGACCAATGGGACCAGGTCTCAACATCAACTTGGGACCACCTTTGTGACAAGTTTCCAGATTACATCCAACTCTTGGTAAAAGCCTTGACCAATTTGGGTTTGAAACAGTCAAAAGTGCATCTATGATCATGCTTAACATTTAGCTTCATGTTTGAGTGCTATTGGTCTCGTAAAAAAATTTGGAAATTTCCAGCCTTGGTAAATTGCAAAAAAAAAAGAAACAACAAAAACAAAAAAACAAAACAAAAAAACAACAAAAAAAGAAACAAAAAAACAACAAAAAACCAAAAACATTATGACCAATTTGGGTTTTAACAGTCAAAAGTGAATCTAGGCATCACACTGAATGCTCAGATTGACATTAGAATGCTACTGGTCTCGTAAAAAATTGGTGAATTCTATAGCACTGGTAGGAAGACAGTTTTTGTGACCAATTTGGATTATAATAGTCAAAAAAGTGAGGCTAGACATCATGCTGAATGTTTAGATTCACATTTGAGTGTTATCAGTCTTGCAAAAAATTGCACGTCTATAGCCTTGGTAAATTTCTGAAAATATCTAGGACAAGAAACTGAAGGTTCAATATGCGATTTCTGCTGATGGCTAATTGGCAAGGCTGATTATGTATCAGAAGAGTTGGGTTTGCTATCATCATCTACTGAATCAACTCGAATCAGCTACAAAGGTTAAGATCGTGTGACAAATGTAGCATTTCCAACTTGTATCCACCTTCAGTACAGTTGCATAACTTTAACAAACTGGCTATGGATATTTTAACAGACTGGCTATACCCAATGTAACTCACCAACGGTTGGACTATCAGAAATGAACCTATGTAGGTTGGAAAGAGGATTTAGCGGATCAATATGGATGAACGGCCCCACTCTTTAATCCCATTCTTTTTTAATTTCGCGCATTCTTATACTATTTTTAGCACGTGATCGTGGCCAATGCACGTGCAGTCCCATGTGATTATTGACTCGATGAAGATGATGACTGATCGATGATGTGTAGCAGATAAGTTATGGGGTCATGATTGAATCAGATGTGAATGGTGACTGGTAACGTAGGAATATTCAAACTGGATAAGAGAAGTTATGGGGTCATGATTGAATCAGATGTGAAGATGACTGGTAACGTAGGAATATTCAAACTGGATAAAGGTCAGCTATATCTTTGGCAAGATTTTCAAAAGCCTCACCAGTAAATTTGCCATATCGCTCCCGCCACAAATTCATCCAGATACTCTGGTATCTTGTCTGTATGGCAACCCTTCATTCTTTTCAGTTTGATCTTGACCCGGTTCCAGTAACTCTCACTTTTGTGTGTGCACACCAGTTACTGGGTCAACAAAATGAAGGCTATGGTTGACTGTCTCATGGGTAGCAACAGAAGGAAGAGACTGCACACTGTTAATGGGCAAAAGGGTTGCAGCATTTCTCCTCTGGACAATCTCCATGTACCCCAAAGCTGGCTCATGTGAGACGTCTACCATCCCAAACACCCAAATCTCACTTGATGGTGGCCTACCTCAGTGATTCTATAAGAGATAGAGTGATGCTATGATTAACTGACCCTAGCCCCAACTCATAATGGCGACAACTACACTTGTATTTGACAGAGCTATTGAGGCCAAGACATCTTTCAGTAAAAGTAGATGGTTATTTTCATATCTAGGGTGATTGACTTTACCTTTGGCTTGTGCCGAAACAGACTTTCACCTATTTGGACTACTTTCCCAGGGTAATTCCGGTCTTGATGAGCTTGGCTGAACATACTTCCCTGAACCACTGCAAAATATCACATGCAGTGTTCTTGTCAATCTCAGCCTCCTGTGCTACATCCCTTGCTGGGTAATTCCGAGCCCACAGGTACATCAGAAGAAGCCACTTCTGCAGGGAAATCCGGGACTTTGAAAAGAAGCTCCCATCCCAAATACTTCTGCTTGTCTTGCATTGACGGCACCTCCACCTAACTCCATCTCTGATGCCTCATGCATGGGAATCCCACATTGCTGACAAGTCTTGGATCTGGCCAGCAAACGCTTGCTCCGGAGAAAGGAAATAATAACCTGCTCCCCCTCAAAAAGATAGCACCCCAAGTGAAGAAAAGAGTTTATTACTGAACTGAAGTTTATAGCTCACATCCGTATAATATTATATTTTTCCCGCCACTTGTTCAAGAAGGCGCCAATGTTTATTATAATTGCACTTCGGAGGGCTCCGGCTCGATCAACCTGTCCTTCGCATTGTCCTAACAATAGCTCCTTTCCAGCTGTTGGTAATAATCGTCAAACTCACAAACTCAGTCATATAGGGCCCCGGCCCCACCCACCAATCAGTCCTTTCAACAGCTCACGCGGGAAAAAATGGCTCAACGCAGTGAGAGAGAGAATCCTTCGGGATCGATGCTAGATGAGCTAAAAAGCTGTCCTCAGGTAATGCAGGAGTTAGCTAAGGCCCTCTTGCCATCGTTGAAAGAGTTAGCTGGGGGAAATCAGAGTAGGAATCAGGGTAGGTCGGGCCACGTGCCACATGGCCTATCTCACATCAACGAAGCCTACCTTGACCCAGATTCAGGCAATGAAGCCTGCTCCGATGTAGATTACCAGGACCTAGGCAATGAAGCCTACTATGGTCTAGTACCTAGCACTGGCAAAGAAGCCAGGACAATTCAAGGCAATGAAGCCAATAGTGGTTATGGCAATGAAGCCAGGAACGGTCATGGCAATGAAGCCAGGTACAATCTTGGCAATGAAGCCAGAAACAATATTGGCAATGAAGCCAGGAACACCCTCAGCAATGAAGCCAGGAACTACCTCGGCAAGGAAACAAGGAACGACAGGGGCAGAGGTCATAGTGCTGATGATGCTACACCCAGTTCTGCACAAGCAGGTCAGAACCAGTGGGGTTGGGCAGGATACGCCGATCCAGGATGGACAGGTGCAGATGCATCAGCAGCCTATGGAAGTCAGGTGCGACCTCCATACCCACCACACACAGGATATTGGCAATTCCCACCATCCTATGGGCAGAACCAAGGGATGTTTCCAGGTTTTCCCCCATGGCCAGTAGACCCTCGGGCTTATCAACCTCCCATAGACCCAGTGAGAACATCACCGAGGGAGAACAGGAAGAGATCTAGGCCAGAGGAGGACCCTTCTACCTCATCAGCAACAGAGGTATCGGAGGACGATATTGATCCATTTATCTCTGGAAGGGAAAGGAGAGAGCTGCTTAGCAGCTCTGACGAGAGCGACGAAGGAGAGGAGGAGCGACAACCACCAGCAAAGAGAAGTTTCACTCCAACAGAAGAAACTAGAAAGTTCCTGCGGTCAGTTGCTCTTAAACCATTGAAGAATGACAAGCGAAAGGATACTATGAACAAGTATCCTATCCCTGCCTGTGACCCAATCCATCCACCAAAGCTGGATGAATCGGTGTCATGCCTAGTTCCCAAGACAGCAAAGACGTATGACAGCTTCTTGAGCAAGCTACAGCGGTTCGCATTAGATGCAGCAGGCCCACTGGTGTGGATGCTCAATGAGAGGAGCCAAGGAAGAGAAGTGGATGTGGACTTGGTTTGTAAGTCTACTCTTGCTCTCCTAGGCAATGCATCAGCACATTTCAATGTTGAGAGAAGAAGATCACTTCTAAAGCACCTCAACAAGGACCTGAGGCCGCTAGCAGAGGCGGAGTTTCCGGAGAGAGGAGCATATTTGTTTGGCGATGACTTTGGCAAGAGAGCCAAGAAGATGTCAGACAATGTCTCAGCCCTGAAGGGGCTAACCAAGAAAAATACAGACTACAACCATCGTTTTTCAGGGAGCGGCGACCCCAACAGGAGGTTCAACCTTCCCAAGCCCCAGGGTCGCCGTCCAAATTGGGGCGTCACACCTCCCATCAGGAGATCAGTCTTTGGACGCCTGGATCCAGCTCCAAAGATCTTCCACAAGTTCCGGAAGCCAAGCAAACAACAAAGAGAACAGAACAAGTAGAAAAGAACCCTTTACCAAAAACATTAACTCAAGAAATTGTAAAAGAATTAAGCTTAATCAATGTATTCCCCCAAGCAACACAGGCTTGCAGAATATCCCACCATCTCCCCAATTGGCAGGAGATAACTTCAGACCCATGGGTACTGGAGGTTGTGAGGGGTTACAAACTAGAGTTGCTTGGAGTGCCGGTACAACATTCCATACCTATTACCAAGTCGGGAGGAACAACAGCTTCCATTATCTCAGACGAGGTGGAATCCCTCCTGGAGAAAGGAGCAGTGCATCAAGTGGAGAGGTCGACAGAGGGTTTCTATTCAAGAATCTTTGTAGTACCAAAGAAAGGAGGAAAGTTCAGACCAGTCATCAACCTCAAGCCCTTGAATCGCTTCATGGCATACCAGCACTTCAAGATGGAAGGTATTCAGGTGGTAAGGGAATTATTGAGGGAAGGAGACTGGATGACCCGCATAGACCTCAAAGATGCATATTTCGCAGTCCCCATTCACCAGAAGCATCGCAAGTTTCTGAGGTTTATATGGAGGGACAAGGCTTACGAGTTCAGATGCCTCCCCTTTGGGCTCTCCACAGCCCCAAGAGTCTTCACAAAGCTTCTTCGTCCGGTTGTAAGTTACCTCCGACAGAAGGGAGTCCGTTGCGTGATATACCTGGACGACATACTGTTAATGGAGCAGTCCAAAACAGTACTCCAGAAGCATACAGCAATGGTAGTGACTTTGCTGCAGGGTTTAGGTTTCCTGATCAACTTTCCAAAGTCCCATTTAGAGCCCACCCAGATACTGGAGTTCCTGGGCTTCACAATAGACTCGATCAGGAGGGAGCTGAGACTCCCCAAGGAGAAGTTGGAGGAAATCAGGAAGCAAGCGAGGAAGTTACTGAAGCAGGACAAAGTTTCAGCAAGAATCTTAGCCCAGTTCCTGGGCAAATTATCAGCAGCGATACTGGCAGTGCACCCAGCCCCACTACACTACAGAAGCTTGCAGAGGCTCAAGCACAGAGCCTTGCGGGTAAGGGGCTACGATGGGGACACCAAGATGTCTCTGGAAGCCAGAGAGGACCTAGCTTGGTGGTCGGACAACCTACCCAAATGGAATGGGAAGAAGATGCTTCAACTCAACCCAGAGGTTACCATAGAAACGGATGCATCATGCATGGGATGGGGTGCTTTCTCCCAGGGAGAGATGACAGGAGGATGCTGGAGTCTGGAGGAGAGAAAGCAACATATCAATTGGCTAGAGCTCCTAGCAGTATTTTATGCCCTGAAGGCATTCCTGAAGCAGACACATGGGCAGTCAGTCCAGATATTGTCGGACAATATGACCGTTGTAGCATATGTGAACAAGATGGGGGGGACAAGATCGGATCCTCTTACGGCCCTCACAAAGGAAATATGGAATTGGTGCATAGATCGTTTGATAGAGATCAAGGCTCAACACCTACCAGGGAAGCAGAACGTCACAGCGGACTTTCTATCCAGATATCTGAGGGACCGAACAGATTGGATGTTGAATCCGGAATTGTTCGCAGTGATAGACGAGTGGTGGGGACCAATACAAACGGACCTCTTTGCTTCACGCTTTTCAGCACAGCTGGAACATTTCTTCAGCTGGCGGGCAGACCCAGAAGCGGCAGCAACGGATGCATTCACGCAGGTTTGGGCAGGGAGGATGAGCTTTGTGCATCCACCTTGGTGCCTGATCACCAGGGTATTGCAGAAGGTGCAGGCAGAAAGGGCGACTATAGTCCTGATCACCCCCCTGTGGACATCACAGCCCTGGTTCCCAGTAATTCTGGATTCACTGATCGATCTGCCACTGCTACTCCCAGTCGGCAGGAATGTACTCATCCCATCACCGAATTGCGACTGCCCAGTAGCAATGAACAATCAATTGCAGTTGGCCGCATGGAAGGTCTCAGGAGACGTTTCCAGTCAGATTCAATTCCAGAAAAGGCTATCGAACTCATCATGTGTTCGTGGAGGGAGAAAACAAATGCAAACTACAATTCGGCATGGAGGAAATGGGAAGAATGGTGTAGGATCAGAAATACCTGTGCCTTTTCGGCAGATATCCAATCTATATTGGCATTCTTAGCTGACGAGTTCGAGAAGGGTAAGCAATATCGCTCTCTCAACTGTTATAGATCAGCATTATCTTCAGCCCACTTACCAATTGAAGGCTTTCAGGTGGGACAGCACCCTTTAGTCTCAAGACTATTAAAAGGTGCATTTAACCTCCGCCCTCCACAGCCGAGGTACTCCCAAACATGGAATGTAGCACAGCTACTAGCTCATGTTAGGGGCTGGGGAGATAATGAGAAATTGTCCCTGAGACAGATCACCAAGAAGGTGGCAATCTTGCTAGCCCTAGTGCTGGCTCACAGAGCTTCAGACCTGGTGAGACTCTCCCTTAGAGGAAGTAAACACACTCAAGATGGGATAGTCTTGCAATGTGTTGGCTTGGCAAAACAAGCAAGACAGGGGAATTTTAGAACACAAGAAGTGTTCATAGCAGGATTTCGAGAGAAATCCTTGTGCCCTGTGACATGCCTCCAAGTGTACGAGCAAGTTACAAGTGGCCACAGGAAGTCAGAGAGGCTGTTCCTGGCAACAGTCTCTCCATATAGACCTGTAACATCCTCATCAATAGCGAGGTGGATCAAGGACACCTTGAGAGGAGCAGGATTGGGAGAGTATAATGCTCATTCTTCAAGGGGAGCAGCAGCTACAGCTGCAGCAATGTCGGGAGTCTCAATTCAGGAGATCTTGAACAGAGCTGGTTGGTCCAAGGAGGACACTTTTTCCAGGTTCTATTACCGACCTAAAGAGGCAGAGAAAAGTGCCAGGAGTTTTGGAGAAGGAGTTTTGGGCTACGAACATGCGAAGGACAGGTTGATCGAGCCGGAGCCCTCCGAAGTGCAATCCCAGAATGGCTAAGGCTGCTTGCAGCTGAGTGCTATTCTGGATTGTATGAGGAGGGTGGAGGCGAGATCAACCTGTCCTGCCCACCCAAACCCTCCCTACATTGTTCATGACTCTATATTTATGATTTTTTCTTTCAATAATGTTAACTGTTTCAAGGACTGATTGGTGGGTGGGGCCGGGGCCCTATATGACTGAGTTTGTGAGTTTGACGATTATTACCAACAGCTGGAAAGGAGCTATTGTTAGGACAATGCGAAGGACAGGTTGATCTCGCCTCCACCCTCCTCATACAATCCAGAATAGCACTCAGCTGCAAGCAGCCTTAGCCATTCTGGGATTAATTATATAAGAATGTTTATTATTATATAAGAATGCGTGAAATTAAAAAAGAATGGGATTAAAGAGTGGGGCCGTTCATCCATATTGATCCGATTTAGCTTCCCGGGCCCTCAAGAAGAGGCTTTCTCCTCGGTGGTTTGACTCGAAGCTGATCTCCTGGCGCTTCCATCTCCCTCGGTAGCCAGTCGATGGCTCCAGATCAAAACGGGCTGGGAGTGGCTAGTGGCTAAGCTATGATAACAGCTCCAGCCTGCCACAGTGACGATCAAAGTCAATAATAATGAATACAAGTTAACAACAAAAACTACACAGATGATGATTGATATAGATATAGGAAAGCTGTAGCAGGGTTATGGTCTTCAGACGATTGAGCTGATTTTGAGGGAGCTCACATAGGCCTACTGCATTCAAAGACAAGATGCAAATTGGACCGAAACAGTGAGAGTTGAGGGTCTGCATAATTGATATTCGGATAGGAAAGCTGTGGTAGAACTATTTTTTTTAATGCTTCACAATATTTTATTACATCATGACTTGCACAATGAAAAGGAATGAAAATGTTGAGTTATATTGTCGGTCTGTCAGGGTGTGTGACAGCCGTCCATGCAGTTAAAAAAGTAGCTAGCTAAAGAGAGGTGGTTGTGGAAAGTGGGAACATTTAGCACACGGACAGATGAAGTGGAGAGTGCATGGTTATTGGTGGATATAAAGTGATCTGTTAATTCCTTTGTTTTATAAAGGCAAGAGGTCTGTTTATATCCTGTGGGGGCAGCTTGTTCCATCCTAGCGATACGGTTAAAGTAGAAATTCCTACATATATTCTTTTTTGGATCTTGTAATATTCATTTTCTTATGCAGGCCCGATCTTATTTGCTGATCACTGAATGAGTACGAATGTCGAAGTCTGCAGTTGGCTCTTTCAAACTCTTTACACAAAACATTACGTCTCTCAGGTCTAACATGTACATTAGCGGTAGCAGGTTCAACTTGGTCAGTCTCTTCTTGTAATCCGCCTCTGAACCTTTCCCCCACCGAAAAAACCCGCTGTACGGTACTGTGTGAACATTCTCACCCTGTCCAGCTGTATGCAATAACATACAGCACAAAGTATAATACGATCTGCAGCCCGGGGGGTAATTTGTCCATTTTTTTGAGTATATCCTTTCTATAGCAAGGCTTCCATATTTCTGAGCAGTAAACCAGCTGAGATCTGCAGGGATATGTATAACATCTTCTTTTCGTGCATAGAGTTTGTTGAAGAAAAGGTACGTCTCAATAGACCCAAAATCTCGTATGCTCTTGCTGTGATGTCTTACTCCACGTCTGATCAGATCAAATTAGTATTCCCAGATCCTTATCGATTGACCGGGTAGGGATAGGAACGTTATTATTCACCACCTATACGCACTTGGGATTCGTTAAATTTCAGTTTCCATTGTAAGCTCCAATCATTCAAGGAATCGAGATCTTGTAGGCGGGCGATGTCCTCCGAAAGCACTTTGCATCGTCTGCAAACAACAGCAGCTTTGAATGGATGACATAGTCTGGTAAATCATTAACATAGACAAAGAAGAACAAAGGACCAAGGATACAACCTTGTGGCACCCTGAGACTACTGGTAGAAGACCTGACTTGACTCCATCTATACTTACACAGTTCATTCTTCCCAGCACTCTTTCAACCAAAGCCATAGCTTTCCAGTGATTCCTATATTTCGTAACTTTAGTAATAATTGGTGATGGGCACAGTACCAAATGCTTTAGCGAAGTCAAGTAATATTACGTCTGCCAAGTTACAAGCTCCTTCTTGGTCATATACTTGACTATAGAACATTAGAAGTTGCAGTGATTAACTCTAAACCCAGCTGACAATTTTGTTTCTATGAATCTATGTATACGAGGCGTTCCACGACTTTAGATGCAGTACTAAGCATTGTTGACCATGGCTCTATCTCCTGATTTGAGACACAATGTATTTTCGATTAAGTGGGGATTTTGTGCTGACGTAGGGAGTTCAGGAACAAGTGGTGCAGTGGCTGGTATATTGCATCTAGTCCCATGGCTTTTCTTGGATCAAGGCAAGAGAGGATCTCTAACACATCCTCTTCCAGTATCTTCAAATCTGCACAGTCAGGATCGCCTATGGGGAGATTTTCATCGGGTGGCAAGGTGTAGGAGCTCACTGTAAATACAGAATTGAAATACTTGTCGAAAAGTGAAGCTCTCTCTTCATCATCAGATACTGTCTCAGAATTCAAGTAGACTGTCTTTGGGATCACTCCTCTTTCAAGTATGCAATGTACTTGAATAGATCTCTACTCCCAGAATTTGCCACTCTGTCAATAAGCCTTTTCTCATATGCTGTTTTTGCTATTCGACAGTCTTCTTCGAAGCATTTTTCGGTCTGCATAAGCTTGTCTTTAGCTGCCTCATTTTTGTTCACACAGGACATTTTCTCCACAATGTATTAAGGCAATTGGACTTATGCCTCAGATCGGCATCGAACCATTTCGGGAATTGGTGATTCTTCAGTCTCACTCTATGTATAAACTTCTCCATAGCTGATGTAGTTATTAGCTTAAATATTGCCCAGATTAATTCTACATCTTCCGACTCAAAACAAGCACTAAAGTCCTCATCCATCCATCCAGTCAGCTTTCTGATAATCATAGGCTTCTTACTGCATTCCTGTTTCGTTCTTATATTTAAGTTTAGATGTATTGGGAAGTGATCTGATCGTATAGGATCATTGGATGGTAGAGCCATTCAGTTAGAAGATTGATATCCAGCTAGAAGATTGAGTCGACAATTGCTATTCAGATAGGAATAAGGGCCATCTGTAGTAGTGTGATAAGATCATCCAATATACACAACAATTATAAGGTGGTTTCTGCTAAGACTGGAAACATCAGTGTACCTACAGTTGGAATGGCTATGGAAACACAACAGCTACAGCTGTTTAGATTGCCATGGATCGATAAACCGTATAACCGACCAAAATGGGGTGGGAAACTGTCACGACGAATGGACAAGAAATCGAATTCAAAAAAAGTCACGTGTGAATGGACAAGGCAATGCACCCGATTTCTGCTGATGGCTAATCAGCAAGGCTGATTACGTATCAGAAGAGTTGGGTTTGCTATCATCATCTACTGAAGTCTGTGATCAACTCGAATCAGGTACGAAGGTAAGATTGCGTGTGTAGCTATAGCTAAATATTCCATTTCCAACCTCGTGTCCACCTACTGCATAACTTTAACAAACTGGTTACGACATTTCAACAAACTGGCTATAGTCAATGTAACTCACCTACGTCAGAAATGGAAACATCAGCTATAGCTATTTAGACTGCCATTTAACAAACTGGCTATAGCCACGGACTTACATAGGGGTACCCGCTTGGAAAGAGGATTTATGTCACGGTGCTTCCATCTTCCAGAAGAGGCTTTCTCGAGGCTGGTGCTTCCATCTCCCTGGTCTCGGTGCCCAGTCGATGCTCCATAACCAACCAACGAGCTGGTGGCTAAGAACAATAGGGCTACGAAAACAGCTACACAGTGACAATTGTTCTGAAGTAGATAAAGTCATAAAATAATAATAATAACGAATACAAATTAACAACAAAATGATATAGGAAAGCTGTAGCAGGCTATGACCTCCAAATCTGATTTCGAGGTAGGCCTATACTGTAGATGCAATTTGGACCAAAACAGTGAGAGTCGAGGGTCTGCATAATTGATATTCGGATAGAAAGCTGTGGTAGAACTATAATAGAGCCATCCGTTAGAAGATTCATATCCAGCTAGAAGATTAAGTCGACAATTTTTGCTAAGACTGGAAACATCAGCGTACCTACAGTTGGAATGGCTATGGAATCACAACAGTTACAGGTAGTTAGACTGAACAAACTAGCTATATGCTATAACCACAAACCTACAGTTGGAAATCAGAAATGGAAACATCAGCAATAGCAATTTAGACTGCCATTCAACAAAAAGACTATAACCATTGCATTAATAAACTGGCTATAGCCAATGCACCTACAGTCGGACCATCAAAAATGGAAACATAAGCTACGTGGCATATTAGACTGACATTAATTTCCATTTAACCATCTAGCTATAGCCATTAACAAACTGGCTATAGCCGCGGTTGGACGGAGACATCAGCCATGGAAATACCATTTAGACTGCCATTTGGTACCTACAGTACATAGGACCATCACAAATGGAAACATCAGCTATGGAAACATATTGGCTATAGCTACCACACTGTACCTATGGTTGTACCATCAAAAATGGAAACATATAGCTATTTAGACCAAACTGGTGAGGCTACTCTCTATGGCGCTTCCATCTTCCTAGGCTTCCCCGAATGAAAGTTACTGCAGGTTACAGGAGGTTACTGCAGGTTACAGGAGGTTACTGGAGGTTACTGCAGGTTACAGGAGGTTACTAGAGGTTACAGGAGGTTATCAGAGGTTACTAGGAGGTTACAGGAGGTTACTGCAGTTACAGTAGGTTAATAGGAGGTTACAAGAGTTATTGCAGGTTACAGTAGCAGTGGAGTAGGAATAGGAAATTTATTGGGGGGCAGGAACAATAATAAGTTAATCACAGTAATAGCAACAATCTTTCTGTCATTAACTAGCCCTAGCCCAAAAATTTTGATGGAATGAAAGTATTGTGGGTATCATATTTTACTGATATCCACAAATTAAACATGTGATCAGAAAGTACACACAGAGAGCTATGTACTGATATTAAAATTATTTGTGGATATCAGTAAAATATGATACCCACAATACTTTCATTCCATCAAAATTTTTGAAATATAAAGAAATATAATAGCATTGCCCTCTGTTTAAGCTTTCTATCGATATGCTTAGTTTAGCCATACTGATAATTTCGAAAATATATTGTAAAAGGTCTTCAAAATAACTGACGATTAACATAACTTTTGAAATATCAAGTGTATACAGATAATTTTGATATCATAGCATTGCTCTTTACGTAAGCTTCCTGTTCATATGCTCACTTTCTCCATTCCGACAATTTTCAAAACAAAGGTAAAGGGTCGTCAAAATTTCAACCTACTCATAACTGATGGTGACTTCTGGCTATCATAACTTTTGAAATATCATGTATATACATACAATTTTAATACCATAGCATTGCTCTTTTATGCTTTCTGTTCATATGCTTACTTTATCCATTCCAATAATTAAAAAATATAGTAATGTTTCTTCAAAGTTCATAACTGATGGTGATTCTGGCTATCATAACTTTTGAAATATCAAGTATATACATATAATTTTGATATCATAAAATTGCTCTCTGTGTAAGCTTTCTGCTAATATGCATATTTTGTCCATATTGACAAAGTTCAACTATCCAAAACATTCTCTTCACTATTAACTTTCGAAATATTCACCCACTTTAAGCTTTTCTTAACACACATATTTAAGACAATTGCGCATGTCAATTACCAACTACGCATATTTCTCCAATTGATGCCCACCATATCTAATTGATGCCCACCATATCTAATTGATGCCCACCATATCTAATTGATGCCCACCATATCTAATTGATGCCCACCATATCTAATTGATGCCCACCATATCTAATTGATGCCCACCATATCTAATTGATGCCCACCATATCTAATTGATGCCCACCATATCTAATTGATGCCCACCATATCTAATTGATGCCCACCATAGGGCTAGGGCTAGGGCTAGGGCTAGGGCTAGGGCTAGGGCTAGGGCTAGGGCTAGGGGCATGGAGTCTCGTCCCTCAATATCCCTTAAATATATATTATTATCCTTTATTTTCATATATTTAAGGGTTATACCCCTTAAATTTTCGCGTCTTGTCCCTTAGGACCATATACTTGAAGGATTTTACCTTTAATTAAATTTGGACTTAAAGGATTAAAAATTCTGTCTAATTGGAGGTAAAATAGCCATGAGGTGAGGTTAAATAGTCCCTCAAGTCCAAATTGATGTCCCTGAAGTCTATTTTGAAAGTTAGAAGTATTACCAAGTATGCTGATGTCCCTCAGGTCAAGTTAAAGACCTCTGAAGTCCTTCAAGGACTTATAGAGATTACCAAAGTCCCTCAAGTCATGCCTCAATACTTGGAAATATTACAAAACATGCTGAAGTCCCTCAGGTCAAGGTAAAGACCTCTGAAGTCCCTCAAGGACTGATAGAGATTACCAAAGTCCCTCAAGTCATGCCTCAATACTTGGAAATATTACAAAGCATGCTGAAGTCCCTCAGGTCAAGGTAAAGACCTCTGAAGTCCCTCAAAGACTGATAGAGATTACCAAAGTCCCTCAAGTCATCCCTCAATACTTGGAAGTATTACAAAGCATGCTGAAGTCCCTCAGGTCAAGGTAAAGACCTCTGAAGTCCCTCAAGGACTGATAGAGATTACCAAAGTCCCTCAAGTCATGCTTCAATACTTGAAAGTATTATAAAGCATGCTGAAGTCCCTCAGATTAAAGTAAAGACCTCAAAGTCCCTCAAAGATTGATAGAGATTACCAAAGTCCCTCAAGTCATGCCTCAACACTTGGAAGTATTACAAAGCATGCTGAAGTCCCTCAGGACAAGGTAAAGACCTCTGAACTTCCTCAATGCTTGATAGAGATTACCAAAGTCCCTCAAGTCATGTAAATGCACAGTTGACTTCCCTCAAGTCTATTCAAATACTTGGAAGTATTACCAAGGATGCTGAAGTCCCTCAGTTCAAGGTAAAGACCTCTGAAGTCTCTAAATGAGATTACCAAAGTCCTTCAAGTCATCCCTCAATACTTGGAAGTATTACAAAGCATGCTGAAGTCCCTCAGGTCAAGGTAAAGACGTCTGAAGCCCTCAAAGACTGAAAGAGATTACCAAAGTCCCTCAAGTCATGTTAATGCACAGTTGACTTCCCTCAAGTCTATTCCAATACTTGGAAGTATTACCAAGCACGCTGAAGTCCCTCAGGTCAAGGTAAAGACGTCTGAAGTCCCTCAAGGACTGATAGGGATTACCAAAGTCCCTCAAGTCATGCCTCAATACTTGGGAAGTATTACAAAGCATGCTGAAGTCCCTCAGGTCAAGGTAAAGATGTCTGAAGTCCCTCAAGGACTGATAGAAATTACCGAATTCCCTCAAGTCATGCGTCAATACATGGAAGTATTACAAAGCATGCTGAAGTCTCTCAGTTCAAGGTAAAGACCTCTGAAGTCCCTCAAGGCAATGTAGACCAACCTGGAAGACATTTGGACAGCCCCCCAGTCTATCACTTACTCCCCTTAAGGCAAGGCAGGTTCTTCATATCCCTCATAGCCATATACGCTGGAGCCAACCTGGAAGACATTTGGACAGCCCCCCAGTCTGTCACTTACTCCCCTTAAGGCATAGCCATATACGATTCAGCTAACCTGGAAGACATTTGGACAGCCCCCTAGTCTGTCACTTACTCCCCTTAAGGCAAGGCAGGTTCTTCATATCCCTCATAGCCAACCTGGAAGACATTTGGACAGTCCTCCAGTCAGTCACTTACTCCCCTTAAGGCAAGGCAGGTTCTTCATATCCCTCATAGCCAACCTGGAAGACATTTGGACAGTCCTCCAGTCAGTCACTTACTCCCCTTAAGGCAAGGCAGGTTCTTCATATCCCTCATAGCCAACCTGGAAGACATTTGGACAGCCCTCCAGTCCGTCACTTGGCAGGTTCTTCATATCCCTTATAGCTATATACGATTGAGCCAACCTGGAAGACATTTTGAGAGCCCCCAGTCTGCATCAAACTACCCTTTAAGCTAGGCAAGAACTTTGAACCATAATGGGACACCAACGAGTCGGTCTTTGACACCCATTACGTACTTGACATCCTCATAGCCATATATTGTCATAAAGATATTCTATATAGCCCACATCAGCTATCCATAAGGTGTACATGTAATTGGGTAAAACACAAATACATATTACATACACAAACACACATCACATCAAGATTTCAGCCAATCTAAGGAATTGACCACATCCCTCCTCCTCTCTCCGTAATCAAACAACAATTCCTCCCCTACAGAAATATCTCTGGAGGAAAACAGGCAGAGGTAAGGCGTCCCCTTAATCTCCACAACTTTTGATATGGCATTGTATTCAATTGAACTGTGGTTTACTAGACGTCCCAGTCGACCACTCTCCCTCGTTGCATCCACACTGTAAGAACGATCATACAGAGTCACTATCGGTCTGTCTGCTGTAATACCCCACATACCATAATTTCTTAGACTTGTGGACAAAGTAGTACATATAGCTTCCTATGCTGCTATCCTTGACGTATTCTTTCTCCCTCTTCCTCGCTTCTGATTCTTCAATCCTCTCTCCCGCATACTCACATAGAAAGTCACCAGCAGAAAACGGTCTAGCAGCAATGACCCCCCTTCCTTTGCCTTCAACATCCACCTGTATCAAGCCATCCTCCAATCCTCCCGAGATTTTTCTCTCCAACTCTTTGTCAACAGCATCCTAATACAAAATAATGAAGCCATCTCGAAATGAAATACGATTCATACCTCGAGGAGAGAATTGCAAAGTCTTCTACTACATCTGGCAGGGAAATCATATAACTGTACAAGTACCATTACAGTAATAATAAATTTCTACTAGAAAACTCGAAACTACCTTGGACGACGCTGCTGGCTGCATGTAGTCTTCCACCTTGACTGGAAGCCTGGAGAGCAAGGTCCTCTCCTTTTCCAACAGGTCATCCTCCTCCATCCTGTGTGATATGTCCAATAACAAACGCCGCAGTCTCTGCCATCCAGCACCTATCAAGCGATGAGATGTCGTTAGGTGGTCAGCCAGCCTGGAGTATTTCCTTGATCCACAGTGTGGAAAGGGGCAAGGATAGCTGTTCCTGTTGGGCTTTGTGTGACCACTGGCTCCCTCTACTCCTAATCTCTCTGCATATAATACAGGCATAAAGCATGCAGCAGACACTGAATGCACTCACTTGTAATCCTGAGGTCAGGTGTCTTCTCTTTCGCTTCCTTCATGTAAGGCTCTCTTTCTTCCTTGGTTGCCAACTTGTGTGCCTTGGCCAGGTGGTCTGTCAGCTTGCAGTAAGTCTTGGCACAGATTGGGCACTCTCTCTTGGCTCTTTTCGGCGCTGGTTCCATCGTTAATAAGCCACGGCCGCGATATCGCTAACTATCTATAGCCGACCTCGTACGTACACGTGGTGACGTCAACACGTAGTAATTGCCTAGGAGCCCTCATGGCTGTAAGTATAAATAGTAAACCTATAAATAGTAACCTCGTGCGCCCTCAAGGCCAGGCTAGCTACGTAGGTGACCTCTTCAGCCGCGCATGCGCTCGCCGCGTGGTGATCTAAACCTCGCAGTAATTGAACAGTAATTGAACAGGCGCCCTCGTGGCTATAACTATAAATAGAAAACCTATAAATAGTAACCTCGTGGCCCTCAAGGCCAGGCAAGTAGGTGACCTCGTGTGCCGCGCATGCGCTCGCCGCGTAGTGAGATCATACTCGCGACTTCTTATAAATAGCGCCCTCGTGGCAACCTCGTGGCAGATATCGTCAAATCACGGAAGATGCAGTCAATCAAAGTCTACGTCGACGGCCGTCCAGTATTATTGAATATCCACGACGGCGATGACTTATCGTCAATAGCATGCGAGCTGGAGGGGAAAGGCTATGGCATCAGTGCTGCCTTCCCAAAGGTCAGCGCTGACGGGAAGAAGCTGTCTTTTGAAGACCTCTTCCAGAAAGTCGACCTGAGCAGAACCTACAAGTTTGGTAAGTAATGCGTACTTTGTCTTTACACTTTGAATTTAGATCTTACTATATTCTAGTCACTGAGTCAGCAACATCCTCTGACCAGACCCTCGACCCCAACGCTGCAGGCTCTGCCAGCCATCCAACTCCACCAGCCTCTGATAAACAGGCTCAAGCTCCCCCTCCATCATCTCAAACTCTACTGGCCTCCAATAAACAGGGTCCCCCTCCATCATCTCAAACTCTACCGGCCTCCGATAAACAGGCTCAAGCTCCCCCTCCATCATCTCAAACTCTACTGGCCTCCGATAAACAGGCTCAAGCTCCCCCTCCATCATCTCAAACTCTACTGGCTTCCGATAAACAGGCTCAAGCTCCCCCTCCATCATCTCAAACTCTACCGGCCTCCGATAAACAGGCTCAAACTCCCCCTCCATCATCTCAAACTCTACTGGCCTCCGATAAACAGGCTCAAGCTCCCCTTCCATCATCTCAAACTCTACCGGCCTCCAATAAACAGGCTCAAGCTCCCCCTCCATCATCTCAAACTCTACTGGCCTCCGATGAACAGGCCACACTTCAAACTCCATCCTCTCCAACTACACCAGCTTCATCTCAACCGGCCTCCGAACTTGCCTCAGCCCCGGTCACCTCTAAACAAGGACACAAAAAGGGTAAGAGTATATTGTACAGGGTAGGCTCGATGGTTATCTAGCTGCTCATGTCATATGTAGAGAGGTACTATCTGTGTCAAGTTCCGGGATGCAGCGCAAAGATCAAGCGGCCCTGGAATCACATCAGCCAGGGCCGGTTGCACGGAGATCTTGCACCAGACCAGAAGAAAATCTACATCGAGCTGACCAAGACAGCCGGTCTGGTGCAAGAACAGAAACCGGCAGCCCAACTTGACGACAACCCCAAAGACATCCAGCCCATCGAAGTGGTGTCTTCAGGGAGGCAGAGGTTTGGTAGCACCAAATCGATGAAGTCTCATCCTGTAGATACTCCCATCTTGGTAGAGTTTAAGAAGTAAGTAAATTCCTCATTAGATTAGGCAATTGAACTCAGTCATCTCTAGATTCCTTGGCTCTCTTGCCGGTGGGCAGAAGAAGGCAAACCAACAAAAAGAAATGGCAGTGGACTTGGGGAAATTCCTACACTTTAGCTCGCCGGACTCTATTGATATCAAGGATGTAGCCAAGATGAAGTGTGTGGAGGCCTACGTTGAAGAGCTACAAAAGAGGAAGATAGGACCAAGTGGGATTACGAACAAGCTAAACACTCTGTGCTTTGCACAGACCTTCTTGGTCCAGCGGTAAGATAACAATGCCATGCCACAAACTACTGTTAGTGACATTCATTTCCTCATACAGGATGCCAGACGAACCGACCGAAGAGGATCAATCTCTCGCCTCAAAGGCCCAGATATGCCGTGTGAAAACGAGTTTGTTGAAGAAAGGCCTGGCAAAGCACAAGAACCTCTTGTCAGCCAAAAAGAGAGATCTGCTCTCTCGACAGCTGCAGCCACCAGAAGACCTGACAATGTTCTTGCAGTCTGATGACACATTCGAGGAGATCCTGAAGATTGCCCACAGGGACCAAAAGGACATTGTGGTTAGAAGGTATGTGACTACATGTACACATCTTCTACAGCCGGTGTCCATTCTATGATTTCACTTGCAGATACCTCATGTGCTACCTCGTCTACACTAATTTCCAACGACAAGGAGCAGTGGCAAATATGACCGCTGGGGAGGTACTCTCTGCAGAAAAGTGCAACAACTACAGAATTGTGATGGTTTGGGACCACAAAACGGTCTCCACACATGGATCGGCAAGGATCGCCGTCCATATACGAGTGTACCAATTGCTCCTGAAGTATGTTGTCTATAATAGCCATACGCATGAGAGTATACCAGCTATTGTTCAGGTACATGGAACCCAAGACAGGGGCGGATCTCGTGTTCACCACAGAGGGCGGGGAAAAAGTGACGCACATGGCCGTAGAACTCGAGAAGCTCGGTGAGCGCTTCGGAAAAAAATTTAATATCACCCCAACGCTCAACCGCAAGCAAATTGCCACCTCAGTTGGACAAACTGGAACAGATGCCGACGTAAGGGCAACGGCAAGTTATCTTTCGCACTCCCTCAATGTACACCAGTCCTCATATCAACAAAAAGGTAACACAGAGGAGACCGTGAAGAGGTATAACAAATATTTTTTTAATCAATTACGTAAGAGGTTGAACTTACACAGATACATCCAGTTGAATCAGACGGCCTGCGCAACTGACGGTCCCGGTCCCTCAGGAACCAGCGAGGACCAGAGAAGGTATACAATCCCTCTGTCAATATAATTACTTAAGTAAGAACTTACCATGTATTTGACAGGACCGATGAAAGCGACGAGGATTTCGATCCTCCCCCTCCCACCCGAGTGCAGAAAAGGGCTAGGGCTAGGTATGCAACCTCTGTCGATAAGAACTTACTACGCATTACCATGTATTTGACAGGATCGAGGAAAGCGACGAGGAATTTGATCCTCCTCCCCCTCCTCCTCCTCCTCCTCCTCCACCTACTCGAGCAGTGCAGAAGAGGGCTAGAAGGTATGCAACCTCTCTGTCAATATATTTATTTAGTTAAGAACTTACTACACATTTCACAGCATTGGCAGAGACGACGAGGGCATCAATCCTCCCCCTCAACCCTCTAAAAGGAGGAAGTATACTTCAGCAGAGGAGAGATTTATCGAATCTCACTTTCAAACAGAAACGAGAGCAAAAGTCCCGAGCAGCATGGAGTGTGCTGCTTTCCTGAAGCAACACAAAGAGTCTAATCATTTTGGGGGGAGAACCCCCCAGAATATCCAGGACAAAGTAAAGACTTATATTAGGCAAAAAAAATCACCAAAATAAAAAGATTGATTTCAAAAGCCAGTTAAAACTTCGCGAATAACCTCTCATAGAATTCAGCAACGAAATAAACATGAACTTTTGGTGAAGCACCGTCATCTGCCTCAGCAGGGCTCATGGATGTTTTGGGTCATATTGCCTAAACTAGCTAAGCTGCCTGGATGGCTTGGAGGGATGCTGGCAGGCTGTTTCAGGTGTTGTGGACGAACTTTACCGAACGTATTAACGATCCATACCAGTTCTCGGTAGGCTTGAATATGCACGCAACTGACCAAGAACTGCGAACGCTCTCACTACCCTAGAGGACAATTGGACAGCCCGTGAGTCCCTCAGTGCCATCCCCCAGAGCTAGTTCCCTGTTATACATATCCCTCGTAGCCATAGAGGACATGCATAAATGTCGAACGTATTAACGATCTATACCAGTTCTCGGTAGGCGTGAATATGCACGCAACTGACCAAGAACTGCGAACGCTCTCACTACCCTAGAGGATAATTGGACAGCCCGTGAGTCCCTCAGTGCCATCCCCCAGAGCTAGTTCCCTGTTATACATATCCCTCGTAGCCATAGAGGACATGCATAAATGTCCAACCTGGAAAACAATTGGTCAGCCCTCAGGGCTGTCTCTAGTACTTTTGACCATCCTCCACCAGTGAACCAGTGAACCACCTGAACCAGCGAACCACCTCTACCAGTGAACCACTTGAACCAGCGAACCACCTGAACCAGTGAACCACTTGAACCAGTTGAACAACCTCAACCAGTGAACTACCTGAACCAGTGAACCACCTGAACCAGCGAATCACCTGAACCAGTGAACCAGTGAACCAGAGAACCATCTGAACCAGCGAACCATCTGAACCAGTGAACCACTTGAACCAGCGAACCACCTGAACCAGCGAACCACCTGAACCAGCGAACCACTTGAACCACCTCAACCAGTGAACTACCTGAACCAGCGAACCACCTGAACAAGCGAACCACCTGAACCAGTGAACCACTGAACCAGTGAACCTGAACCAGTGAACCACTGAACCAGTGAACCACCTGAACCAGTGAACCACCTCTACCAGTGAATCACCTGAACCAGCGAACCACCTGAACAAGCGAACCACCTGAACCAGTGAACCACTGAACCAGTGAACCAGAGAACCACCATGAACCACCTCTACCAGTGAACCACCTGAACCTGCGAACCACCTGAACAAGCGAACCACCTGAACCAGTGAACCACCTCTACCAGTGAACCACCTGAACCAGCGAACCACCTGAACAAGCGAACCACCTGAACAAGCGAACCACCTGAACCAGTGAACCACTGAACCAACCACCTAAACCAGTGAACCACCTCTACCAATGAACCACCTGAACCAGCGAACCACCTGAACAAGCGAACCACCTGAACCAGTGAACCACTGAACCAGTGAACCGCCTGAACCAGTGAACCACCTGAACCAGTGAACCACCTCTACCAGTGAACCACTTGAACCAGCAAACCACCTCTACCAGTGAAACACCTCAAACCATCTGAACCAGTGAACCACTTGAACCAGCGAACCACCTGAACCAGTGAACCACCTCAAACCATCTGAACAAGCAAACCACTTGAACCAGTGAAACACCTATACCAGTGACACCTGAACCAGTGAACCAGTGAACCACCTCTACCAGTGAACCACTTGAACCTACTGAACCAGCGAACCACTTGAACCTACTGAACCAGCGAACCACCTCTACCAGTGAACCAGCGAACCATCTGAACCAGCGAACTACTTGACCAGCAAGCCACCTGAACCAGTGAACCAGTGAACTACTTGAACCAGAAACCACCTCAACCAGCAAACCATATTGCTGTAGTATAATACTGCACTGACTGTTCACATTATGCATGCAATATATGGATAATGTAATGTAAGGAAAGTTACAACCTGAGGCTAGGCTAAGTTTATAACGGGAGCCACGAGGTTAGGCTAGGTTCACACAGTGGGCTAAAATAGCCATGAGGTTAGACTAGGTTTACAACGGTGGGCTAAAATAGCCGTGAGATTAGGTTTACGACGGTGGGGTAAAATAGCCATGAGGTGGGATGAAACAAACATGAGGTTTATAACGGTGTAGCCATGAGGTTAGGGCCAGGTTTACACGGTGGGGTAAGATTTAAGGCTAGGTATATAACGGTGGGGTGAAATAGCCATGAGGATAGGTTAGGTTTGTAGTGGTGGGGTAAAATAGCCATGAGGTTAGGTTAGGTTCCTAATGGTGGGGTTAAATAGCCATGAGGTTAGGCTAGGTTTACACGGTGAGGAAAGATAGCTATTAGGTTAGTCTAGGTTTATAACGGTGGGGTGAAATAGCCGTGAGGATAGGCTAGGTTTGTAGTGGTGGGGTAAAATAGCCATGAGGTTAGGTTAGGTTCCTAATGGTGGGGTAAAATACCCATGAGGTTAGGCTTGGTTCACACGGTGGGGTAAGATAGCCATGAGGTTAGGCTAGGTTTATAAAGGTGGGGTGAAATAGCCATGAGGATAGGTTAGGTTTGTAGTGATGGGCTGAAATAGCCATGAGGTTAGGTTAGGTTCCTAATGGTGGGGTTAAATAGCCATGAGGTAAGGTTAGGTTCCTAATGGTGGGGTTAAATAGCCATAAGGTTAGGCTAGGTTTGTAATGGTGGGCTAACTAAGGGATATTTAGGGCTAGGCTATAAGTATATATGTACCCTAAGGGACATCTAGGGCTATGGGGCTAGAAATATCTAAGAGTATTATATATGTGCCCTGAAGGAGGTCTAGGGCTAGGGGCACAGCACATTTCATTGATTGTATAAGTGGGCTAGATGCTTGGTAAGTGCCAAAGGGACTTATAGGGCCTGAGGGGTTCTAGGGCAACACTATCATGGCTGGCTAGGTTAATAACCTCAGGTTAGGTTCATGGCTATTTTCAGGGCCCTTCAGGCTAGGTTAATAACCTCAGGTTAGGTTCATGGCTATTTTTGGGGCCCTTCAGGCTAGGTTAATAACCTCAGGTTAGGTTCATGGCTATTTTTGGGGCCCTTCAGGCTAGGTTAATAACCTCAGGTTAGGTTCATGGCTATTTTCGGGGCCCTTCAGGCTAGGTTAATAACCTCAGGTTAGGTTCATGGCTATTTTCGGGGCCCTTCAGGCTATGTTAATAACCTCAGTTTAGGTTATGGCTATTTTCGGGGCCCTTCAGGCTAGTCCAATAACCTCAGGTTACCTTCATGGCTATTTTCGGGGCCCTTCAGGCTAGGTTGATAACCTCAGGTTACCTTCATGGCTATCTTTGGGGCCCTTCAGGCTAGGTTAATAACCTCAGGTTACCTTCATGGCTATTTTTGGGGCCCTTCAGGCTAGGTTGATAACCTCAGGTCAGGTTAGGTTTCAAACCTGGCCTCAGGGGACCAGGTTAGGTCCTTGAAGGATGCAGACAAGTCCTGAGGGCTAACTAGTATGCTATGAGGGATCGCGCCTAACTTAACCTGAAAGATATACCCTCATGGGCTTAACCTGACCCCTCAGGGCCTATTTCGACACATTCATGGCTATTTTTGGGGCCCTTCAGGCTAGGTTGATAACCTCAGGTCAGGTTAGGTTTCAAACCTGGCCTCAGGGGACCAGGTTAGGTCCTTGAAGGATGCAGACAAGTCCTGATGGCTAACTAGTATGCTATGAGGGATCGCGCCTAACCTAACCTGAAAGATATTCCCTCATGGGCCTAACCTGACCCCTCAGGGCCTATTTCGACACCTTCATGGCTATTTTCAGGACCCTTCAGGCTAGGTTAATAACCTCAGGTCAGGTTAGGTTTCAAACCTGGCCTCAGGGGACCAGGTTAGGTCCTTGAAGGATGCAGACAAGTCCTGAGGGCTAACTGGTATGCTATGAGGGATCGCACCTAACCTAACCTGAAAGATATGCCCTCATGGGCTTAACCTGACCCCTCAGGGCCTATTTCGACACCTTCATGGCTATTTTCAGGGCCCTTCAGGCTAGGTTAATAACCTCAGGTCAGGTTAGGTTTCAAACCTAGCCTCAGGGGACCAGGTTAGGTCCTTGAAGGATGCAGACAAGTCCTGAGGGCTAACTGGTATGCCATGAGGGATCGCGCCTAACCTAACCTAGGGCTAGGGCTAGGGCTAGGGCTAGGGCTAGGGCTAGGGCTAGGGCTAGGGCTAGGGCTAGGGCTAGGGCTAGGGCTAGGGCTAGGGGCATGGAGAAGGATCCCTCACCATCCCTCATATATATAATATGATCCCTTATATTCATATACTTGAGTGTTTTATCCCTCAAATTCGCAAATTTGAGTCTTTTTTCCCCTTATGGTCATATACTTGGAGGATTTTACCCTTAAGTCAACCTCAACTTCATGGATAAATCTTATCTCGATTTAGGGGTAAAATATCCATGAGGTTAGGTTTCTTTAACCTGGGTTGAGGTTTCCAGAGGTAAAATAGCCATGAGGTTATGTATTGTTAACCTGGGTTGAGGTTTCCAGAGGTAAAATAGCCATGAGGTTATGTCCTGTTAACCTGGGTTGAGGTTTCCAGAGGTAAAATAGCCATGAGGTTATGTCTTGTTAACCTGGGTTGAGGTTTCCAGAGGTAAAATAGCCATGAGGTTATGTCCTGTTAACCTGGGTTGAGGTTTCCAGAGGTAAAATAGCCATGAGGTTATGTCTTGTTAACCTGGGTTGAGGTTTCCAGAGGTAAAATAGCCATGAGGTTTTCCAACGTTAACCTGGGTTGAGGTTTCCAGAGGTAAAATAGCCATGAGGTTTTGTTTCGTTAACAGGGGTTGAGGTAAAGTATCCATGAGGTTAGTTAAGTATTTATGAAGTCCCTCAAGTCACGGTAATGCACAGTAGATGTCCCTCAAGTCTATTCCTACACTTTGAAGTATTACCAAGTACACTTAAGTCCCTCAAGTATAGATAAAGACATTCAAAGTCCCTCAAGGCCAGATAGAGATTACGGAAGTCCCTCAAGTCATGGTAATGCACAGTAGATGTCCCTCAAGTCTATTCCTACACTTTGAAGTATTACGAAGTACACTTAAGTCCCTCAAGTCCATGCATCCGTAGCGCAGGCTGAAGGGGAAGTGCACGCCGTAGCCAGCCATATGACACACTCAGTAGATGTCCACCAGTCAACCTACCAACAGGCCGGCAACACTGAAAAGACTGTCGAAACGTAAGTCATTTACAGTCTGCACACACACTAGTTCAACTCACGTTGTACCATTCAGATACAAGAAGTTGTGGCCACGCCTTCCCAAAGCACATCAAACTCCACCCCCAGCAAAAAAGAGACGACTCTATTCCGAAGAAGAATACTCAATCCTAAAGAGATATTTCGACATTGGCGGAGAGAGGTCTAAAGTGGCAAAACTTTCTGAGTGTGCAGATTTCCTTAGAGAGTACCAGAGAGATATGCAGTTTGAGGGGAAGGACACAGGACAAGATCAAAAACATGATAAAGCAGAGCAAGTGACAGCAAACCAACAGTTCTTTTTATTTAAAATGTAATCAATCATTCTCACAAAAAACAGTACTAATGTAATCAATCATTCTCACAATTTCTTTCTATTTCTAATCAAGTCTCACAATTCAAATTTTTCCTCTAGAAATTTAGATACTTTTTGCTGGACATCCCTCCTAGCTATACACTTATCTTTCCCTCCCGGCTTGCACGTCTCGGTGAATATCCTTCATGGATCCTTCCTGGATATTCTGGGACTTTGAAATTTCAGATACTTCTAGGAGGACAATTGGTGGCCCCCATGGATTCTGAGAGGACAATTGGTGACCCCCATGGATTCTGGGAGGACAATTGGTGACCCCCATGGGCCAGATATATCATCCCTCCTAGCTATGACCTTACCTTTCCCTCCTGGCTTGCACATCTCAGTGAATATCCTTCATGGTTTCGTATTCGATCCTTCCTGGATATTCTGGGACTTTGAAATTTCAGCTCCTTCTTGGAGGATCCAGAGGTAAAATAGCCATGAGGTTATGTCTTGTTAACCTGGGTTGAGGTTTCCAGAGGTAAAATAGCCATGAAGTTATCCATCGTTAACTTGGGTTGAGGTTTCCAGAGGTAAAATAGCCATGAGGTTATGTCTTGTTAACCTGGGTTGAGGTTTCCAGAGGTAAAATAGCCATGAGGTTATCCAACGTTAACCTGGGTTGAGGTTTCCAGAGGTAAAATAGCCATGAGGTTATGTCTTGTTAATCTGGGTTGAGGTTTCCAGAGGTAAAATAGCCATGAGGTTATGTCTTGTTAACCTGGGTTGAAGTTTCCAGAGGTAAAATAGCCATGAGGTTATGTCTTGTTAATCTGGGTTGAGGTTTCCAGAGGTAAAATAGCCATGAGGTTATCCAATGTTAACCTGGGTTGAGGTTTCCAGAGGTAAAATAGCCATGAGGTTATGTCTTGTTAACCTGGGTTGAGGTTTCCAGAGGTAAAATAGCCATGAGGTTATCCAACGTTAACCTGGGTTGAGGTTTCCAGAGGTAAAATAGCCATGAGGTTATGTCTTGTTAACCTGGGTTGAGGTAAAATAGCCATGAGGTTATCCAACGTTAACCTGGGTTGAGGTTTCCAGAGGTAAAATAGCCATGAGGTTATGTCTTGTTAACCTGGGTTGAGGTTTTCAGAGGTAAAATAGCCATGAGGTTTTGTTTCGTTAACAGGGGTTGAGGTAAAGTATCCATGAGGTTAGTTAAGTATTTATGAAGTCCCTCAAGTCATGGTAATGCACAGTAGATGTCCCTCAAGTCTATTCCTACATTTGGAAGTATTACCAAGTACACTTAAGTCCCTCAAGTCCATGCAAAGTCCCTAAAGGCCTGATAGAGATTACAAAAGTCCCTCAAGTCATGGTAATGCACAAGAAGTTGTGGCCACGCCTTCCCAAAGCACATCAAACTCCACCCCTCAACCACCAGCAAGTGTATAGCTAGGAGGGATGTCCAGCCAAAAGTATCTAAATTTCTAGTCCTAATCGAGAGGAAAAATTTTTTATAATTGAATTGTGAGACTTGATTTTAAATATAAAGAAATTGTGAGAATGATTGATTACATTAGAACTGTTTTTTGTGAGAATGATTGATTAGTCGAAATATCTCTTTAGGATTGAGTATTCTTCTTCGGAATAGAGTCGTCTCTTTTTTATCTTTCCCTCCCGGCTTGCACGTCTCGGTGAATATCCTTCATGGATCCTTCCTGGATATTCTGGGACCTTGAAATTTCAGATACTTCTAGGAGGACAATTGGTGGCCCCCATGGATTCTGAGAGGACAATTGGTGACCCCCATGGGCCAGATATATCATCCCTCCTAGCTATGACCTTACCTTGCACATCTCAGTGGATATCCTTCATGGTTTCGTATTCGATCCTTCCTGGATATTCTGGGACTTTGAAATTTCAGCTCCTTCTTGGAGGACAATTGGTGGCCCCCATGGATTCTTGGAGGACAATTGGTGGCCCCCATGGATCCTGAGAGGACAATTGGTGACCCCCATGGATTCTGGGAGGACAATTGGTGATCCCCCATGGGCCAGATATATCATCCCTCCTAGCTATGACCTTACCTTTCCCTCCTGGCTTGCACGTCTCAGTGAATATCCTTCATGGTTTCGTATTCGATCCTTCCTGGATATTCTGGGACTTTGAAATTTCAGATACTTCTAGGAGGACAATTGGTGGCCCCCATGGATTCTGAGAGGACAATTGGTGACCAGATATATCATCCCTCCTAGCTATGACCTTACCTTTCCCTCCTGGCTTGCATATCTCAGTGAATATCCTTCATGGTTTCGTATTCGATCCTTCCTGGATATTCTGGGACTTTGAAATTTCAGCTCCTTCTTGGAGGACAATTGGTGGCCCCCATGGATTCTTGGAGGACAATTGGTGGCCCCCATGGATCCTGAGAGGACAATTGGTGACCCCCATGGATTCTGGGAGGACAATTGGTGACCCCCCATGGGCCAGATATATCATCCCTCCTAGCTATGACCTTACCTTTCCCTCCTGGCTTGCACATCTCAGTGAATATCCTTCATGGTTTCGTATTCGATCCTTCCTGGATATTCTGGGACTTTGAAATTTCAGATACTTCTAGGAGGACAATTGGTGGCCCCCATGGATTCTGAGAGGACAATTGGTGACCAGATATATCATCCCTCCTAGCTATGACCTTACCTTTCCCTCCTGGCTTGCACGTCTCAGTGAATATCCTTCATGGTTTCATAGAAGGGATGACTAGGGCTAGATGCAACTCGGAAGGGATGACTAGAGCTAGATTCAACTTGGAAGGGATGTCTAGGGCTAGATGCAACTTGGAAGGGATGTCTAGGGCTAAATGCAACTCAGAAGGGATGACTAGGGCTAGATGCAACTCGGAAGGGATGACTAGGGCTAGATGCAACTCGGAAGGGATGACTAGGGCTAGATGCAACTTGGAAGGGATGATTAGGGCAAGATGCAACTCGGAAGGGCTAGATTTCAAAGTATATAACCTACATGGCTAAATTAGGTGCCCCGGGTTAATACAGGTTGAGGTTATAAACCTACATGGCTAAATTAGGTGCCCCCGGGTTAATACAGGTTGAGGTTATAAACCTACATGGCTAAATTAGGTGCCCCCGGGTTAATACAGGTTGAGGTTATAAACCTACATGGCTAAATTAGGTGCCCCCGGGTTAATACAGGTTGAGGTTATAAACCTACATGGCTAAATTAGGTGCCCCCGGGTTAATACAGGTTGAGGTTATAAACCTACATGGCTAAATTAGGTGCCCCCGGGTTAATACAGGTTGAGGTTATAAACCTACATGGCTAAATTAGGTGCCCCCGGGTTAATACAGGTTGAGGTTATAAACCTACATGGCTAAATTAGGTGCCCCCGGGTTAATACAGGTTGAGGTTATAAACCTACATGGCTAAATTAGGTGCCCCCGGGTTAATACAGGTTGAGGTTATAAACCTACATGGCTAAATTAGGTGCCCCCGGGTTAATACAGGTTGAGGTTATAAACCTACATGGCTAAATTAGGTGCCCCTGGGTTAAGATCTCAACCTACAGGTTAAGGAGATAAGCCCTCAGATTTCTTCAGGTTTCTTCAGGTTAGGTTCAGGTTAGGTTAGGTTGAGGTTAGAGGTCCAAATCGGCCCGAAGGGCATATGTACACCCCCTAGGGGATCTCTATGGCACATGGGGGCAGGGTTAGCTGTCCTGGGGGCAATTTCATCTGGATTACCACGAAATTATCCCTCATGCTTCTCAGGTTATCCCTCCTGACTGTTTTCCACCCATTCAGGTTTCTTCAGGTTTCTTCAGGTTTCTTCAGGTTAGGTTAGGTTGAGGTTAGGTTGAGGTTAGAGGTCCAAATCGGCCCTAAGGGCATATGTACACCCCCTAGGGGATCTCTATGGTACATGAGGGCAGGGTTAGCTGTCCTGGGGGCATTTTCATCCGGACTACCACGAGGTTATCCCCCATGCCTCTCGGGTTATCCCTCCTGACTGTTTTCCACCCATTCAGGTTTCTTCAGGTTTCTTCAGGTTTCTTCAGGTTAGGTTAGGTTGAGGTTAGGTTGAGGTTAGAGGTCCAAATCGGCCTGAAGGGCATATGTACACCCCCTAGGGGATCTCTATGGCACATGAGGGCAGGGTTAGCTGTCCTGGGGGCATTTTCATCCGGACTACCACGAGGTTATCCCTCATGCTTCTCAGGTTATCCCTCCTGACTGTTTTCCACCCATTCAGGTTTCTTCAGGTTTCTTCAGGTTTCTTCAGGTTAGGTTAGGTTGAGGTTAGGTTGAGGTTAGAGGTCCAAATCGGCCCTAAGGGCATATGTACACCCCCTAGGGGATCTCTATGGCACATGGGGGCAGGGTTAGCTGTCCTGGGGGCAATTTCATCTGGATTACCACGAAATTATCCCTCATGCTTCTCAGGTTATCCCTCCTGACTGTTTTCCACCCATTCAGGTTTCTTCAGGTTTCTTCAGGTTAGGTTAGGTTGAGGTTAGGTTGAGGTTAGAGGTCCAAATCGGCCCTAAGGGCATATGTACACCCCCTAGGGGATCTCTATGGCACATGGGGGCAGGGTTAGCTGTCCTGGGGGCAATTTCATCTGGATTACCACGAAATTATCCCTCATGCTTCTCAGGTTATCCCTCCTGACTGTTTTCCACCCATTCAGGTTTCTTCAGGTTTCTTCAGGTTTCTTCAGGTTAGGTTAGGTTGAGGTTAGGTTGAGGTTAGAGGTCCAAATCAGCCCTAAGGGCATATGTACACCCCCTAGGGGATCTCTATGGTACATGAGGGCAGGGTTAGCTGTCCTGGGGGCATTTTCATCCGGACTACCACGAGGTTATCCCCCATGCCTCTCGGGTTATCCCTCCTGACTGTTTTCCACCCATTCAGGTTTCTTCAGATTTCTTCAGGTTTCTTCAGGTTAGGTTAGGTTGAGGTTAGGTTGAGGTTAGAGGTCCAAATCGGCCTGAAGGGCATATGTACACCCCCTAGGGGATCTCTATGGCACATGAGGGCAGGGTTAGCTGTCCTGGGGGCATTTTCATCCGGACTACCACGAGGTTATCCCTCATGCTTCTCAGGTTATCCCTCCTGACTGTTTTCCACCCATTCAGGTTTCTTCAGGTTTCTTCAGGTTTCTTCAGGTTAGGTTAGGTTGAGGTTAGGTTGAGGTTAGAGGTCCAAATCGGCCCTAAGGGCATATGTACACCCCCTAGGGGATCTCTATGGCACATGGGGGCAGGGTTAGCTGTCCTGGGGGCAATTTCATCTGGATTACCACGAAATTATCCCTCATGCTTCTCAGGTTATCCCTCCTGACTGTTTTCCACCCATTCAGGTTTCTTCAGGTTTCTTCAGGTTAGGTTAGGTTGAGGTTAGGTTGAGGTTAGAGGTCCAAATCGGCCCTAAGGGCATATGTACACCCCCTAGGGGATCTCTATGGCACATGGGGGCAGGGTTAGCTGTCCTGGGGGCAATTTCATCTGGATTACCACGAAATTATCCCTCATGCTTCTCAGGTTATCCCTCCTGACTGTTTTCCACCCATTCAGGTTTCTTCAGGTTTCTTCAGGTTTCTTCAGGTTAGGTTAGGTTGAGGTTAGGTTGAGGTTAGAGGTCCAAATCGGCCCTAAGGGCATATGTACACCCCCTAGGGGATCTCTATGGTACATGAGGGCAGGGTTAGCTGTCCTGGGGGCATTTTCATCCGGACTACCACGAGGTTATCCCTCATGCTTCTCAAGTTATCCCTTCTGACTGTTTTCCACCCATTCAGGTTTCTTCAGGTTTCTTCAGGTTTCTTCAGGTTAGGTTAGGTTGAGGTTAGAGGTCCAAATCGGCCCGAAGGGCATATGTACACCCCCTAGGGGATCTCTGTGGCACATGGGGGCAGGGTTACCTGTCCTGGGGGCATTTTCATCCGAGGTTATCCCCCATGCTTCTCAGGTTATCCCTCCTGACTGTTTTCCACCCATTCAGGTTTCTTCAGGTTAGGTTCAGGTTAGGTTAGGTTGAGGTTAGAGGTCCAAATCGGCCCGAAGGGCAAATGTACACCTCCTGGGGGATCTGTAGTGCTTATGGGGGCTAGGTTAGCTGTCCTGGGGGCATTTTCATCCGGATTACCACGAAATTATCCCTCATGCTTCTCAGGTTATCCCTCCTGACTGTTTTCCACCCATTCAGGTTTCTTCAGGTTAGGTTCAGGTTAGGTTAGGTTGAGGTTAGAGGTCAAAATCGGCCCGAAGGGCAAATGTACACCCCCTGGGGGATCTGTAGTGCTCATGGGGGCAAGGTTAAATGTCCTGGGGGGATTTTATTCAGAGGTTATCCCCCATGCTTCTCAGGTTATCCCTCCTGACTGTTTTCTACCCATTCATGGCTATTTTTGGGGCCCCCTAGGTTTGATCAGGTTTGATCAGGTTTGATTATTGGTCGAAAACGACCATGGGGGCCTCGAATTTAGCCGTGAGGGCATTTTTTTAGTCCTAAGGGACGTTTTTTTAGCCATTAGGGCTCGATATTATCCATGAGGGATGCCATGAGGGCCTTGCTCAAAAGAAAACTGTAGGTTATCCCCCAAGGTTGGTAACCTGACCCTTGTGGCATCCAAACCATCCCTCAACTCAAAATAAGACCAGTTTTTAGTCCTAAGGGCCAGGTTATGTTGCCACGAGGGATAACCGGGTGCTCATGAGGGCAAGGTTAAGGTAGCTTTAGGGATATTTCCCTCATGCTACCGAACCTGGCCCCCATGTTTATCAGGTTTGCCCTCAGGCTCGAAACCTAACCTCAGGTTAAACCTGAGGTTTCTTCAGTTTTCTTTAAATCCCTAGTTTTCGAGATCAATTTTGCCCTCAAGGGCCAAGGTTTCTCGGCATGGGGGCGATTTTTAGCCCTAAGGGAACCTAGGTTTCTCTAGGTTAGGTGAGGCAAAACCTCAGGCATCCCCGACTCCATAGCTAGGGCTAGGGCTAGGGCTAGGGCTAGGGCTAGGGCTAGGGCTAGGGCTAGGGCTAGGGCTAGGGCTAGGGCTAGGGCTAGGGCTAGGGCTAGGGCTAGGGCTAGGGCTAGGGCTAGGGCTAGGGCTAGGGCTAGGGCTAGGGCTAGGGCTAGGGCTAGGGCTAGGGCTAGGGCTAGGGCTAGGGCTAGGGCTAGGGCTAGGGCTAGGGCTAGGGCTAGGGCTAGGGCTAGGGCTAGGGCTAGGGCTAGGGCTAGGGCTAGGGCTAGGGCTAGGGCTAGGGCTAGGGCTAGGGCTAGGGCTAGGGCTAGGGCTAGGGCTAGGGCTAGGGCTAGGGCTAGGGCTAGGGCTAGGGCTAGGGCTAGGGCTAGGGCTAGGGCTAGGGCTAGGGCTAGGGCTAGGGCTAGGGCTAGGGCTAGGGCTAGGGCTAGGGCTAGGGCTAGGGCTAGGGCTAGGGCTAGGGCTAGGGCTAGGGCTAGGGCTAGGGCTAGGGCTAGGGCTAGGGCTAGGGCTAGGGCTAGGGCTAGGGCTAGGGCTAGGGCTAGGGCTAGGGCTAGGGCTAGGGCTAGGGCTAGGGCTAGGGCTAGGGCTAGGGCTAGGGCTAGGGCTAGGGCTAGGGCTAGGGCTAGGGCTAGGGCTAGGGCTAGGGCTAGGGCTAGGGCTAGGGCTAGGGCTAGGGCTAGGGCTAGGGCTAGGGCTAGGGCTAGGGCTAGGGCTAGGGCTAGGGCTAGGGCTAGGGCTAGGGCTAGGGCTAGGGCTAGGGCTAGGGCTAGGGCTAGGGCTAGGGCTAGGGCTAGGGCTAGGGCTAGGGCTAGGGCTAGGGCTAGGGCTAGGGCTAGGGCTAGGGCTAGGGCTAGGGCTAGGGCTAGGGCTAGGGCTAGGGCTAGGGCTAGGGCTAGGGCTAGGGCTAGGGCTAGGGCTAGGGCTAGGGCTAGGGCTAGGGCTAGGGCTAGGGCTAGGGCTAGGGCTAGGGCTAGGGCTAGGGCTAGGGCTAGGGCTAGGGCTAGGGCTAGGGCTAGGGCTAGGGCTAGGGCTAGGGCTAGGGCTAGGGCTAGGGCTAGGGCTAGGGCTAGGGCTAGGGCTAGGGCTAGGGCTAGGGCTAGGGCTAGGGCTAGGGCTAGGGCTAGGGCTAGGGCTAGGGCTAGGGCTAGGGCTAGGGCTAGGGCTAGGGCTAGGGCTAGGGCTAGGGCTAGGGCTAGGGCTAGGGCTAGGGCTAGGGCTAGGGCTAGGGCTAGGGCTAGGGCTAGGGCTAGGGCTAGGGCTAGGGCTAGGGCTAGGGCTAGGGCTAGGGCTAGGGCTAGGGCTAGGGCTAGGGCTAGGGCTAGGGCTAGGGCTAGGGCTAGGGCTAGGGCTAGGGCTAGGGCTAGGGCTAGGGCTAGGGCTAGGGCTAGGGCTAGGGCTAGGGCTAGGGCTAGGGCTAGGGCTAGGGCTAGGGCTAGGGCTAGGGCTAGGGCTAGGGCTAGGGCTAGGGCTAGGGCTAGGGCTAGGGCTAGGGCTAGGGCTAGGGCTAGGGCTAGGGCTAGGGCTAGGGCTAGGGCTAGGGCTAGGGCTAGGGCTAGGGCTAGGGCTAGGGCTAGGGCTAGGGCTAGGGCTAGGGCTAGGGCTAGGGCTAGGGCTAGGGCTAGGGCTAGGGCTAGGGCTAGGGCTAGGGCTAGGGCTAGGGCTAGGGCTAGGGCTAGGGCTAGGGCTAGGGCTAGGGCTAGGGCTAGGGCTAGGGCTAGGGCTAGGGCTAGGGCTAGGGCTAGGGCTAGGGCTAGGGCTAGGGCTAGGGCTAGGGCTAGGGCTAGGGCTAGGGCTAGGGCTAGGGCTAGGGCTAGGGCTAGGGCTAGGGCTAGGGCTAGGGCTAGGGCTAGGGCTAGGGCTAGGGCTAGGGCTAGGGCTAGGGCTAGGGCTAGGGCTAGGGCTAGGGCTAGGGCTAGGGCTAGGGCTAGGGCTAGGGCTAGGGCTAGGGCTAGGGCTAGGGCTAGGGCTAGGGCTAGGGCTAGGGCTAGGGCTAGGGCTAGGGCTAGGGCTAGGGCTAGGGCTAGGGCTAGGGCTAGGGCTAGGGCTAGGGCTAGGGCTAGGGCTAGGGCTAGGGCTAGGGCTAGGGCTAGGGCTAGGGCTAGGGCTAGGGCTAGGGCTAGGGCTAGGGCTAGGGCTAGGGCTAGGGCTAGGGCTAGGGCTAGGGCTAGGGCTAGGGCTAGGGCTAGGGCTAGGGCTAGGGCTAGGGCTAGGGCTAGGGCTAGGGCTAGGGCTAGGGCTAGGGCTAGGGCTAGGGCTAGGGCTAGGGCTAGGGCTAGGGCTAGGGCTAGGGCTAGGGCTAGGGCTAGGGCTAGGGCTAGGGCTAGGGCTAGGGCTAGGGCTAGGGCTAGGGCTAGGGCTAGGGCTAGGGCTAGGGCTAGGGCTAGGGCTAGGGCTAGGGCTAGGGCTAGGGCTAGGGCTAGGGCTAGGGCTAGGGCTAGGGCTAGGGCTAGGGCTAGGGCTAGGGCTAGGGCTAGGGCTAGGGCTAGGGCTAGGGCTAGGGCTAGGGCTAGGGCTAGGGCTAGGGCTAGGGCTAGGGCTAGGGCTAGGGCTAGGGCTAGGGCTAGGGCTAGGGCTAGGGCTAGGGCTAGGGCTAGGGCTAGGGCTAGGGCTAGGGCTAGGGCTAGGGCTAGGGCTAGGGCTAGGGCTAGGGCTAGGGCTAGGGCTAGGGCTAGGGCTAGGGCTAGGGCTAGGGCTAGGGCTAGGGCTAGGGCTAGGGCTAGGGCTAGGGCTAGGGCTAGGGCTAGGGCTAGGGCTAGGGCTAGGGCTAGGGCTAGGGCTAGGGCTAGGGCTAGGGCTAGGGCTAGGGCTAGGGCTAGGGCTAGGGCTAGGGCTAGGGCTAGGGCTAGGGCTAGGGCTAGGGCTAGGGCTAGGGCTAGGGCTAGGGCTAGGGCTAGGGCTAGGGCTAGGGCTAGGGCTAGGGCTAGGGCTAGGGCTAGGGCTAGGGCTAGGGCTAGGGCTAGGGCTAGGGCTAGGGCTAGGGCTAGGGCTAGGGCTAGGGCTAGGGCTAGGGCTAGGGCTAGGGCTAGGGCTAGGGCTAGGGCTAGGGCTAGGGCTAGGGCTAGGGCTAGGGCTAGGGCTAGGGCTAGGGCTAGGGCTAGGGCTAGGGCTAGGGCTAGGGCTAGGGCTAGGGCTAGGGCTAGGGCTAGGGCTAGGGCTAGGGCTAGGGCTAGGGCTAGGGCTAGGGCTAGGGCTAGGGCTAGGGCTAGGGCTAGGGCTAGGGCTAGGGCTAGGGCTAGGGCTAGGGCTAGGGCTAGGGCTAGGGCTAGGGCTAGGGCTAGGGCTAGGGCTAGGGCTAGGGCTAGGGCTAGGGCTAGGGCTAGGGCTAGGGCTAGGGCTAGGGCTAGGGCTAGGGCTAGGGCTAGGGCTAGGGCTAGGGCTAGGGCTAGGGCTAGGGCTAGGGCTAGGGCTAGGGCTAGGGCTAGGGCTAGGGCTAGGGCTAGGGCTAGGGCTAGGGCTAGGGCTAGGGCTAGGGCTAGGGCTAGGGCTAGGGCTAGGGCTAGGGCTAGGGCTAGGGCTAGGGCTAGGGCTAGGGCTAGGGCTAGGGCTAGGGCTAGGGCTAGGGCTAGGGCTAGGGCTAGGGCTAGGGCTAGGGCTAGGGCTAGGGCTAGGGCTAGGGCTAGGGCTAGGGCTAGGGCTAGGGCTAGGGCTAGGGCTAGGGCTAGGGCTAGGGCTAGGGCTAGGGCTAGGGCTAGGGCTAGGGCTAGGGCTAGGGCTAGGGCTAGGGCTAGGGCTAGGGCTAGGGCTAGGGCTAGGGCTAGGGCTAGGGCTAGGGCTAGGGCTAGGGCTAGGGCTAGGGCTAGGGCTAGGGCTAGGGCTAGGGCTAGGGCTAGGGCTAGGGCTAGGGCTAGGGCTAGGGCTAGGGCTAGGGCTAGGGCTAGGGCTAGGGCTAGGGCTAGGGCTAGGGCTAGGGCTAGGGCTAGGGCTAGGGCTAGGGCTAGGGCTAGGGCTAGGGCTAGGGCTAGGGCTAGGGCTAGGGCTAGGGCTAGGGCTAGGGCTAGGGCTAGGGCTAGGGCTAGGGCTAGGGCTAGGGCTAGGGCTAGGGCTAGGGCTAGGGCTAGGGCTAGGGCTAGGGCTAGGGCTAGGGCTAGGGCTAGGGCTAGGGCTAGGGCTAGGGCTAGGGCTAGGGCTAGGGCTAGGGCTAGGGCTAGGGCTAGGGCTAGGGCTAGGGCTAGGGCTAGGGCTAGGGCTAGGGCTAGGGCTAGGGCTAGGGCTAGGGCTAGGGCTAGGGCTAGGGCTAGGGCTAGGGCTAGGGCTAGGGCTAGGGCTAGGGCTAGGGCTAGGGCTAGGGCTAGGGCTAGGGCTAGGGCTAGGGCTAGGGCTAGGGCTAGGGCTAGGGCTAGGGCTAGGGCTAGGGCTAGGGCTAGGGCTAGGGCTAGGGCTAGGGCTAGGGCTAGGGCTAGGGCTAGGGCTAGGGCTAGGGCTAGGGCTAGGGCTAGGGCTAGGGCTAGGGCTAGGGCTAGGGCTAGGGCTAGGGCTAGGGCTAGGGCTAGGGCTAGGGCTAGGGCTAGGGCTAGGGCTAGGGCTAGGGCTAGGGCTAGGGCTAGGGCTAGGGCTAGGGCTAGGGCTAGGGCTAGGGCTAGGGCTAGGGCTAGGGCTAGGGCTAGGGCTAGGGCTAGGGCTAGGGCTAGGGCTAGGGCTAGGGCTAGGGCTAGGGCTAGGGCTAGGGCTAGGGCTAGGGCTAGGGCTAGGGCTAGGGCTAGGGCTAGGGCTAGGGCTAGGGCTAGGGCTAGGGCTAGGGCTAGGGCTAGGGCTAGGGCTAGGGCTAGGGCTAGGGCTAGGGCTAGGGCTAGGGCTAGGGCTAGGGCTAGGGCTAGGGCTAGGGCTAGGGCTAGGGCTAGGGCTAGGGCTAGGGCTAGGGCTAGGGCTAGGGCTAGGGCTAGGGCTAGGGCTAGGGCTAGGGCTAGGGCTAGGGCTAGGGCTAGGGCTAGGGCTAGGGCTAGGGCTAGGGCTAGGGCTAGGGCTAGGGCTAGGGCTAGGGCTAGGGCTAGGGCTAGGGCTAGGGCTAGGGCTAGGGCTAGGGCTAGGGCTAGGGCTAGGGCTAGGGCTAGGGCTAGGGCTAGGGCTAGGGCTAGGGCTAGGGCTAGGGCTAGGGCTAGGGCTAGGGCTAGGGCTAGGGCTAGGGCTAGGGCTAGGGCTAGGGCTAGGGCTAGGGCTAGGGCTAGGGCTAGGGCTAGGGCTAGGGCTAGGGCTAGGGCTAGGGCTAGGGCTAGGGCTAGGGCTAGGGCTAGGGCTAGGGCTAGGGCTAGGGCTAGGGCTAGGGCTAGGGCTAGGGCTAGGGCTAGGGCTAGGGCTAGGGCTAGGGCTAGGGCTAGGGCTAGGGCTAGGGCTAGGGCTAGGGCTAGGGCTAGGGCTAGGGCTAGGGCTAGGGCTAGGGCTAGGGCTAGGGCTAGGGCTAGGGCTAGGGCTAGGGCTAGGGCTAGGGCTAGGGCTAGGGCTAGGGCTAGGGCTAGGGCTAGGGCTAGGGCTAGGGCTAGGGCTAGGGCTAGGGCTAGGGCTAGGGCTAGGGCTAGGGCTAGGGCTAGGGCTAGGGCTAGGGCTAGGGCTAGGGCTAGGGCTAGGGCTAGGGCTAGGGCTAGGGCTAGGGCTAGGGCTAGGGCTAGGGCTAGGGCTAGGGCTAGGGCTAGGGCTAGGGCTAGGGCTAGGGCTAGGGCTAGGGCTAGGGCTAGGGCTAGGGCTAGGGCTAGGGCTAGGGCTAGGGCTAGGGCTAGGGCTAGGGCTAGGGCTAGGGCTAGGGCTAGGGCTAGGGCTAGGGCTAGGGCTAGGGCTAGGGCTAGGGCTAGGGCTAGGGCTAGGGCTAGGGCTAGGGCTAGGGCTAGGGCTAGGGCTAGGGCTAGGGCTAGGGCTAGGGCTAGGGCTAGGGCTAGGGCTAGGGCTAGGGCTAGGGCTAGGGCTAGGGCTAGGGCTAGGGCTAGGGCTAGGGCTAGGGCTAGGGCTAGGGCTAGGGCTAGGGCTAGGGCTAGGGCTAGGGCTAGGGCTAGGGCTAGGGCTAGGGCTAGGGCTAGGGCTAGGGCTAGGGCTAGGGCTAGGGCTAGGGCTAGGGCTAGGGCTAGGCTAGGGCTAGGGCTAGGGCTAGGGCTAGGGCTAGGGCTAGGGCTAGGGCTAGGGCTAGGGCTAGGGCTAGGGCTAGGGGCTAGGGCTAGGGCTAGGGCTAGGGCTAGGGCTAGGGCTAGGGGCTAGGGCTAGGGCTAGGGCTAGGGCTAGGGCTAGGGCTAGGGCTAGGGCTAGGGCTAGGGCTAGGGCTAGGGCTAGGGCTAGGGCTAGGGCTAGGGCTAGGGCTAGGGCTAGGGCTAGGGCTAGGGCTAGGGCTAGGGGCTAGGGCTAGGGCTAGGGCTAGGGCTAGGGCTAGGGCTAGGGCTAGGGCTAGGGCTAGGGCTAGGGCTAGGGC
>CAWUPZ010000003.1:0-115406 GCA_963924555.1 Crambe crambe | reverse complement strand
CTGCTGAGTTGATATTGTTCTCTGTAAAAGAGCATACCACTCTTGTTGCAACAAGTTGGCTAACATGTTTTCGGAAGTAAGTCTTGAACTTGCCATCTGCACTGGATACTCACTGGACATCAATTTGTGCTGTCCTATTGCCATTTTGTCTGTACCATATATCAGCTATCCTGGGACTTGACTTGTGGCTATCCTGCCCAAAAACTGGTCAGGTTGGAAATGCAAATTGGGGACAGAATCAGAGGCCAAAACATGCAATCTTGCTCTGTAAAAATTGAGCACCCTCTCTTATCAGCTATTCTGAATGATTACCCTGCCTGCTGAGTTTGCCATAGTATTAATGTAGCTACAGCATGAAGCGTTTGCAAAACCTGGCAAAATGAATTTTACACAAGATGAGATGAGATAGGTCATGGCACTGAGTGTGCTGCAGTACTGCTCTCTGGTGTTTCTTGACTGGCACTTAAGTGAGATGTGCCATCAATGTTCTCTTCTTGATAATCTGCACCTTTGTCATCACCACCATCATCACTGTTGACATATTCAGACTGATCTTCTAATAAATTCTCCTCGGTGCTGATCACATTGCAGCCTTCAATTCTCACTTCAGTTGACCCATGCCATGTTTTAGCAGAACCAACACCTAGATATTTTGTGTCACAATTCAGGCCTGACTCGAGCAAGGCTCTCTGATAACCTTTTTTCATATGTAACTGCTGGAAATAATGGCTGGAAAACGTGTTTTCCGATTGTCACCACGACATCTTTTTTTGTAGTCAACTAAATGTATCCTTCGACAATTCTTAAAGTGAGTTATTATATTAATTCATCAATAGGCTCCAAAAGCTGTGGTGGTCTCCCTTCGGCCTTTGCCAGTAGATTTGGTCGAAAATGTCCACAGATAGAATAAAAGCCTTCGTCATCCCTGATATCATATAGGGCTAGGTTTGCCTGGGATAAAGGGCCTTGTGCACTAACGTAATGTTTTGCCTCATATAATCGAATGGAAAATATGAAATTACTGTTCCATGTCCTTGTGGTAATGTGTGCAATTTCTTCATGCCACTAGCTTGAACAGTGCTGAATGGAGTGAGACCTTTATTGTTGGAAATTGCCTTTTTCTTCATTGGTTGATACAATATCCTGTTCATCATTTGGGTGCAGCAGAGTATTCTTGAACCAAATATTAGCTGGTTGCCATTGATACTGAGAGAGCCTAATGCTATCATTTGAAGTTTGTGCATCTGATGTGACATTGGACAAATAAAGCAATTTAAAGACAGTGCATAATGTGATATCTTTTCAGCATGTTCGATAAAATTGCAGCCCTCGTGTTCAACATCCATTATTGTCTGAGTAAATTGCAATCAGCGAGCTCATTTTCATAGCCTTCCAGTGCACATGCATGCTCAATCAACAAGCAAGCTCAAGTAGCTGTGTTTCAACACAGTTATTTACTCATTAACTTGTTCTTTGTAACATACCATATTTCTGGGTCAATAAGCGCACTTCGATATTAGGAGCACGATTTTTATTAAGCGCATATGCCAATGTTAATTTAATTACCCTGCAAATAGGCACATAATAATTTTAATAGGCACATATTTTCTTGTTAGACTTGTAGGCTCATGCGCTTGAAATTTTATGAAGATCCTTGGTTCATAATATTTATACTTATAGGATCTTTGTCAGTTTGAATATGTGTTCTTATACAAGAGTACATGCACAGAAAGTTACTGTGTGCGAGCTGTATAGCAAGAATTAAGCAATCAAGCTTAGAAGCTTACCGATAAGCCTATGCCTCTCCTATAGCAAAATAATGGTGGAAAGAGCCATAATATGTGTGCATGTGTGCACATGATGTGCACTAAAATCATAGAATTTTGTGTGGTTGTATCCGAGCTGATTGAACAATTGAAACTGCTGAAAACTATACTAGATTCATGGAGCTCTGCCCTTTCAAAGAATATTATTATTCATCAATATAAATGTGTTATGATAATGGCAGCACTGAGGATTCAGCACTTCAGTGCTTTCATTTCATTATTTATGATTCATTCTCTCCTTCAGAGTTTTTAGGATCACCTTTTGTCTGATCCGAGAGGAGAGAGCGTAGATAGAGGAAATATGAAGATTGTTTATGAGAGTGTAAGATGTAAAGGGAGCGTTTTTCATTGTTGTTTTAGCTTGTTGAGAAAGCAGAGTCCAGAGAAAAGGAGAGGTTAAAAGCTGAAAAAAGAAAGCTATGTGTATTTCTCATATTAAACCTGGGAATGAACTGCTAACATGAACTATTATACACTTGTAGCAACGAAAGAAAGAAGCATCTTTCAAGAACTTGCTGAAGAGTGCCGACCCTCCTATCCAACCCACAGACAAATGGGATGAGGTACAGTGACTATATGCAGATCGAAATATTAATCTTTGCGGTTTTGCAAAAAAAAAAAAGGAAAAAAAGGGGGAAAAAGTGAAGCGTGAACTATCAATAAATTCCCATGAAATCCACAAAAAATTTCCCTAGTTATGCACAGAAGGGTGAGCGAAGTGACACAGCTTGCTTTTGCGAAAACTTTGAATTATTGTTACCTAGTTGGTATAGCGATATAAGCCCTTGATACTACTAACCTAGCTTCAGCAGACTCTGAATCTAATCTCTGCCTTTTTTTGTCCAGCCTTATTTCCCTGTCACTTTCAGACTCTGCTCTTCTTTTTTCTCTATCCCTTTCATTCTTTTATCAAGCCTTGACCGCTTCTTCTGGCTCTATCCTTCACATTCCTTCAGTCTAACCTTGCTCTTTTTTGCTGCTCAATTTTGGAGCAGTATTCATTCGCTTCACTTTCCATCATTAGCTAAAAGTTTTGCAATCATTTCTATAGCTATTTTGTGCATGCACAGTATTTTACCCTCAGGGCTTGATGTACATACATACCATAATATATATATCGCCACTATCCATTTTGTACACCATAGAGAGGGGCTCACTTCGCTCGCGATAAATAATTTTGCACTGTATGAAGTTATTCCTTTTTACTTTTAGATACGTTCTCGTTTTGTTGATGAACCTGATTTTGATAGTGTGACTGAAGAATCCGTCAGGGTTCGTCTGTTTAAGGAATTCGTCAAGGGTATCAAGGTAACAACAGGTGTCTGCATTCGGAGGTCCCCAGTTCTGACTTTGCTGTTTCTGCCTTACAGGTGCCTGAGCCCAAGCCGGAACCAAAGAAGGAAAAGGAGAAAGAAGAAAAGGCAGAGAAGAAAGAAGAACAGAAGCACAAACACCATCGCTCACACAAGAAATCAAAAAAACATAAACGTTCGAGATCTAGATCAGTGAGTGGCCAGTAACTGAAGTGTTGTAATTATCTAGTGGATCATACTAATCTATTTACTGCCATTGACCACTTCCCCTGATGGACTCTTTCTCTAGCAACAACTGTACCTCCTTCGAAATCATCTGAGATGTCTCCTTGTTGGCCGTTGGTACTGGTTGATGTGGCTGGTATGGAGGTTGGGTTAGCTCCAGTTTGTAGCCCTGAATTGCTTCCAGGACCCAAGGGTCGTAGGTGATCTTCCCATATGTGTTCACCATCATTCTAAACTCCCCATTCCTGAACTATGTAGTGTCGAACTAGCCTCTTAAGGAGGGGAATGTGTAACGATATTCATTGTATCACAATGTAACATGATATCACGTGACAATATAATAAGTTTCTCTCTGACTTGAATTGGGAAGACAGGGGTGATTAGCTAGCCTCCTGGCTAGGTGTAGGACGGATTTTGGATTGGGGGTGGGGGGCACAAGAAATATGTTTGGGCAAAGAACAAGTTTGATATTGGACAAAATTATTGGGGGGCACATGCCCCCAGGAATGTGCTGCATAGATACAAGGAATGTGCTGTTGCAATGAATGACAATGACAAGCGTTTAAGTTTATAAAATAGTTCACAGCACTATAATGTGTACTGAAGATTCTCTATGACCGTGTCTGCTGTTAGGCTTCAGCAAAGTATTCATAGTTATCTGCGTTATTCCTAGCTTTTTTCGAGTCATTCATGGCAAGGTATCGGCAATTATCTTGGCCATACATTTCAACGCCATTGACCTTTACATCTTTTATATATGCCAGCAGCTCCATGACTCATTTCATGCACAATAGTACCCATCATGGAGTCAGTACCCGGTGTCATTGCCATCTTTATCAATGAAGAATCGCTTGCATAAATAGATTTTTGGGAGACCTCTATGGAAATCTCTAAGGCGAACGTATGCGAAGCAATCTGTGCCAAGCTCAGCATAAAGTGTGACTACCTCTACCTCCATCTTATTCCTCATCTTCTCATAGTTGGAACTTACTTCCCTTGTGTTATCTCGGCGCAGGTACCTGCTTATTCGATTGCCAAACCATTCTTCATACGGACCTCTGCCATTTTGCACACTGGTGATGCTATTTCGTATAGCTGTGTAGGCATTATTGTATGCATCTTCTGTCTTTCTTCTATCTTCGTCATTACGATAGTCACCAGCAAGAATTGGAGATATAAGTAGTACAGAAGAAGCTCTCCTTTTGTGGAGTGCTTGTGGTTTTTCCTTGCGAGCAAGAGACCCTTTTGTTAGTGGCTTTCCATTTCTCAAGAGTTCAAATATTGCAGTGTTTGAAACTATTACCTGGGTGGACTCTGGGGAGCGTTCCTTTCCAAATGTTACGTCCATATTCAGACGCATGGTGTAAGTACCTGCAGATGTAAGATAATAAGCTGTGGAGATGTCCACTGTGCCTTTCCACTCAGACTTCGCTTTGATGAGGGTGAACTCACTTGTAGTAGGAGCGCCTCTTTTCAACACGATGCCGTCATAGGGCATTAGCTTTCTACCTTTGGAAACAGTGAAGATGTCTGACCTCAGGCCTTCCAGCGGAGTTTCTCGGACAAGCAGGTAGTAGTCTTCATCGGCGTTGTTGGTAATGGTGATCTCGCATTCTACAGGATCTCCCATTTCGTAACGAGGTGCAGTTTGGATCGAGGCCGTAAAGATTTTCTCCTTGGGTGTCCCTGAGTCTGGACACAGAAGTGTAGGGGTGATGTCTTCTACTTTGCTTGCCATAAGTCATTGAGCACTGGGCTATCTCTCTACAAAAAAACAGACCACAAGAAAAAAGTGCTGTGTCGTATTTTTTTGTTGCACACGTGATTGTGTACGCCAAATAGATTCATATCATGAGGTACTGACATGAAGCATTTTTTATGAATGCTATAATTTAATTCATGAGGTGTGTGGGCAATGTGGTAGTAACAAGGTGAAGTATAAATTGTAGAAACTGCTATTCTAATTTTCACACTGTTGTACTAAATGAAATCTTCAGTATTAGAAAGCATTCTGTGAACTATGGAATGCATGATGGTCTGCATTACCCAGCATGTCACTCTCTCCTTCCTTTTTGTTACACTTCAAAAATCAGTGTCTGCATTCAATTAAGAGTTTCACCTTACACCATGGCATGGAGTTTCTCACAAATTAGTTTCCCACAAACTATATATACTAAGAGTTTTGCAAGCAATAATGTCTAGTGATCCATACAAGTTTTAACTCAGCATACCGTATAGCCGGAAATATTGATGGTATTTTTAAGAGGAAATTGTATAATATAATTCCCGTCAATATTTCCGGCTATACGGTAGTAGTTTTGGTTGCTGTATGCCTGCTTTTAAATCCAGACATACTTACTTCATAATTTTTTTAGCCAAGCCATATAAAATTTGACCCAAGCAACAGAAAGTCTGGCCTTACCGTGAATATGTAGCTAGCTATTTTTGGACCCTTGATGCCTTGTTCGTATAGCACAGCCACGATGCTTGCAAGTTCTATTTTCAAGCTCAGTGCAACACACTTTTTTCACCATCCACCCTGGGCCAAATTTTTGCACACCAAACATGTGAACTCATTCATGTGTAAGTTTATCGGAAGTGTAAGGGTCAAGATCAAGGATGAGCATACACTACAGACTGCCACACCCAACCATTTGCATTGTGTTGTTTTTTGCTGCATTGTAAATTCATCAAGTACAAAAAGATAAGCCAATTTGGGATACACATAGGTGGTTTGATCTCATATATCCAGAAAAGGTTCATTAAAATGTAGCAAGTGATACAACATGTTGAATCTTCAGTACAAAAAAAGTGCCTTATTTATAGAGGGGCTGTCCTTGTCTTGACATCCATCACTGGACTCATTGCTGTCTGTGCTTGTGTAGCTCTGCTGGCTGTCGGTGTCACTGCTTTGGAAATCTTGAATCGCCACCAGGGGACCCTTGTAGTGTGATTCTTCTTTGCAAGCATGCTCACCTAGGGTCAGTTTTCTATTTCCAGTGAGCATGAAGGTGGCTTTATTTGAAACCATTGTCTGAGTGGACTCTTCAGTTTCTTCCTTACGAAATATTCCTTTCATCTTTAGTTGTATAGTGTATTTTCCTGTAGCAGGAAAACTGTAAGCCTCAGAAAGATACACTGTCCTTTGCAAATGAGAGCTTGCTTTGATGGGGACCCACTCCTTCGTGGTAGGAGGACCTCTTTTCAGCATGATTCCATCATATGGTATTGGCCTTCTGAATCTACCCCTGGAAACAGTGAAGATGTGTGACCTCAGGCCTTCCAGCGGAGTTTCTCTGGCAAACAGATAGTAGTCCACATCATCGTTATTGGAAATGGTAATCTCACATTCCACACGATCTCCCACTTGGTAGCAAGATGCAGTTTGGATGGAAACCCTGAAGGGTTTCTTCTGGGTTCTCCTAGCTAAATCGATGCAAGCCATGAAAACTGTCCTGTAGCTAAATTCATCACATTAATTATATTCATTAGACATGTGACATGCATAGCTATGTATAGTTCATCCAGTTTAAGGTTATAGTTCTTAATTATGGCCATTTATGCTTCCAGTTCAAAGGACAAAGCCATATGAGTGCTCTGATCTAATTGAAGGAAGTAAGGGGCAAGGCCACTGTCCAAGTTTTGATAGTGAACTTGCTTCTTTTTTTTTTCTCAGCTGAAGAGCCAAAACTCAAAACCATCCATTGTCGTTTAATCAGACCATTTATATATATGCTCTATGCAGTAGTTGCAAGGTGTAATGCAGGATCTCTCTCTCTAAAAATGGAGGGCCAAGACACTTAAGGGTGCTCGGTAAGCAACTGGCATCTGCTGACTAATTTCAGGAAATAATTGTAACTGTGCTTTGTAGTGTCTCCTTTTTATATCGACTCTTTTGAGGTACGAAAGATCGTATAGTTTGTAGAATTTGGAGTGGATTTATCCAGCTGTAGCTTGAGTGGTTTGAGAGATATGGTTATCTAAGAAGAAGAATAATCAGAGAGAGCGGTAGCTCTCTCTATGTAGGGAGACGCGGACAGTGGCATGCGCTGCATATAGACTAATACAAAAGTGAAATTCTAGTTCCACCACAAAAGCTACTGTTGATGATTATCCATTCTAAACAGACTGTCTACTTATTTAGATTATAGGAGTTGTTTAACTTACCTCAACACACACTTGGATACAATAACCATGGTTTTTAAATGCAACATACATGAATCAGAGCCAAGGTTCTATCTACAGTGGGTGGGTGGGTGGGGATAACTTCTCTCCCAAAACTTCCCCCCCCCCCCCCAAACAAAAAAAAAATTCCCATTGCAGTTATATAATATACTATTGTACATGTCCATTAACACCCCTAGAAATGATGTGGCACACACCCATGAGGTTATGCCAGTGGGTTAACCATAAAGAGAGTGTTTTATACATCAGGTGGGCATGGTTTGACATCCAAAAAGGGAGTGGCCAAGGCAAAAAATTTCCCCGCACACAAACGTGAAAATATTCTCCCCCCCCCCCCCTATTAAAAATTCCTAGATAGAACCCCAGGCCTGTAGCCAGCAGGTGGCTCAGCGGGCTTCAGCCCCCCCCCCCCCCCCTTTGATTTAGGAAATAATTATAGCATAAGAATAGTAGCTAAGGAAGATTATTAATTTGCTTCCATGTGCTCAAGAAATTATTGATCAGCACAGTGGTCAGCATGTGGAGTGCTAGTGATGCATAAATAATATAATGCATGAACACCATGACCTTCACTTTCATCCTGACATATAGATGAATTGCTAATACTTTTCAGGAATCACTGAGTCAATAATCATTGCCAATCTACTCAACAATTCCTGGAAAATTGAATCAACATTAGCAATTCATCTATCACAGATGAAATATAGCTAATGCTAGACCTTAACACTATTCATGTTCAGTTGACACAATCACTGAATGGGTCATTTGAGGATTTTGATGTTCCATTAGTTACTCAAGAGACCAGAAACATTTCCAGACCAAACCCAGGCATTATACACACTCTCCTGAGGGTCAAGTTCATGGTGAGCACTTAGGGTACTTGAACCTTTACGGAATTTAAGGACTTCTAAGATGCTTATACATTCATGTTTCTGTACACGCTTCTCTAGACATCCTTTAGCCTGGCTGGACATGGCATCGTCTGAATAGGGGCCATATGATCTGATTGAAGGCTGCCAAACAGTACAGTGATCCCTGGATTATAAGACCCCTCTGCCTTATTATACCACTATCTAATGCATTGGTCCTTTATTTATATCCTTTTATTATAGAGACCACCTGCAATAAGACCACTTTCCATTTTCTGCCATCCCAAGGGGTGGTCTTATAATCCAGGGACCACTTCACTAGCATCAAGGGGGAAGGTAATAGCTACAATTGTAGGTGAGCATGCATGTTCAGTTTACCCAAGGTCATTATGTATAATGTTAGTGCAATGGAATGTGCTCTCAATCCAGTTCCCAGTATCACACCAGGGTTTCATCTACTGTGGGGGGGGGGGGGGGGCCCCAATTTTTTATGTTGTTTATATATGTAACTACAAAATGATAATAGTTATAGCTAGCACAAGGTCATTTAGAAACACTTGGGCCCTCATCTGAGACGTCACTAGAACCAAGGGAACTAGGCCTAGGCTTCTGATAACAAATCTGTCCATGATGGTTAACCCCACAGCTATTTAATGGTCAGGCTGTGGTTTAGTTCGTGCATTGCAGGGTTTCATAGCATTTCCTCACCCAAGAAAAAATCCCCCTCAGTATTGGCATTTACTAGAATTAGCCAACAATGAATCCTCCAAAAACAAGTAAGAGGGGGCACATCCCCCTCCCGCACCCCCCTTGCCGTGGCCTACGGTGGTGAAATTCCTAGATGAAACCCTGCACATTATTATCACCACTTTCTATATTCTAGTTATAGAGGTTCACCACTATAAAACTGCTACGTATGCCTGACCAGTTATAGCCTATACGTGATACCTAGTCTTGCGAGTATCACTAATTGCTATAGAAAATATGAGAATGAGAAGAAACGACAGTATGAGCAAAGAACCAGAGAAATAGAACACTCTTCCCTCACCCCATTAGTTTTCTCTGCTACAGGAGGTATGGGCAAACAGGCCACAACATTCTACAAATGTTTGGCTTCCATGTTGTCAGACAAGTGGGACCAACCTTACACATCCACACTCTGTTGGCTGCGGTGCCGCATTTCATTTTCATTACTACGATCGGCCATTCAGTGTATTCGTGGAGCACGTTCCTCACATGGTCAACCTTTGAAAGAGTTTAAATTTCATCCAGTTGATCTGGTAAACTCTGAAGTCAAGACCCTCCCTTGACTTTCACCATTAATTTTTTATCACCTTTGACTTCACTGTGTACAAACTCTAAACTCTACATGTACCCATTTTCTTTTTCTTCTTTCTCTTCAAAATAAAAATATTGGAAGCGTCATCTGGCACTTCTTGCCCCGGGCCCTGAACAAGTCCATGTATTACGTGTCACCAGATTACGGCAAGCCTGACTCGTGTACAGGCATTGGTTCAGGTGAGTATCTAGTCAGCTTTAACTATTATATAATAGCTGACAAAAAGCAGTTAGGTCATAATCAACTGCTTGTGCTATCTTATCAGGTTATGGCCTTCCAGCTTCAATAATCTGTGACTTGGGACAGTAGTGAGAGAGTAGAGTTGTGCTTCCTGGCCTTTCATCTGTTAACTTGCTACAAAATAATATTTTTAATCATCAAAATAATTATTGCCTTGACAGCTTCTCTCAGTGACACATCTGTAATGTAAAAAAAAAATCATACATTGTAAATAAGATTTATTGCCTGTTTTTTCTACTTAGTATGCGGTCGAGTCTTGAAAAAAAGAAAAAAGGAAAAAAGAAAATACGTAAATAAATAAATAAATAATCAAAGTGCGATCCTTCCCTGAGTACCTCAGCGCTTCGCTGCCATCACGGATCTCTAAAGCAACTTAGTCCTTCTCCATGCTATTAACTTAGAGCGCCTAACTCTACTTCGTTTTGGACTGCGCATCAGGTCGGAAATTGTACTACCGTCTCCATATTGACGATCTTTACCATACAGTTCCTTAGCTTCCTCCTGTAGACTAGTAGCGGCAAGCCTTGATTGCAGACAGAGATGAGACTCTGCCAAGCAGCAGGCATTATGTGGTTCAGATGAGTATCAGAGAGTGCGCTAGCACTCTCTAAGTAGGGATGGCGGGTCAAAGGTCATAAGACTGTATAAACTAAAAACTCTTCTTTCTCTTCTACCCTTACTCTACAGGTTCTCAGAAGGCTACAGTGAATTATTACATCTACAAAGAAGAGAGGAGAATGTTCAAAGACCAAAAATTCATTCGCTAACATGAGAAAAAAACGATGTCTAAAATTGACTTTTGTTCTTTTTCTTTATAATCAGAGAGTGCGCTAGCACTCTCTAAGTAGGGATGGCGGGTCAAAGGTCATAAGACTGTATAAACTAAAAACTCTTCTTTCTCTTCTACCCTTACTCTACAGGTTCTCAGAAGGCTACAGTGAATTATTACATCTACAAAGAAGAGAGGAGAATGTTCAAAGACCAAAAATTCATTCGCTAACATGAGAAAAAAACGATGTCTAAAATTGACTTTTGTTCTTTTTCTTTATAATCAGAGAGTGCGCTAGCACTCTCTAAGTAGGGATGGCGGGTCAAAGGTCATAAGACTGTATAAACTAAAAACTCTTCTTTCTCTTCTACCCTTACTCTACAGGTTCTCAGAAGGCTACAGTGAATTATTACATCTACAAAGAAGAGAGGAGAATGTTCAAAGACCAAAAATTCATTCGCTAACATGAGAAAAAAACGATGTCTAAAATTGACTTTTGTTCTTTTTCTTTATAATAATAATAATAATAATAATAATAATCAGATCGACGTACCGGCTTACTGGCTATAGTCATCAAAATTCTGCTTTGGCCATCTGTTAGAGCGGCACCTAGAGGCTGATCTTTTGCTATTAGTTTTGACTAAGGCTCTACTTCACTATTCGAGCACTCGGAACACTAGCTAATCTTTCGACGCCATTTTGAAGCGCACGTTGGTAGGGGGCGGGGCTTATGGGCGGAGCCACGTAAGCTTAGCAAGGTCTTCGTTTAGCTAGCTATTATTCTTATCTGATGGTGTTCCAGTCACTCCTTGTTGAATTGCAGTACAGATGCTCATCTTATAGTAGTATTATAGCCAGTACTTGGCTGTAGTGTAGTCAGCTCATTTCACCATGCCATGCACATGTCATTAAGCTACATTGCTGTTGCTGTAAAGTTTTATATTAAATAATAGACAAAACTTAAATAGCTAAACAAATTCTTCAACCAGAGACTGTGTATGTACCTACAAAAGAAAAAAAGATAAGTTTTATGTAGAGCTGGCTTTGTATAGTACTGTACTGTAGACTCGTGTCAAATTAATAATCACTGCATGCATACTCTCAGTTGAAGTGACAGTCAATACTGCCACTCAATTCTTTACATACACAACTTACATTCAACTTCAAGCACTAAGAAAAAAGGATAGAAACAAGTGAATGCAAAAAATTTCTTCTAAATAAAAAGGTTAAGTAGGGATAGCTTAAAATCGAGCTGGGCTATATAATGTACTGCAGCCTCGTATGAAAACAATCCCTACTTTTACAACTGCCATAGCTAGCTATAGGTAGTGGATGTAAATGTAGGGATTGTTTTCATACGAGGCTGCAGTACATTATATAGCCCAGCTAGATTTTAAGCTATCCCTACTTAACCTTTTTATTTAGAAGAAATTTTTTGCATTCACTTGTAAGGATAATAATAATAATAATAATAATAAGATCGACGTACCGGCTTACTGGCTATAGTCATCAAAATTCTGCTTTGGCCATCTGTTAGAGCGGCACCTAGAGGCTGATCTTTTGCTATTAGTTTTGACTAAGGCTCTACTTCACTATTCGAGCACTCGGAACACTAGCTAATCTTTCGACGCCATTTTGAAGCGTATGTCGTTAGGGGGCGGGGTTATGGGCGGAGCCACGTAAGCTTCTTAAGTTTAGCTAGCTAAGCTTAGCTAGGTCTTCAGTTTAATCGTTTAGCTAGCTATTTATTCTTATCTGATGATGTTCCAGTCACTCCTTGCTGAATTACAGTGCTCACCCTCAATTCTTTTATACATACACAAACTAATATTCAACTTCAAGCACTAAGAAAAAAGGATAGAAACAAGTGAGTGCAAAAAATTTCTTCTAAATAAAAAGGTTAAGTAGGGATAGCCTAAAATCTAGCTGGGCTATATAATGTACTGCAGCCTCGTATGAATACAATCCCTACTTTTACAACTGCTATAGCTAGCTATAGGTAGTGGATGTAAATGTAGGGATTGTATTCATACGAGGCTGCAGTACATTATATAGCCCAGCTAGATTTTAGGCTATCCCTACTTAACCTTTTTATTTAGAAGAAATTTTTTGCACTCACTTGTCTAATCAGCTTTACTATCATCGGTAATTGTACTACTGTCTCCATGTTGACGATCTTTACCATGCAATCTAAGAACACGTACATGCAAGCAGAGTTCTTTAGCTTTCTCCTGTAGCGGCAACCGCAAGCCTTGATTGCAGACAGAGATGTACACGCATTATGTATGTGGTTCAGGTGAGTATCTAGTCAGCTTTAACTATCATCTGTATTAATAGCTGACAAAAAGCAGTTAGGTCATAATCAAGTGCTTGTTAGAGAGTACTATCGTACTCTCTGATATAATGTGTGAACACTATGACCTTCCTGACAGACTCACATTCTAACCAATATTTCTTCTGTGAGTCACCAATCTAGAATACTCAACGATTCCTGGAAGGTTGTATCAACATAATGAACTATGGTGTCACATGTCTAATGAATATAATAAAAATGTAATGAATCTAATTAAAAAATGTAATGCATCTATTTAAGGAACACCCAGAATTACAGGACAGTTTTTCATGGCTTGCATTGATCTAGCTAGGAGAACCCAGAGGAAACCCTTTAGGGTTTCCATCCAAACTGCATCTTGCTACCGAGTGGGAGATTGTGTGGAATGTGAGATTACCATTTCCAATAACGATGATGTGGACTACTATCTGTTTGCCAGAGAAACTCCGCTGGAAGGCCTGAGGTCACACATCTTCACTGTTTCCAGGGGTAGATTCAGAAGGCCAATACCATATGATGGCATCATGCTGAAAAGAGGTCCTCCTACCACAAAGGAGTGGGTCCCCATCAAAGCAAGCTCTCATTTGCAAAGGACAGTGTATCTTTCTGAGGCTTATAGTTTTCCTGCTACAGGAAAATACACTATACAACTAAAGATGAAAGGAATATTTCGTAAGGAAGAAACTGAAGAGTCCACTCAGACAATGGTTTCAAACAAAGTCACCTTCATGCTCACTGGAAATAGAAAACTGACCCTAGGTGAGCATGCTTGCAAAGAAGAATCACACTACAAGGGTCCCCTGGTGGCGATTCAAGATTTCCAAAGCAGTGACACCGACAGCCAGCAGAGCTACACAAGCACAGACAGCGATGAGTCCAGTGATGGATGTCAAGACAAGGACAGCCCCTCTATAAATAAAGCACTTTTTTTGTACTGAAGATTCAACATGTTGTATCACTCGCTACATTTTCATGAACCTTATATATGAAGTCAAACCACCTATGTATCCCAACTTCTTTTGTACTTGATGAATTTACCATGCAAGCGAAACTTTCGATAAACTTACACACGAATGAGTTCACGTGTTTGGTGTGCAAAAATTTGACCCAGGGTGGATGGTGAAAAAAAGTGTGTTGCACTGAGCTTGAAAATAGAACTCTCAAGCATCGTGGCTGTGCTATACGAACAAGGCATCAAGGGTCAAAAATAGCTAGCTACATACTCACGGTAAGGCCAGACTTTCTGTTGCTTGGGTCAAATTTTATATGGCTTGGCTAAAAAAATTATGAAGTAAGTAGGTCTTGCTTTAAAAGCAGGCATACAGCAACCAAAACTACTATGCTGAGTTAAAACTTGTATGGATCACTAGACATTCTTGCTTACAAAACTCTTAGTATTATTATATATATAGCTTGTGGGAAACTGATTTGTGAGAAACTACATGCCATGGTGTAAGGTGAAACTCTTAATTGAATGCAGACACTGTTGCATCCTGATTTTTGAAGCGTAACAAAAGGGCAACGTGGTAGTAATAATTGAAGTATTGTAGAAACTGCCACACACCTCATGAATTAAATTATAACATTCATAAAAAAAATGCTTCGTGTACCTCATGAATCTATTTGGGGTACGCAATCACGTGTGCAACAAAAAAACATGACACAGCCCTTTTTTCTTGTGGTCTGCTTTTTGTAGAGAGATAGCCCAGTGCTCAAAGACCTATGGCAAGCAAAGTAGAAGACATCACCCCTACACTTCCGGGTCCAGACTCAGGGACACCCAAGTAGAAAATTTTAACGGCCTCCATCCAAACTGCACCTCGTTACGAAGTGGGAGATCCTGTAGAATGTGAGATCACCATTACCAACAACGCCGATGAAGATTACTACCTGCTTGCCCGAGAAACTCCGCTGGAAGGCCTGAGGTCAGACATCTTCACTGTTTCCAAAGGTAGAAAGCTAATGCCCTATGACGGCATCGTGTTGAAAAGAGGCGCTCCTACTACAAGTGAGTTCACCCTCATCAAAGCGAAGTCTGAGTGGAAAGGCACAGTGGACATCTCCACAGCTTATTATTTTACATCTGCAGGTACTTACACCATGCATCTGAATATGGATGCAACATTTGGAAAGGAACGCTCCCCAGAGTCCACCCAGGTAATAGTTTCAAACACTGCAATGTTCGAACTCTTGAGAAATGGAAAGCCACCGACAAAAGGGTCTCCTGCTCGCAAGGAAAAACCACAAGTACTCCACAAAAGGAGAGCTTCTTCTGTACTACCTATATCTCCAATTCTTGCTGGTGACTATCGTAATGACGAAGATAGAAGAAAGACAAAAGATGCATACAACAAAGCCTACACAGCTATACGAAATAGCATCACCAGTGTGCAAAATGGCAGAGGTCCGTATGAAGAATGGTTTGGCAATCGAATAAGCAGGTACCTGCGCCGAGATAACACAAGGGAAGTAAGTTCCAACTATGAGAAGATGAGGAATAAGATGGAGGTAGAGGTAGTCACACTTTATGCTGAGCTTGGCACAGATTGCTTCGCATACGTTCGCCTTAGAGATTTCAACGAAGGTCTCCCAACAATCTATTTATGCAAGCAATTCTTCATTGATAAAGATGGCAATGACACCGACATATCGGGTACTGACTCCATGATGGGTACTATTGTGCATGAAATGAGTCATGGAGCTGCTGGCATAAAACATGCAACGGTCGATGGCGTTGAAATGTATGGCCAAGATTATTGCCGATACCTTGCCAGGAATTACTCGAAAAAAGCTAGGAATAACGCAGATAACTATGAATACTTTGCTGAAGCCCAACCGCAGACACGGTCATAGAGAATCTTCAGTATACATTATAGTACTGTGAACTGTTTTATAAACTTGGTCACCTAAATGCTTGTCATTGTCATTAGTTCCAACAGCACATTCCTTGTATCTATTCCTGCCCCCCAATAATTTTGTCCAATATCAAACTTGTTCTTTACCTCCCTCTCAAACATATTTCTTGTGCCCCCCACCCCCAATCCAAAATCCGTCCTAGCCAGGAGGCTAGCTAATCACCCCTGTCTTCCCAATTCAAGTCAGAGAGAAACTTATTATATTGTCACGTGATAATTATCATGTTTCATTGTGATACACAATGAATATCATTACACATCCCTCTCCTTAAGAGGCTAATTCGATCTCCTTCATTACTGCATAGTTCAGGAATGGGGAGTTCAGAATGATGGTGAACACATATAGGAAGATCACCTCCGACCCTTGGGTCCTTGAAGCAGTTTACGGCTACAAACTGGAGCTAACCCAACCTCCATACCAGCCACATCGACCAGTATCAATGGCCAACAAGGAGACATCTCAGATGATTTTGAAGGAGGTACAGTTGTTGCTAGAGAAAGATTCCATCAGGGGAAGTGGTCAATGGCAGGAGGGACATATCGGGTACTGACTCCATGATGGGTACTATTGTGCATGAAATGAGTCATGGAGCTGCTGGCATAAAAGATGTAAAGGTCAATGGCGTTGAAATGTATGGCCAAGATAATTGCCGATACCTTGCCAGGAATGACTCGAAAAAAGCTAGGAATAACGCAGATAACTATGAACACTTTGCTGAAGCCTAACAGCAGACACGGTCATAGAGAATCTTCAGTACACATTATAGTGCTGTGAACTATTTTATAAACTTAAACGCTTGTCATTGTCATTCATTGCAACAGCACATTCCTTGTATCTATGCAGCACATTCCTGGGGGCATGTGCCCCCCAATAATTTTGTCCAATATCAAACTTGTTCTTTGCCCAAACATATTTCTTGTGCCCCCCCCACCACCACCAATCCAAAATCCGTCCTACACCTAGCCAGGAGGCTAGCTAATCACCCCTGTCTTCCCAATTCAAGTCAGAGAGAAACTTATTATATTGTCACGTGATATCATGTTACATTGTGATACACAATGAATATCGTTACACATTCCCCTCCTTAAGAGGCTAGTTCGACACTACATAGTTCAGGAATGGGGAGTTTAGAATGATGGTGAACACATATGGGAAGATCACCTACGACCCTTGGGTCCTGGAAGCAATTCAGGGCTACAAACTGGAGCTAACCCAACCTCCATACCAGCCACATCAACCAGTACCAACGGCCAACAAGGAGACATCTCAGATGATTTCGAAGGAGGTACAGTTGTTGCTAGAGAAAGAGTCCATCAGGGGAAGTGGTCAATGGCAGGAGGGAAGGTTTCTTCTCCAGGATTTTTCCCGTTCCCAAGAAGGAAGGGAGGGTCAGACCAGTTATCAACCTCAAGCCTCTAAACAACCATCTAGTTTCATCAGGAGTAGGGGAGTGAGATGTGTTATCTACCTGGACGATCTGTTAATATCACACCAGGTCAAGGAGTCCCTCAAGAATCAAACCTTCCAAGACATCGGGCTCTAAAGAAAGCAGGCAACAATACAGAGATAACAAGTTAGTCTTTTAAAAAGACTAGGAATGCCTCGGCACAAGTGCAACCTAACTTATTTGAATATGACAGTGGTGAGACAAGTAAAAGGTGTACACTGAGATCAGAGTCCAATTAGTCTGGCTGAACACTTGCATAAATAATGAAAAGTGCAGGGGTTTGTGGGGTCAAATGTTTCTACAAATGTTGCCAATGCACACTGAGCAACATGGCTTATTGGAGTAACTGATTAGTCAGCTAGCATTCTTGTTGTTCAACCTGCCGTTGAATGGTTATTCCACGCATAGCTTGATTGAAGTATGTGTACTGGATTCTCTCATTGTTCGGAAGCCTCAAAGTCTTAGTTCTGAAATTCTCCTTCACCATGGCTCTCTCTTTGGCACTTCAAACGATCACTAGTTCGCAATCTCTGTTGTTTTTGTCTTTAGTCAGTTCTCTGCATGTCATAATGGGCTTGATTTGTTGGCAAAGACGGCCAAGAAGCATCAGCACTTCCGCGTAGTGACTGCGAGCCTGAGCCTGAGTGAGTCTGTCCGTTTAGTATGGTGGCTTTTTAGGGCCACTTCCTTCTATTTCATTTCCATGTACTTCCATTCCATTTCCATCCTACTTCCATCCTAGCGTAAGCCGCCTATTATCGACCGGGACAGGCTATCTTCACTTCGATTGATGAGGCCACACCCCCTAGTCATGTGACCGTACTGTATGCCATCATGCGCGCATGTACGCGAGCTAGCGCGCAAGCGCTTAATTTTTTTAATTCGAAATAAGATCAAAATGTGTGCTGTTACTGTGAAGCAGTTCAATGCAGTAGTTTGGAGGTCGAGGTAGTAAATCCAGATCCTTATTTCTTAAAAGGAAGCTGGTATTTATTTCCAGTGGTTTAAATAACTGCCAATAATATTCATCACCAGATTCAATGTGTACAGGCGAATTGGAATATGCAGTACAGATGCCATCGCATAGATTTCCACATGAGTCCCCCAAGTATACTCCATCTGCATCTTTCGTACATGTTCAGTTATGGACTTCCCTGTTAGAGGTGGAGTCAAATAACAGTTGAAAACATTAACATTCCATTTGATCACATCAGTGAGAAGTGTGCGTATCTTCAAATGATGTGTTTCAATCGAGAAAAGTTCCTTGGAAAAGGAACGAAATAAGCAGTTACCATCACCTAGAGTCGAGTGTATTTTTCGACCAATAGAGAGAAGAAATCGGATAGGAGCTGTTTGGCATGTTGGTTCTGCCAGTTTCCTTTCCAAAAAGTTTTTTTCTGTTACTTTTATATCAAAGAGGACTTGTGCTACTTGAATTTTATAGCAAAGCACTGATGTGGGAGGTAGTACGTCTAGAGTCCTATATGTGTTAGGTTCACATTAGCCATAGAGTACTATCGTGACACAAATTTTAACTCACTTCCTCAGACGCCTTCGCTTAACACAGCACTGCTTCTTTGTCCCCCGTCCACCATATTTTACCATATCCTTACAGTTTGAACACTGTTTGCAATCATCACATAGACATGCTGTACACTCTCCACATCTCCGTTTACGTCCTGTTAATAACCACATGGAATGCATTATAAATATTTACTTAATCACACTTGCTTACCCTTAATTCTGGCTGGCTTTTGGTCACCAACCTACATACAATAACAATATTTAACACAACCAAGATATATACTATAAAAATTACCTCTTGTGGATGGAAGTTCTCTTTTGATGGCAGTGGTGGATGCAAAGTTTCTTTTGGTAGAATTGGTTGAGGCAAATTCTCCTTTGCTGCCTAAAATTAATACATAACGCATAATAGCTAATTATGCAGCAGAGATAATACTACTAATTTGCCTTTCGTAATGAGAATGCTTTTCTTCCGACACGGTTTCTGAAGGCACTGTCCAATCTTTTAGGACCTCTCTTAGCTCGAAGTTGTAATGATTCATATTTACGTGTAATATTCTTTGCTCCGTTTGTCTGAGATTCCAATCTTGTTCTCTGAGCTATTGCTGGTCTCACAATGATACCCTCTGATGCAGGTATGCATTTCTTGAATTGATAAAGAGCTTCATTTAATTTACAGTCAAGATCACTGAGTGCATCGCCATTATCACAAGCATATGTGAGAGTTTCTATGATCTTCAATGTCTCACGTGTCTTCAAACCTTCTGTGAAGGCATTTTTCATCTTCTTCTAATACCAGAGGATATGATTTAAAAATAGATGCATGAATACATTTGGACTATTACTATGCATGGGATTTCAAGTCAGTATATCAAAATTAGCTAAAAAGTATCCGATGTCTACTATAGCTACTAACTCCCCATTAACAGTTTAGATATCACATCTACTTACCTTTTTTGGAAGGAAATCTAATGCAGGTTTCTTGGTAGGAGCATTAGAAAGTATAGGGAAGCTGTCGTTTGCAGGATCTGATAAAGATGGATGATGAGACCAAATTGCTTTACTGTCCATGCTGATATATGAACTCTCCAAGTATTCAATAGGAAGATTATTCCATGACCATGACTCCCTATGTTGGAATATTGCGAAGAAGTGCTTACAAGGTATGTGATGAGTACGCCAATCAACACATGTACAATAAGGCATGTTATCCTTTGAAGTAGTTCCAAAGTTGACTGTATACACTTTTCCTTTTTGACTGTGCACAGAGAATACTCCTTGCTGAATATCGACATCTTCGATATCTTCTGATGTAAATTTATTGCTGCTTCCTTTCCTATCCAGACAGTGAAGAATGATTTTACGTGGACGGCCTTGAAGAAAAGAAGGGGTATTATCATTATAAGATCTGTAGTGAGAAGATTGTTGAAAGTTTTGAAATATATACTTTCTATGTGCATCTGGTAAATATTCTTCAACAAGGATGGTGGTGATATTTGATAATGTCATTGTCTTCTTTTTAGGAAGATAGCTGTACTTTAAAACTTTATTTTGGGATTCCGTTCCGTTGTTTGTGTTGACAGCAGCATGATATTCTGTCCCTATAAGCTCTTGCCCATAGCTGGATAGCATACATGTATACATGAAATGAAATAGCATGCATGCAAATTTTATAGCCTACTTAATTATAATTATGAGGCCTACAATCATCGGGCTCTAGCAAAACAGACCACTCATGATTATGAATTAACCCTATACATAGTTATCATAATTATTGGTATCTGATTACCTGGGGTTTTGGCAACCACATGTTGAGTAACCAATTTTTCACTTGAGGATTGTCTACCCACGTATCATTTTCTTTGAGCTTTTTGACAGCTGCCTTATAGTGATGATCAAATGGTAATTTCTCGTCTTCTTCGGCTGGAGGTGCCCATGCACATGCTCGAAGAACTTCAAGAAGCTTATCAGCTTCATCATTAGACACTCCATGCTTATGATCCTTCATCCATCTCTCCTATGCTTGTTCTCGGTGAAAGTCACATAGGTACACTTTTACAGCTGGAAATGAAGCCTGTAAAGCTGAAATCTCAGAATCAGAATAATCACACATAAAATGTGATGGCTTCCATAAAGGATTCCACTTTTTAAGTACCTTCAATGCCTCTTCGATATGAACAGATGTCTCAAATTGAACTATGAAATCAGCTGTAATACTGTACCCTACATTTGTTTTGACACAAACGAAAAATAGTGGTAGCTCATACTTGGTTGTTTTGTACGTGGCATCTATTAAACTGATTGTATTTCCATACTTTGACAACAGATCCTGTTGCCACTTCTCTTGGTGGATATATAGAAAGCTTTGCTCAAACTCACTGGTTTCATCTTCCCGCTTTACTATTTCACACAATTTCTTCTTGAACGGCCGAAAGAAAAATGAAGTACTAGGTGATGATTCTTCCCATTGTTTAATCTTAAGTCGGAGGTTCTCCTGATCAAACTTGGACAACTGCAACTGAGATTTTGCTCGATTAATATGATTTTTAATGTCATTGTTTGAAGGATGATGAGCACGATCGTTTGGATCAGGGGGGCTTCCATGACAAAGATCATACTTGACATAATGATCGAGGGCACGTTTCATTTCACATACGTACACTTATAACTCCTTCACTAACCAGCTGATGAATCTTCTCAACCAATTTAGGATGTACCTTTTGAGCCATTCCAAATATCCCTCCAGTAGGGTGAATGGAATGGTGAGCTTGAGCAGTAGGTAAGGAAACATAATACTTCCGCACACTTTTAGCTAATCCTTTTTCAATATCACCTCGAAGAAGTTTAAGGTTTTCTTCCTTTAGAATTCGTAGCTTCCATTTGGATAGTGTATTGGCAACTCCATCTTTAATTGAATAATCTGGATAAATAATATATTCCCTGATATGAATAGAAGCCTTACAACCTTGTTTTCTGGTTCCTTGAGTTCGTAATCGGGGAAGTTTTATTTTCTTTTTCTGCACAATTATCAGATTTTTTTTTCTTTTTATAGTAGAGCTTTCCATATTGACAATCCAGATCTCGCTTGTATCCAATTTGGAAAGGGGTATTGTTGAAATTAATGACAGTACCAGCTGCACTGTGCTTTCAATATATAGGACATAATTTTCCTGTTGAGGTCTGTAGATAAACACAGTAATAACAGATTTTTCTCCCACACCTGTATTATCATTATACTGAAATACTTACTAATCCTGCTCCTGCTAGATCTTACTAGCAAGGGCTATGAAAAGCTAGCTATTTAACCTCTTGATCATTGATAATGACTTTGTCAGCTGCAATTCCTCCACTTGAATTCCTCGTGCCATAAAATGTTACGGTCTGCTTACGATGCTGTTCTAGTGTGGCTTCAATATCATCCACAAAACCATTGTAGTAAAGCCCTGACTTCTTCAATCCATCGGTCCAGCTGCTGGCCATTTTTGCGAGCGGGTGCACGCACGTGATAAGCTATGACATCACCACACTGATCTAAGTGAAAGTAGCCCATCCCATCTCCCCATATCTATCTCACGCTGACTCGTGTAATTGGCGAGCGAAGCGAGCCTCTCTCTGGTCATGTCAACGGGAGCTCGAGATATATATTTATATATTTATATATATATACGTACGTACGTCAATAGCTTTGACCCCACAAATGAAATATGCCCATAGCACTTAGAACAAACAGCTAGAGCTTATTGCTTTCTACAGCATTTTGTCATAGAGGCGCTAAGTGGATTGTAGGCGCTTGGCTTTCTAAGTGCTTGTGGTAAGCATTATACAGCCTCCTATGTATGCAGCTAGAATATCTTAGTAAGTCAAAGTACAAATGACTTTCACCAACTGCTTCGCTCGCCGATTGAATATGTTACACGAACATACCCTAGTAAGTCTTATTGGCGAGCGAAGCGAGCCACTCTCTGGTCATGTCAACGGGAGCTCGAGATATATATTTATTTATTCTTACAGACCACGCCCACTAGTACATTTTCCCCATAGACCAGCCGTTGAATAAATCCTCATATTCAACGGTTATATTCAACGGTATACTACGCATGCGCAGACTAGCCTAGTAATACGCATGCGCACGTTCGTTTGACCTTTGACCCCACAAATGAAACATGCCCATAGCACTTAGAACAAACAGCTTGAGCTTATTGTTTTCTACAGCATTTTGTCATAGAGGTGCTAAGTGGATTGTAGGCGCTTGGCTTTCTAAGTGCTTGTGGTAAGCATTATACAGCCTCCTATGTATGCAGCTGCAATATCTTAGTAAGTCAAAGTACAAATGACTTTCACCAACTGCTTCGCTCGCTGATTGAATATGTTACACGAACCATAGATATAAGAGGTTTTACGGGATTGGAAACGCCCAATGAACTGCACAACCGTGGCGCGTTGACAGATGCGCACGCGCATGCAGCATTAATTATATTAATCGTTGTGAAAAGAGATCAATATTCACTCCTTTCAAGGCAGTTAAAGTGATATTCTGCCCCTACAGTTCACAGAATAGTACAAGTAAGCTAAGGGGAAGGTATTGAAGAAGTGAAGAGTCAGAGAGTTGAAGTTGGAGAGTCTGAGGAAGGAAGTTATTAATTATTCATAACTTTTTTCCTTGTAATTATAACTATGAGTACCTATCATTGCTCATTATACATTAATTTTATGTGATTGATTTGAAAGAAAGGCCAGAATGACTTTTGGTATTAAAATTAGACATAAATTCATTATTATTATAGCTAGATAATTTTGCCCCAAAGTTATCCGCCAGTTTCTGCTCAGTTCTCCCTCATCAACATTATTGCAATACTTCCGCTGTTGGGTTTTGACACCATCCACCTCAAGAATTCGGCTCAGTCAGCTGTCCTGTGGACCCTATGGATATTAGGGGGGAAATATAGTAAGCTTGCCATCTCCATAGGATGACTATTGTATAGAAAACGAATGCACCAATTCCATTTACTGTTCTATCCTTTCCCTGAAATAACTAATACAGTTTCAATATTGTTAATCTATTTCTTGGGAGAGGGATTACAGTTTTAACACCACTTGCAAATGCTAGAGACAATAATATATGTCAGCTAATACAAAAACCAACATTACTATTCCATGTAGCTAAAGTTTACATGCCTTTTGATCAGAAAATGGGCAACAGCAATTGATTCCATCAAGCGTGAGAGGGATTACAGTCCCATTAACCACTACAGTAGTATTTGTAGGAATAAACTTGAAAATCTGAGCTGAAATTTATTTCATACAGTAAATCTATGCCCTAGTGTATTATAGTATCATTGGCATAAGTCTTACCTCACGGATCTTGTCAGAACAGCAACTTTGACAAAAGTGCTATGTCATTCAGCTGTCAACGCGCCTCGGTTGTTAGTTGCTAACGAGAGCACGTGATCCGTTTCCAATCCCGTAAACATCTTATATCTATGCACAGACAAACAAATACGCATGCGCACGTTCGTTTGACCTTTGACCCCACAAATGAAACATGCCCATAGCACTTAGAGCAAACAGCTTGAGCTTATTGTTTTCTACAGCATTTTGTCATAGAGGTGCTAAATGTTACACGAACATACCCTAGTCATAAGTGAGGGAGGAGCACATTGAAATGACCACTGGCTGCTTGCTCGCCCAACTAATGCTATACGAGCATCTCTAGTATATACAAGTGAGCACAAAAAATTTCTTCTAAATAAAAGGTTAAGTAGGGATAGCTTAAAATCTAGCTGGGTTATAATAATGTACTTGCAGCCTTGTATGAAAACAATCCCTACATTTACATCCACTACCTATAGCTAGCTATGGCAGTTGTAAAAGTAGGGATTGTTTTCATACAAGGCTGCAAGTACATTATTATAACCCAGCTAGATTTTAAGCTATCCCTACTCAACCTTTTATTTAGAAGAAATTTTTTGTGCTCACTTGTTTCCATCCTTTTTTCTTATTGCTTGAAGTTGAATGTAAGTTTGTGTATGTAAAGAATTGAATGGCAGTCTAGTGACTGTCACTTCAACTGAGAGCATGCATGCAGTGATTATTAATTTGACACAAGTCTACATAAACCTTACACAGTCTCTGGTTGAAGAATTTGTTTAGCTTAGTATTTAAGTTTTGTCTATTATTTAATATAAAACTTTACAGCAACAGCAATGTAAAGCTAAATGACATGTGCCTGGCATGGTGAAGTGAGCTGACTACACTACAGCCAAGTACTGGCTATAATACTGCTATAAGATGAGCATCTGTGCTGTAATTCAGCAAGGAGGACTGGAACATCATCAGATAAGAATAAAAATTAGCTAGCTAAACGAGCTTACGTGGCTCCGCCCATAAGCCCCGCCCCCTACCGACGTGCTTCAAAATGGCGTAGAAAGATTAGCTAGTGTTCCGAGTGCTCGAATAGTGAAGTAGAGCCTTAGTCAAAACTAATAGCAAAAGATCAGCCTCTAGGTGCCGCTCTAACAGATGGCCAAAGCAGAATTTTGATGACTATAGCCAGTAAGCCGGTACGTCGATCTTATTATTATCCTTATTATTACAAGTGAGCACAAAAAATTTCTTTAAGGTTAAGTAGGGATAGCCTAAAATCTAGCTGGGCTATATAAATGTACTGCAGCCTAGCTCGTATGAAAACAATCCCTACATTTACATCCACTACCTATAGCTAGCTACGGCAGTTGTAAAAGTAGGGATTGTTTTCATACGAGCTAGGCTGCAGTACATTTATATAGCCCAGCTAGATTTTAGGCTATCCCTACTTAACCTTTTTTTATTTTGAAGAAATTTTTTGTGCTCACTTGTTTCCATCCTTTTTCTTAGTGCTTGCATTGACCGTCACTTCAACTGAGAGTATGCAGTGATGAAGCTACAGTACAGTACAAAGCCAGCTCTACATAAACCTTATCTTTTTCTTTTGTAGGGTCACTGGCTGAAGAATTTGTTTAGCTATTCAGTTTTGTCTGTTAGCTATTAAATTTAATATCAGCAATAGCAATGTAAATGAGCATGGTGACTACACTACAGCCAAGTATTGGCTATATAATACTACTATAATTACTGTAATTCAGCAAGGAGTGACTGGAACATCATCAGATAAGAATAAATAGCTAGCTAAACGATTAAACTGAAGACCTAGCTAAGCTTAGCCAAGGGCGTATCGACCCGCCGAAGGCGGGGAGAGGGCATGCAACTCCTATACAGGCTGTATAGCCACCGAAATGCTGGAGGTTACTAAAAATAGATTGCGGTTTGGCGTCACATTTCATCACTAGTACATGCATAGTATAGTATAGTATACCGCACACGCGCGCGCAAACAGCTAGCCGGCCGGCCGGCTTTCAACTCCAAAGCCACAGTCCTTTGAAAGCATGCATGGCTGAGGCAAATTTCGAATTAGACCAGGAATTGATAACTGAAAGATTGAGCTTAACGAGCCTACTTCCGCCGTTGAGGCTACAGCTGGAGAAGCAAACTTAGTCAGCAACTTCTGACGAACAGATTGAAGTACAAATAGGTTCTACAGTCCTTCTACTTCTTCAACACATTCCTTGCGGAGTTCTGGTGACTCCATCTCGATCTGTAGGGCTATACTATAGTACTTGTAGTGCTAGCTGGTGTAGCTACGTCATATGATAATAGTCAGCTGATTTAATTCATGAGCTCACCACGCGTCATCGCATGCGCGCGTATAGCGCACCGAAATCTATTTTTAGTAACCTGCAGCATTTCGGTGGCTATACAGCCTGTATGGGAGTTGCATGCCCTCTCCCCGCCTTCGGCGGGTCGATACGCCCTTGGCTTAGCTAGCTAAACTTAAGAAGCTTACGTGGCTCCGCCCATAACCCCGCCCCCTACCGACGTGCGCTTCAAAATGGCGTAGAAAGAATTAGCTAGTGCCGAGTGCTATCGAATAGTGAAGTAGAGCCTTAGTCAAAATTAATAGCAAAAGATCAGCCTCTAGGTGCCGCTCTAACAGATGGCCAAAGTAGAATTTTGATGACTATAGCCAGTAAGTCGGGGCGTTGATCTTATATTTATTATCCTTATTATTATTATTATTATTACAAGTGAATGCAAAAAATTTCTTCTAAATAAAAAGGTTAAGTAGGGATAGCTTAAAATCTAGCTGGGCTATATAATGTACTGCAGCCTCATAATCCTACATTTACATCCACTACCTATAGCTAGCTATGGCAGTTGTAAAAGTAGGGATTGTTTTCATATGAGGCTGCAGTACATTATATAGCCCAGCTAGATTTTAAGCTATCCCTACTTAACCTTTTTATTTAGAAGAAATTTTTTGCATTCACTTGTTTCTATCCTTTTTTCTTAGTGCTTGAAGTTGAATGTAAGTTGTGTATGTAAAGAATTGAGTGGCAGTATTGACTGTCACTTCAACTGAGAGTATGCATGCAGTGATTATTAATTTGACACGAGTCTACAGTACAAAGCCAGCTCTACATAAACTTATCTTTTTCTTTTGTAGGTACATACACAGTCTCTGGTTGAAGAATTTGTTTAGCTATTTAAGTTTTGTCTATTATTTAATATAAAACTTTACAGCAACAGCAATGTAGCTTAATGACATGTGCATGGCATGGTGAAGTGAGCTGACTACACTACAGCCAAGTACTGGCTATAATACTACTATAAGATGAGCATCTGTACTGCAATTCAGCAAGGAGTGACTGGAACATCATCAGATAAGAATAATAGCTAGCTAAACCATAGATATACTAGACTACGTACACAGGATTGGAAACAGGTCACGTGCGCCCATAACGACAATACTGACAATCCGTGTAGGCAGCTGTTCGTGCTAAATTGCCCCAAACAAACAGGGGAGGAGAAGTAGTGTGCCAAATATCTGCTAAACTATAGCCAATTGGTAAGTTCAAAGAATGCAAAGAGTGGGCTAGTATAGTGCTAAACAAGCATGGTTCTTAAAAAGGCTGGTTTCTCAAGTGTTAGAGGGTATAATTGCGAGTAACAATGGTAGTTCGACTTTGTGGACCTCTGGAGCTTGGATGTTAAAAGTATAGTCTCTTTTTCCCCACTAATCTGTTAGGTAGTGATCATTTATATGTACATATGTACTTTTTAAAGGTGCCTGTAAAAAAATCATGTCGATGTTACTGTTTCTTCAGATTACCCATGGCTGGCTGTCAAGAAAAGCTATAGTAAAGAAGGATACTATAATGTAGCAACTAATACTGTCACTTTACACATATTTCCTTTCATGTTATAATAAAAAAAAAATAATAACAAGTACTGATAGTGCACTGCTGAACATCCAATTCATTGAGAGATTTGTTGTGATATACTTGTTTTGAGGGATCAAGATGAAGAGTAAAGCTGCCCCAGTGTATCCTTTCCTGCCCCTGATACAAGAAGGTATCTCATCTCCTCATATAAGAACAACAACATAGTGAAATGGCTTCTTAAACCATCAATGGCAAATGGCATGCCATCTCCAGCCCTGCACAAAATTAAAACTACTTGAGTACATATGGTCAACTAGTATCTTTCATTTTATACCAAAAGTAAGGCAGCTAGACTTCTATTTTAGTAGTAGGAGTGCCATAAAACTTTTCAGTCACCTGTTTCCACGTTTTTCTTCCATAGCAACAGTAAATAGACTAAACTGACATGATAAACTACTACAGCTATAGGTCATTGAGCCTTTTCACTTATAATCATAATTATTGCTGCGCAAAATACCTTGCCTTTCACCCTCTTTCTTATTTTGTATAAGATTTCTCTGTTCGCCAGGTACCTACACGGATGGTCTATAAATTCTACGCGCGCATGCCCTGTTTCCAATCCTGTGTACGTAGTCTAGTATATCTATGGCTCAACCAAAAAAAAATTTTTTTTTCTAAGAATTTTTTTTTACCTCAAATATATCTTAGATCTTTGGTCTACTTCCATGCCAAGTTTGAAGAGTCAGAAACCATTAGAAGTAGGCAAGCGCGCTGTTAGAAGTTTCTTCAAAAACTTACCAAGCGTAAACGGACTCTACGTTACAATTTACGGCTTACGTAAACCTAGTAGTGCGCGGTTAATCTGGGACTTTCCCTTATTTAATTTTTTGTTACCACAGTAACCACAAGTATTGAATTTCAATGGCTAAGTATTGTGCTAGTGAAGCAGCAACAGCTATCAATCAGCTTCTGCAACTCTCTGAAGATGATCAGGAGTCTATGATGGAGGTCATCAGTGACTTCTTTGACCCTTCTTGCAGAGATGATGAGGAGCAGCTGGATGATGTCAATGACGATTTTGGAATCTCCGAACCTGAAGAGAGAGGTTTATTGCATTTAAGACTTAAATAAGACTTAAAAATGATTTAAATTGATTGTAGCTGGATATGTTTAAGTTAGAAAATTTTACGGCATTCATACGAGCAAAAGGAGAACAACAAAGTTAAGCTCACTGCTAAGAAAACTTATGCAACACCATTAATGGCTTTAGTGCTCTTTAGTGCTCATTATAACAAGAGTGATACTGAATTTTTTTTTGAGATAGGATGTTAGGTGTGCATCATTAAGAAAGGGATCATAGAAGTAATGTTAGATACAACGGATGAATAATTAAATAGATTACACAATACAAAGGATAAGTGTGCACTGTAAAGAAAGGGGTAGCTGTTAAGTGTGCATTATTAAGAAAGGGATCTAAGTTAGTGCAATGAACGAATAATTAAATTGTAGTACAACAAAGGGTAGTTATGATAAGTAAACTATCTTACATAGGTACATTTTACCTCCACAATAGTGGTGCACATTTGGTGGATGATGGTGTGCATGGTGATCTTGGGAGGTTTGATGACTGGTTGGGAGAGAATGGTGAGGTTGGAGTGGCTTGTACAGAGGGAGGGAGTAGTAGCGGTATAGAGGTGGAAAGTGGTAGAGGTGCATGTGATATGAATGGAGGAGATGGTGACGAGTATGTAGAGTTGAGCACTGAGGAGTTGGTTGAGGAGGCAATGAGGCGTGTGGACTTTGGTGGTGAGGTGAAATTTGAGCTGATGCCGGGTGAGATGAAGGAAGATTTGTTTGTGGGGCAGTTCATGGAGGGGGGTGTGGATGTGTGTGGAAAGGAGATCAGCTCATTACAAAAGAACACGACATCAATAAGTGAGGTACCTAACTTTACAATAAAGTTCTTACCCCATGTGTTCTTGATCCTTTCTCATGGTAGATTACAAGGTTACAAGCTAAAAAGCATAACATACAAGGTATCTTACAGCTTCAGCTCAACAAAGTAACTCACCTAATTGTAGTGCTTCATCCTCTCTGCTTCAGAATAGCCTATTTTTAAGGTTATAGAAGCGCTAGAGACAAGCGAAATAGCAGTTACTTGGTAAGCTTCATAAACAGTTAAACTTCAATACTGCCCTTTAAAAAATTACCTCTTGTATTCTTCCAGTAGTAGTTCATTTCCAGACTTAGTCAGTTGCTAGAGGTAGGGTTACATGAATGACTAAACACATACAAAAGAAAGCTTCCTTCTCCTTCCTTTCTTGCTACCACGCGGTTACATTTAAATCAATGATGTAATCCATAACGCGGAACTACGTGAAAGATTACGGACCAAGACTAAAGAAGAGGAAATGAAGTAATCAATGATTTAACTTCCTCCTGAGGCAAAGAATTCAGCGCGCGTGTAACTTAGTGATCGTTTAGAATTTGGCTTCGGGCCTAGTACCAATCTACTCCCCGAGGTATGAACTACCACGCTATGTAAATAACTCAATTTTAAATTTTTGCGCGATATTCCCCTTTTTTCCAAATCCTGTCACATATGGTCAACTAGTATCTTTCATTTTATACCAAAAGTAAGGCAGCTAGACTTCTATTTTAGTAGTAGGAGTGCCACAAAACTTTTCAGTCACCTGTTTCCACGTTTTTCTTCCATAGCAACAGTAAATAGACTAAACTGACATGATAAACTACTACAGCTATAGGTCATTGAGCCTTTTCACTTATAATCATAATTATTGCTGCGCTAAATACCTTGCCTTTCATCCTCTTTCTTATTTTGTGTAAGATTTCTCTGTTCGCCAGGTACCTACACGGATGGTCTATAAATTCTACGCGCGCATGCCCTGTTTCCAATCCTGTGTACGTAGTCTAGCATATCTATGGCTAAACGAAGACCTAGCTAAGCTTACGTGGCTCCGCCCATAAGCCCCGCCCCCTACCAACGTGCGCTTCAAAATGGCGTCGAAAGATTAGCTAGTGTTCCGAGTGCTCGAATAGTGAAGTAGAGCCTTAGTCAAAACTAATAGCAAAAGATCAGCCTCTAGGTGCCGCTCTAACAGATGGCCAAAGCAGAATTTTGATGACTATAGCCAGTAAGCCGGTACGTCGATCTGATTATTATTATTATTATTATCAGAGAGTGCGGTAGCACTCTCTATATATGTAGGGATGACTCGGACGGCCGCGCGCGCCGCCTATAGACTAATACTAAAGTGAAATTCTAGTTCTCCCACTTAGACCTAACAAAAGCTACTGTGAATGATTATCCAGCCTACTAGAGCCTACTACAATGTGCAGACCAAGTTTCAGGACCAGGGAGCTTACCGTTTCAGAAATACGGCAAGCAGGTAAATCGCTATATTCTTCTTCTTCTCTATTATTATTATTATTATTATTATTATTATTATTATTATTATTATTATTCTTAGACAACCATATCTCTCGAACCACTCAAGCTACAGCCATGATTTCTGGACAAATCCACTCCAAATTCTACCAACTACGATCTTTTCTACTCGTTGATCCTCGAAAGAGTCGATGAAAAAGGAGACACTATGGAGCACAGCACTCGACTAATTCAATTAGGAAGCCATCTTTTCTATAATACGCATGCGCATGTATTTGAATATCCAATTATTCGAAATCATAATATTACTCAGCTGTCTCTAGCTAGCTAGCTAGCTAGCTCTAGCTGATGATAGACTACTGTATCGATTCGGGGATTTAGATTCACCACGGTAGACTCTATTTCAGCATCTTCGACCTCCAAGTATGGCTCAACAACACAACACCTTGACTCGATAAATGATTGGGCTGGTATGCTATTGGAGAACTTCTTTCATCTGTCCCTACATACACATAGAAGAATGAACTCTAATCATAGCTAAAACCATAAAAGAGAGGAAAAAAGACCAGGAACAAGTAAGGGAAAAAGCATTTCGTGAAATGAAAAAAAGATGTAGGGATGACCACTGCTCAAAAAAGTAAGGAAACAAGAAGGATGGAAATGGGATCAATCTTTGTTCTGTATATCCAGCCAACAATCCCTACATATACGTCAGGTAACTTCAGATTATAGTGTAGTAATGTGTGTATATGTAGGGATTGTTGGCTGGATATACAGAACAAAGATTGATCCCATTTCCATCCTTCTTGTTTCCTTACTTTTTTGAGCAGTGGTCATCCCTACATCTTTTTTTCATTTCACGAAATGCTTTTTCCCTTACTTGTTATTATTACAAGTGAGCGCAAAAAATTCCTTCTGAATAAAAAGGTTAAGTAGGGATGGCCTAAAATCTAGCTGGGCTGTATAATGTACTGCAGCCTCATATGAAAACAATCCCTACATTTACATCCACTACCCATAGCTAGCTATGGGCCGTTGTAAAAGTAGAGATTGTTTTCATATGAGGCTGCAGTACATTATACAGCCCAGCTAGATTTTAGGCCATCCCTACTTAACCTTTTTATTCAGAAGGAATTTTTTGCGCTCACTTGTTTCTATTCTTTTTCTTAGTGCTTGAAGTTGACATACAGTCTCTGGAAGAATTTATTTAGTTTTATCTAACAACAGCAATGTAAATGACATGTACATGGCATAGTGAAGTGAGCTGACTACACTACAGCCAAGTATTATAATAGTACTATAGGATGAGCATCTATACTGCCATGTAGCAAGGAGTGTCAGGAACATCATCAGATAAGAATAAATAGCGTTAGCTACTGAACTGATTAGGCTGTACTGTACACGTGCACTTTAACGTGGCCCCGCCCATAAGCCCCGCCCCCTACCGACGTGCGCTTCAAAATGACGTCGAAAGATTAGCTAGTGTTCCGAGTGCTCGAATAGTGAAGTAGAGCCTTAGTCAAAACTAATAGCAAAGATCAGCCTCTAGGTGCCGCTCTAACAGATGGCCAAAGCAGAATTTTGATGACTATAGCCAGTAAGTCGGTACGTCGATCTTATTATTATCCTTATTATTATTATTATAAAGAAATAGAACAAAAGTCAATTTTAGACATCGTTTTTTTCTTATGTTAGCGAATGAATTTTTGGTTTTGGAACATTCTCCTCTCTTCTTTGTAGATGTAGTAATTCACTGTAGCCTTCTGAAAACCTGTAGAGTAAGGGTAGAAGAGAAAGAAGAGTTTTTAGTTATACAGTCTTATGACCTTTGACCCGCCATCCCTACTTAGAGAGTGCTAGCGCACTCTCTGATTATAAAGAAAAAGAACAAAAGTCAATTTTAGACATCGTTTTTTTCTTATGTTAGCGAATGAATTTTTGGTTTTGGAATATTCTCCTCTCTTCTTTGTAGATGTAATAATTCACTCTAGACTTCTGAGAACCTGTAGAGTAAGGGTAGAAGAGAAAGAAGAGTTTTTAGTTTATACTGTCTTATGACCTTTGACCCGCCATCCCTACTTAGAGAGTGCTAACGCACTCTCTGATTATAAAGAAAATGAACAAAAGTCAATTTTAGAACTCGTTTTTTTCTTATGTTAGCGAATGAATTTTTGATTTTTGAACACTCTCCTCTCTTCTTTGTAGAAGTAGTATCTCACTGTAGCCTTCTGAGAACCTGTAGAGCAAGGGTAGAAGAGAAAGAAGAGTTTTAGTTTATACAGTCCTATGACCTTTGACCTGCCATCCCTACTTAGAGAGTGCTAGCGCACTCTCTGATTATTATTATTATCTTATTATTTAGCTTGACAATCAGTGAAACCGTAAGAGAGAGTGACTCGTGGATGACATCCCATATTATCTCGGATGTTGCTGCTGTGGCTGCAGACCTGGATCTGTGAGTGGATTGAGGAACATGGAATATCAACAAGGTCAAGGTGATGGTTGTGTCAAGATTCAAGAATAACAAACCCCTCTCTCCACAACTCGTGCTGCAGGGTGAATCACTGGAATACATTGATCTGCTGTTGGGTGTTACCATCACAAGTGATCTTTCCTGGAGGACACACATTCTTGAGACGATTACCAAGGCCAAAGGTCTCCTTGGCAGGTACTCGGGGAGGGTGACTGATCCTTCCTCAACTTGACTATACTGCAGCTCCATGTGTCTAGGATCCTCCCCACAAATTGTATGTCGAGAAACTGGGGAATGTTCAGTCCTTTGCTGCTTGTATAGTGATGAATGATTGATCATGTGATCCAAGCTTCAGTGGTCAAGTCATAGACTTGGGAGTAGACGTTTCTTCCACCTCTGATATCCTGCAAGGATGTTCTGTTTCTTGAGCATCACTCCACTCCACTCCACTCTTTGGCACCACAAATCATATTTCCAATATGCTGTTGTGGATGCTTGGAACAATGTGTCTAATTCTATTTCTTGGACATGGCTTTTAAGCACAGGTTGAGACCACTAGCTGACTGTCAAGCTGTAATGCAAAAACCATTGGAAGATGAAAGTTGATTTTAGGAGGACACTAGCTGGACATGCCTTTAGAATAACAAATCTTAGCTAACTATGACCTAAAAAAATGAAGAAAAAAATCGGCCTTTTTATGGAACATTGTGAGTCTGGCACCCATTACCCATTTCTGATTCAAATTCCCCCACTTGCACTACTCCATAAGGAAGCCTATAGCGACAGCAAAGTACGTATATACGTGTATGTAGGTATGCATTCCCTTGTACTAGGATGGCAAAGAGGAGAAATGTTCAAGATTGTAGCTAGGCCATATAATTATAACTACGTATATGAATTATAGAAATTAGCTATGAGCTAAAGAAAGTGAATCCAACGCTCATTTTAGGTAACTTCTTGTGCAGTTGTTCATTTTCAACATTGATATTTGTACTAGCTGTAGTGAGAGCGATATATAGCTGATTTATATCCTTGCTGAGTTTCGGACCCCTCTGAGCTGTACAAACTCTGGAACACAGAAACATAAAAGTTGCCTGTGGCACTGCATGCCTATAAGGTAAAATTTATTAGCTATGTAGGAAAGCTAGGACACATGTATAATCTATGGCACAAGATATATAGCTAATTTAAATAATTTTGCATGTAGCTAACTACAGAGGAACCTCTCTATAGTGACCACCATTGGGGAATGAAGTTTCAGAGAGGTTTTTTTTTTCAAAGTAGCTATTAGCTAGCTAGCTAGCTAGCTAGCTATTTGACTAACTTTAGACACGTGGAGACCCAATTTGTTGAGTGAGTATGGCTTAATTGAGATGAGAGCCTGACCTGGTAGCATTATTGTTGAATACAAACTTAGCTACCACCAAATCTGACTCAAATCACACTGAGCTCTTAATTATCTCATTAGCAGCATCAATTGTGAGGTCATAGATGTAAATCTGAACAAAAGTGGACTAGCTACACAAATTTATACTTTTACTGTTGTCTTCTGACTCAGATAGCTTTAACCAAAGTTAGCTTGAATCAAGTTTCTCATGTGGTAGCTAGCTACACCATATACTAACATCATACACTCTTACTGTGAGAACTGCAGGATCAAACAATTACTATGTATTAATAAGGAGGTAGCTATTATGTATTTACCAGGTGTTCTAGAATCTCCAGTGTACAACTCAATAGTGATATACCTATATTAATTTTATTGGAACCACTTCATGCTATTTGTCACGTGCATTCCCTTCAAGTACACTATAATGTGGTTCACCCTATGGCTTTATATAATTATTGGTTATCTAAATTGTATTAATGTTTACATGATTAAAAGTAGCTATAGCAATAGCTACAACCTATTACGTACAAAAAAATAAGAACAATAACCCCCCCCCCCCCAAAAAAAAAAACCGGTACAAAAAAGGTGATGCTTACATTTCTTTCATGAGTGGAAAAAGAGTATATCACTTGAGAAACCCACTCATGTAGTAAATTCTAGAATAATATTAGCTATTTTATAAGTCTATAGCTAACTATGGATAGGCCTGAGGCTATTATGCCGGCATAATTTTGGGCATAATCGGTACTTCCATTCTGCTGGCATAATGCTGGCATGATGTTGGCATAATAGGTAAAATTTGAGCATAATCATGAAGACTTCTCTATGTTGAAATGGTGGAAGCAATGCTCCAGAGCTTCCATATTGGGCTGAGGCTTCACAAAAAGTCTTACTAGTTCAGCCATCTTCAGCTGCCTCTGAACGTGTATTTTCATTGTTAAAAGCTTCATTTAATGAGCAGCAAGACAGTACCCTACAACATTGCTTAGAATCATCCCTTATGCTGCAGTACAACTTGAATTGCACATGCACACACTTTCATAATACTCATTCGTCAAAAAAGGTTTTGAGCATAATTTTGAGTATAATAGGTACCTAAATGAGCATAATAGGTAAAATTTTTGGGAATTGCTCAAAAGCATAATAGGCTAAAAAAAGAGCATAATAGCCTCAGGCCTAGCTATGGAATATTCAGAATAATGTCTTTATCAGTTGCTTGCATTCAAATTCTTTGTCTTCATCAGTTGCTTGCATTCAAATTCTTTTTCCTTTAAAGTGATTTACTTCTTAGCTATTGATGTTTGTAGGCTGATCTACTGCAGTGGAATCCAAAACTTCATAGTGAACACTTCACTATACTGTCAGAATACCATAGTAATTTTTGGATACGTAGGTATAGACATGAATTGGCATGCTGGCATGACTATATATGTATGTATATAAAATAACTGAAAATGTCACTGAGCTATAATGAATAGCCAAAGTAGCTTATTTAGTTGATGGCAGATATTTAATTGGGGGGGGGGGGGGGGGGGGTGGACACCAGGGTTTCAGTTAAGACCATCAGCTATAATGTATCCATGCATGAGACTGTCTTAAAATAAGGGGGCAATGGCCCCTGTGCCCCTCCCCCCATTCCTATGCTAGCGGAACTTTTGAAAGTAGCTGCTCAAACTGGAGGTATTATTGGCAAAAAGATATCAAGTCCCTGCATGGGATGAAAAAGAAATGCATGCATGCTAACAATGCTCTTCCTGAGTGCACATTTTACTAAAAAAAAATTTTTTTTATGAAGAGAAGATTGAGATACTCAAAATAGCTATGAGCTAATATTAATGTGAAACAGAGGAGAGACATAACGTTTGAAGGCAATGAAAATTAACAAAATTTATTAAATTCCTAAAAATTAAAAAAATTTCACTCTCTTAAAAAACAATAAAAGCAATAGGAGTCGAACCTATACAATTTTGAACCTAAACCAAACACGTTTACCTTTTCGTCATACCTTAAATAATTTCCCTTACAGAGTTTGAATTTAGTGCCTGGAGTGGCAGCTTGTTCCACAAATGGATTGAGCTTGGCATAAAAGTTGACTGGAAATGCAACAAACTTTGCTAGTGGCTCACGTAAAAAAGGATGATGCACGGGTTCTCCATGATGTGGTTTTGGAGTAAATACATTGGGAGGAAAGTCTAGTCTTTTCTGGAGGATGTTGTGGAGGCATAACATCTCGAGAAATGATCTGTGTGGGAAGGCCAGCAATATCCTCATAGTTACCGCCCCATTGTTTAGTGCATAATTTCAAGGCAAACTTTTGAATTGACTCTAATTGGTGGATATCTTTAGATAGGTAAGGGTCCCAGACCTGAGCAGCATATTCAAGATGTGGACGGATTTGGGTTTTGTAAATTTCAAGCAGAGAGTCTGGTTCTGACACAGCATAGAATCTTCCATACAGTACTCCTAACAGCTTCCTATTTTTAGTACTGATGAAATCTACATGAGGAGACCATGACAGGTCGGATGAATTATATACACCCAAGTATTTGAAGTGTGGGACTAAGTCCAGGGGCGTACTGTTAATTACAAAGTAGGGGAGTAGACTATGGGAGATTTCCTTTTTCTTGTGACGTGCACATGGGAAATTCATCAACCTGAGATCTTCTACCGCTATCAGGAGCATATTAAAACATTTCAACTAGCTACGATCTTCATTTGACATAAAGATAGCTAGTATGAGCTTGATTGCATGGCCATGAATTCTACACAACAGGCCCTTTTGACAGTGACACTGGCTGCATGACTTCTTTGAAGTCACTGTTCAAGTACAATAAGATTAAGAGATTGTCCCACTCGCTTTGCAACTTGATTTATCAATAGCAATGTACTGTAAATCGTCTTCTACCTTGGGTGGGTAAGGGTCGCCGCTACGCCAGACTAGCTAGCTAGCTAGCTCTATCTATATCTATGCAACGATCTTTCCCTACCTCCTTGAACTTGAACCTTTATCAAATCTCTAATATCAATAATCTATTCAATACTCGATAATCGGGTCAGTCAATCATTAGCTAAAAATCAATAATCAATTCGATACTCGATAATAGGGTCAGTCAATCATTAGCTAAAAATCAATAATCAAGATAATCGGATCAGTCCAGGGGCGGATTTAGGCAGTCTTCTTCCGTGTTCCAGAAGACGGTCAATTATTATTTTGGATATTAGGTAAAGATCGTCAGTGCGTGCGCTGACTGAGCAACACTCTTAGTTCCAGCCAGTACAGTTTATTGCTATCAACTAGCTACAGGCTACAACTGAAGCTTTAGACATCGAGCAGTTTAATATCATGTAGTGGGCGTGGTTAAGCAAAGGCGGGCGTGGCTTCGCGCGCGCAAGTGACAGGTGGAAGACTATCAATTTCAAGGGCTAGATCCGCCCCTGCAGTCAATCATTAGCTAAAAATCAATAATCGATTCAATACTCGATAATCGGGTTAGTCAATCATTAGCTAAAAATCAATAATCGATTCAATACTCGATAATCGGCCAGTCAATAATCCGGACTACAACCGGATTTTTGTCGCGGTTGGTATTCCATATGCCGCTACAGAAGAACTCTGCTTGCATGTGTTCTTAGATTGCATGGTAAAGATCGTCAACATGGAGACAGTAGTAAAGCTGACTAGATACACTCACCTGAACCACACAATGCCTGTAAACGCAGAGTCTCATCTCTGTCTGTTGCCGCTACTACAGGAGAAAGCTAAAGAACTCTGCTTGCACGTGTTCTTAGATTGTATGGTAAAGATCGTCAACATGGAGACTGTAGTACAATTTCCGACCTGATGCGCAGTCCAAAACGAAGTAAAGTTAGGCGCTCCAAGTTAATAGCATGGAGAAGGACGAAGTTGCTTTAGAGATCAGTGATAGCAGCGAAGCGCTGAGGTACTCAGGGAAGGATCGCGCTTTGATTATTAGATTACATTACTTCTTTTTTTTTCTATTTAGTATGCATTATATTATTATTATTATTATTATTATTATTATTATTATTATTATTATTATTATTATTATTATTAATATTAATGAGTGTGGGCGTGTCAAGCCTACATGTACATCAGCGACTTTAAGGATCATCAATTTTGCTTTTGGGGCTGTAGACTTGAATTGGAAATTTAATTTAGGCCTAATACAATAAGACAGATGAACTGATCTTCAGGACATTAAAGTGCCACATTCACATCCTAGGTTTTTTTCTTCTTGGTTCCTCAGTTGGAGGTGGTAATTCCCTAAGTGCTGGTTGTTCAAAACAATACCTCAAATGTGACCAATCCTAATCTTTAGCTCGAATCTTGTCAAGGATGTTATCACAACGAAGCCTTTCTCTTATACTAGATTTCTGTTTGCATATAGCTTCATCAAATGGCTTCAAGAAAAACCTAAAAAAAAACAACAATCGGTTATGTATAAGCATAATGTATTCTTCCCCTAGCTATGATGCACTACTATCCATATTATCAGGCTTGCAGTTTTAGAGGGGTGCCTTTTCCCCCTGTTAAAGGGTAAGGTTTTGAAATAAGCAAAACATCCTCCTTGCAATCAAATAATATGCAAACTCTGAATAACTGCTTATTGAAAAGTAAAGTTGGCACTGCTGAGTTGTGATTTTCCACTGCTGAGTTGATATTGTTCTCTGTAAAAGAGCATACCACTCTTGTTGCAACAAGTTGGCTAACATGTTTTCGGAAGTAAGTCTTGAACTTGCCATCTGCACTGGATACTCACTGGACATCAATTTGTGCTGTCCTATTGCCATTTTGTCTGTACCATATATCAGCTATCCTGGGACTTGACTTGTGGCTATCCTGCCCAAAAACTGGTCAGGTTGGAAATGCAAATTGGGGACAGAATCAGAGGCCAAAACATGCAATCTTGCTCTGTAAAAATTGAGCACCCTCTCTTATCAGCTATTCTGAATGATTACCCTGCCTGCTGAGTTTGCCATAGTATTAATGTAGCTACAGCATGAAGCGTTTGCAAAACCTGGCAAAATGAATTTTACACAAGATGAGATGAGATAGGTCATGGCACTGAGTGTGCTGCAGTACTGCTCTCTGGTGTTTCTTGACTGGCACTTAAGTGAGATGTGCCATCAATGTTCTCTTCTTGATAATCTGCACCTTTGTCATCACCACCATCATCACTGTTGACATATTCAGACTGATCTTCTAATAAATTCTCCTCGGTGCTGATCACATTGCAGCCTTCAATTCTCACTTCAGTTGACCCATGCCATGTTTTAGCAGAACCAACACCTAGATATTTTGTGTCACAATTCAGGCCTGACTCGAGCAAGGCTCTCTGATAACCTTTTTTCATATGTAACTGCTGGAAATAATGGCTGGAAAACGTGTTTTCCGATTGTCACCACGACATCTTTTTTTGTAGTCAACTAAATGTATCCTTCGACAATTCTTAAAGTGAGTTATTATATTAATTCATCAATAGGCTCCAAAAGCTGTGGTGGTCTCCCTTCGGCCTTTGCCAGTAGATTTGGTCGAAAATGTCCACAGATAGAATAAAAGCCTTCGTCATCCCTGATATCATATAGGGCTAGGTTTGCCTGGGATAAAGGGCCTTGTGCACTAACGTAATGTTTTGCCTCATATAATCGAATGGAAAATATGAAATTACTGTTCCATGTCCTTGTGGTAATGTGTGCAATTTCTTCATGCCACTAGCTTGAACAGTGCTGAATGGAGTGAGACCTTTATTGTTGGAAATTGCCTTTTTCTTCATTGGTTGATACAATATCCTGTTCATCATTTGGGTGCAGCAGAGTATTCTTGAACCAAATATTAGCTGGTTGCCATTGATACTGAGAGAGCCTAATGCTATCATTTGAAGTTTGTGCATCTGATGTGACATTGGACAAATAAAGCAATTTAAAGACAGTGCATAATGTGATATCTTTTCAGCATGTTCGATAAAATTGCAGCCCTCGTGTTCAACATCCATTATTGTCTGAGTAAATTGCAATCAGCGAGCTCATTTTCATAGCCTTCCAGTGCACATGCATGCTCAATCAACAAGCAAGCTCAAGTAGCTGTGTTTCAACACAGTTATTTACTCATTAACTTGTTCTTTGTAACATACCATATTTCTGGGTCAATAAGCGCACTTCGATATTAGGAGCACGATTTTTATTAAGCGCATATGCCAATGTTAATTTAATTACCCTGCAAATAGGCACATAATAATTTTAATAGGCACATATTTTCTTGTTAGACTTGTAGGCTCATGCGCTTGAAATTTTATGAAGATCCTTGGTTCATAATATTTATACTTATAGGATCTTTGTCAGTTTGAATATGTGTTCTTATACAAGAGTACATGCACAGAAAGTTACTGTGTGCGAGCTGTATAGCAAGAATTAAGCAATCAAGCTTAGAAGCTTACCGATAAGCCTATGCCTCTCCTATAGCAAAATAATGGTGGAAAGAGCCATAATATGTGTGCATGTGTGCACATGATGTGCACTAAAATCATAGAATTTTGTGTGGTTGTATCCGAGCTGATTGAACAATTGAAACTGCTGAAAACTATACTAGATTCATGGAGCTCTGCCCTTTCAAAGAATATTATTATTCATCAATATAAATGTGTTATGATAATGGCAGCACTGAGGATTCAGCACTTCAGTGCTTTCATTTCATTATTTATGATTCATTCTCTCCTTCAGAGTTTTTAGGATCACCTTTTGTCTGATCCGAGAGGAGAGAGCGTAGATAGAGGAAATATGAAGATTGTTTATGAGAGTGTAAGATGTAAAGGGAGCGTTTTTCATTGTTGTTTTAGCTTGTTGAGAAAGCAGAGTCCAGAGAAAAGGAGAGGTTAAAAGCTGAAAAAAGAAAGCTATGTGTATTTCTCATATTAAACCTGGGAATGAACTGCTAACATGAACTATTATACACTTGTAGCAACGAAAGAAAGAAGCATCTTTCAAGAACTTGCTGAAGAGTGCCGACCCTCCTATCCAACCCACAGACAAATGGGATGAGGTACAGTGACTATATGCAGATCGAAATATTAATCTTTGCGGTTTTGCAAAAAAAAAAAAGGAAAAAAAGGGGGAAAAAGTGAAGCGTGAACTATCAATAAATTCCCATGAAATCCACAAAAAATTTCCCTAGTTATGCACAGAAGGGTGAGCGAAGTGACACAGCTTGCTTTTGCGAAAACTTTGAATTATTGTTACCTAGTTGGTATAGCGATATAAGCCCTTGATACTACTAACCTAGCTTCAGCAGACTCTGAATCTAATCTCTGCCTTTTTTTGTCCAGCCTTATTTCCCTGTCACTTTCAGACTCTGCTCTTCTTTTTTCTCTATCCCTTTCATTCTTTTATCAAGCCTTGACCGCTTCTTCTGGCTCTATCCTTCACATTCCTTCAGTCTAACCTTGCTCTTTTTTGCTGCTCAATTTTGGAGCAGTATTCATTCGCTTCACTTTCCATCATTAGCTAAAAGTTTTGCAATCATTTCTATAGCTATTTTGTGCATGCACAGTATTTTACCCTCAGGGCTTGATGTACATACATACCATAATATATATATCGCCACTATCCATTTTGTACACCATAGAGAGGGGCTCACTTCGCTCGCGATAAATAATTTTGCACTGTATGAAGTTATTCCTTTTTACTTTTAGATACGTTCTCGTTTTGTTGATGAACCTGATTTTGATAGTGTGACTGAAGAATCCGTCAGGGTTCGTCTGTTTAAGGAATTCGTCAAGGGTATCAAGGTAACAACAGGTGTCTGCATTCGGAGGTCCCCAGTTCTGACTTTGCTGTTTCTGCCTTACAGGTGCCTGAGCCCAAGCCGGAACCAAAGAAGGAAAAGGAGAAAGAAGAAAAGGCAGAGAAGAAAGAAGAACAGAAGCACAAACACCATCGCTCACACAAGAAATCAAAAAAACATAAACGTTCGAGATCTAGATCAGTGAGTGGCCAGTAACTGAAGTGTTGTAATTATCTAGTGGATCATACTAATCTATTTACTGCCATTGACCACTTCCCCTGATGGACTCTTTCTCTAGCAACAACTGTACCTCCTTCGAAATCATCTGAGATGTCTCCTTGTTGGCCGTTGGTACTGGTTGATGTGGCTGGTATGGAGGTTGGGTTAGCTCCAGTTTGTAGCCCTGAATTGCTTCCAGGACCCAAGGGTCGTAGGTGATCTTCCCATATGTGTTCACCATCATTCTAAACTCCCCATTCCTGAACTATGTAGTGTCGAACTAGCCTCTTAAGGAGGGGAATGTGTAACGATATTCATTGTATCACAATGTAACATGATATCACGTGACAATATAATAAGTTTCTCTCTGACTTGAATTGGGAAGACAGGGGTGATTAGCTAGCCTCCTGGCTAGGTGTAGGACGGATTTTGGATTGGGGGTGGGGGGCACAAGAAATATGTTTGGGCAAAGAACAAGTTTGATATTGGACAAAATTATTGGGGGGCACATGCCCCCAGGAATGTGCTGCATAGATACAAGGAATGTGCTGTTGCAATGAATGACAATGACAAGCGTTTAAGTTTATAAAATAGTTCACAGCACTATAATGTGTACTGAAGATTCTCTATGACCGTGTCTGCTGTTAGGCTTCAGCAAAGTATTCATAGTTATCTGCGTTATTCCTAGCTTTTTTCGAGTCATTCATGGCAAGGTATCGGCAATTATCTTGGCCATACATTTCAACGCCATTGACCTTTACATCTTTTATATATGCCAGCAGCTCCATGACTCATTTCATGCACAATAGTACCCATCATGGAGTCAGTACCCGGTGTCATTGCCATCTTTATCAATGAAGAATCGCTTGCATAAATAGATTTTTGGGAGACCTCTATGGAAATCTCTAAGGCGAACGTATGCGAAGCAATCTGTGCCAAGCTCAGCATAAAGTGTGACTACCTCTACCTCCATCTTATTCCTCATCTTCTCATAGTTGGAACTTACTTCCCTTGTGTTATCTCGGCGCAGGTACCTGCTTATTCGATTGCCAAACCATTCTTCATACGGACCTCTGCCATTTTGCACACTGGTGATGCTATTTCGTATAGCTGTGTAGGCATTATTGTATGCATCTTCTGTCTTTCTTCTATCTTCGTCATTACGATAGTCACCAGCAAGAATTGGAGATATAAGTAGTACAGAAGAAGCTCTCCTTTTGTGGAGTGCTTGTGGTTTTTCCTTGCGAGCAAGAGACCCTTTTGTTAGTGGCTTTCCATTTCTCAAGAGTTCAAATATTGCAGTGTTTGAAACTATTACCTGGGTGGACTCTGGGGAGCGTTCCTTTCCAAATGTTACGTCCATATTCAGACGCATGGTGTAAGTACCTGCAGATGTAAGATAATAAGCTGTGGAGATGTCCACTGTGCCTTTCCACTCAGACTTCGCTTTGATGAGGGTGAACTCACTTGTAGTAGGAGCGCCTCTTTTCAACACGATGCCGTCATAGGGCATTAGCTTTCTACCTTTGGAAACAGTGAAGATGTCTGACCTCAGGCCTTCCAGCGGAGTTTCTCGGACAAGCAGGTAGTAGTCTTCATCGGCGTTGTTGGTAATGGTGATCTCGCATTCTACAGGATCTCCCATTTCGTAACGAGGTGCAGTTTGGATCGAGGCCGTAAAGATTTTCTCCTTGGGTGTCCCTGAGTCTGGACACAGAAGTGTAGGGGTGATGTCTTCTACTTTGCTTGCCATAAGTCATTGAGCACTGGGCTATCTCTCTACAAAAAAACAGACCACAAGAAAAAAGTGCTGTGTCGTATTTTTTTGTTGCACACGTGATTGTGTACGCCAAATAGATTCATATCATGAGGTACTGACATGAAGCATTTTTTATGAATGCTATAATTTAATTCATGAGGTGTGTGGGCAATGTGGTAGTAACAAGGTGAAGTATAAATTGTAGAAACTGCTATTCTAATTTTCACACTGTTGTACTAAATGAAATCTTCAGTATTAGAAAGCATTCTGTGAACTATGGAATGCATGATGGTCTGCATTACCCAGCATGTCACTCTCTCCTTCCTTTTTGTTACACTTCAAAAATCAGTGTCTGCATTCAATTAAGAGTTTCACCTTACACCATGGCATGGAGTTTCTCACAAATTAGTTTCCCACAAACTATATATACTAAGAGTTTTGCAAGCAATAATGTCTAGTGATCCATACAAGTTTTAACTCAGCATACCGTATAGCCGGAAATATTGATGGTATTTTTAAGAGGAAATTGTATAATATAATTCCCGTCAATATTTCCGGCTATACGGTAGTAGTTTTGGTTGCTGTATGCCTGCTTTTAAATCCAGACATACTTACTTCATAATTTTTTTAGCCAAGCCATATAAAATTTGACCCAAGCAACAGAAAGTCTGGCCTTACCGTGAATATGTAGCTAGCTATTTTTGGACCCTTGATGCCTTGTTCGTATAGCACAGCCACGATGCTTGCAAGTTCTATTTTCAAGCTCAGTGCAACACACTTTTTTCACCATCCACCCTGGGCCAAATTTTTGCACACCAAACATGTGAACTCATTCATGTGTAAGTTTATCGGAAGTGTAAGGGTCAAGATCAAGGATGAGCATACACTACAGACTGCCACACCCAACCATTTGCATTGTGTTGTTTTTTGCTGCATTGTAAATTCATCAAGTACAAAAAGATAAGCCAATTTGGGATACACATAGGTGGTTTGATCTCATATATCCAGAAAAGGTTCATTAAAATGTAGCAAGTGATACAACATGTTGAATCTTCAGTACAAAAAAAGTGCCTTATTTATAGAGGGGCTGTCCTTGTCTTGACATCCATCACTGGACTCATTGCTGTCTGTGCTTGTGTAGCTCTGCTGGCTGTCGGTGTCACTGCTTTGGAAATCTTGAATCGCCACCAGGGGACCCTTGTAGTGTGATTCTTCTTTGCAAGCATGCTCACCTAGGGTCAGTTTTCTATTTCCAGTGAGCATGAAGGTGGCTTTATTTGAAACCATTGTCTGAGTGGACTCTTCAGTTTCTTCCTTACGAAATATTCCTTTCATCTTTAGTTGTATAGTGTATTTTCCTGTAGCAGGAAAACTGTAAGCCTCAGAAAGATACACTGTCCTTTGCAAATGAGAGCTTGCTTTGATGGGGACCCACTCCTTCGTGGTAGGAGGACCTCTTTTCAGCATGATTCCATCATATGGTATTGGCCTTCTGAATCTACCCCTGGAAACAGTGAAGATGTGTGACCTCAGGCCTTCCAGCGGAGTTTCTCTGGCAAACAGATAGTAGTCCACATCATCGTTATTGGAAATGGTAATCTCACATTCCACACGATCTCCCACTTGGTAGCAAGATGCAGTTTGGATGGAAACCCTGAAGGGTTTCTTCTGGGTTCTCCTAGCTAAATCGATGCAAGCCATGAAAACTGTCCTGTAGCTAAATTCATCACATTAATTATATTCATTAGACATGTGACATGCATAGCTATGTATAGTTCATCCAGTTTAAGGTTATAGTTCTTAATTATGGCCATTTATGCTTCCAGTTCAAAGGACAAAGCCATATGAGTGCTCTGATCTAATTGAAGGAAGTAAGGGGCAAGGCCACTGTCCAAGTTTTGATAGTGAACTTGCTTCTTTTTTTTTTCTCAGCTGAAGAGCCAAAACTCAAAACCATCCATTGTCGTTTAATCAGACCATTTATATATATGCTCTATGCAGTAGTTGCAAGGTGTAATGCAGGATCTCTCTCTCTAAAAATGGAGGGCCAAGACACTTAAGGGTGCTCGGTAAGCAACTGGCATCTGCTGACTAATTTCAGGAAATAATTGTAACTGTGCTTTGTAGTGTCTCCTTTTTATATCGACTCTTTTGAGGTACGAAAGATCGTATAGTTTGTAGAATTTGGAGTGGATTTATCCAGCTGTAGCTTGAGTGGTTTGAGAGATATGGTTATCTAAGAAGAAGAATAATCAGAGAGAGCGGTAGCTCTCTCTATGTAGGGAGACGCGGACAGTGGCATGCGCTGCATATAGACTAATACAAAAGTGAAATTCTAGTTCCACCACAAAAGCTACTGTTGATGATTATCCATTCTAAACAGACTGTCTACTTATTTAGATTATAGGAGTTGTTTAACTTACCTCAACACACACTTGGATACAATAACCATGGTTTTTAAATGCAACATACATGAATCAGAGCCAAGGTTCTATCTACAGTGGGTGGGTGGGTGGGGATAACTTCTCTCCCAAAACTTCCCCCCCCCCCCCCAAACAAAAAAAAAATTCCCATTGCAGTTATATAATATACTATTGTACATGTCCATTAACACCCCTAGAAATGATGTGGCACACACCCATGAGGTTATGCCAGTGGGTTAACCATAAAGAGAGTGTTTTATACATCAGGTGGGCATGGTTTGACATCCAAAAAGGGAGTGGCCAAGGCAAAAAATTTCCCCGCACACAAACGTGAAAATATTCTCCCCCCCCCCCCCTATTAAAAATTCCTAGATAGAACCCCAGGCCTGTAGCCAGCAGGTGGCTCAGCGGGCTTCAGCCCCCCCCCCCCCCCCTTTGATTTAGGAAATAATTATAGCATAAGAATAGTAGCTAAGGAAGATTATTAATTTGCTTCCATGTGCTCAAGAAATTATTGATCAGCACAGTGGTCAGCATGTGGAGTGCTAGTGATGCATAAATAATATAATGCATGAACACCATGACCTTCACTTTCATCCTGACATATAGATGAATTGCTAATACTTTTCAGGAATCACTGAGTCAATAATCATTGCCAATCTACTCAACAATTCCTGGAAAATTGAATCAACATTAGCAATTCATCTATCACAGATGAAATATAGCTAATGCTAGACCTTAACACTATTCATGTTCAGTTGACACAATCACTGAATGGGTCATTTGAGGATTTTGATGTTCCATTAGTTACTCAAGAGACCAGAAACATTTCCAGACCAAACCCAGGCATTATACACACTCTCCTGAGGGTCAAGTTCATGGTGAGCACTTAGGGTACTTGAACCTTTACGGAATTTAAGGACTTCTAAGATGCTTATACATTCATGTTTCTGTACACGCTTCTCTAGACATCCTTTAGCCTGGCTGGACATGGCATCGTCTGAATAGGGGCCATATGATCTGATTGAAGGCTGCCAAACAGTACAGTGATCCCTGGATTATAAGACCCCTCTGCCTTATTATACCACTATCTAATGCATTGGTCCTTTATTTATATCCTTTTATTATAGAGACCACCTGCAATAAGACCACTTTCCATTTTCTGCCATCCCAAGGGGTGGTCTTATAATCCAGGGACCACTTCACTAGCATCAAGGGGGAAGGTAATAGCTACAATTGTAGGTGAGCATGCATGTTCAGTTTACCCAAGGTCATTATGTATAATGTTAGTGCAATGGAATGTGCTCTCAATCCAGTTCCCAGTATCACACCAGGGTTTCATCTACTGTGGGGGGGGGGGGGGGGCCCCAATTTTTTATGTTGTTTATATATGTAACTACAAAATGATAATAGTTATAGCTAGCACAAGGTCATTTAGAAACACTTGGGCCCTCATCTGAGACGTCACTAGAACCAAGGGAACTAGGCCTAGGCTTCTGATAACAAATCTGTCCATGATGGTTAACCCCACAGCTATTTAATGGTCAGGCTGTGGTTTAGTTCGTGCATTGCAGGGTTTCATAGCATTTCCTCACCCAAGAAAAAATCCCCCTCAGTATTGGCATTTACTAGAATTAGCCAACAATGAATCCTCCAAAAACAAGTAAGAGGGGGCACATCCCCCTCCCGCACCCCCCTTGCCGTGGCCTACGGTGGTGAAATTCCTAGATGAAACCCTGCACATTATTATCACCACTTTCTATATTCTAGTTATAGAGGTTCACCACTATAAAACTGCTACGTATGCCTGACCAGTTATAGCCTATACGTGATACCTAGTCTTGCGAGTATCACTAATTGCTATAGAAAATATGAGAATGAGAAGAAACGACAGTATGAGCAAAGAACCAGAGAAATAGAACACTCTTCCCTCACCCCATTAGTTTTCTCTGCTACAGGAGGTATGGGCAAACAGGCCACAACATTCTACAAATGTTTGGCTTCCATGTTGTCAGACAAGTGGGACCAACCTTACACATCCACACTCTGTTGGCTGCGGTGCCGCATTTCATTTTCATTACTACGATCGGCCATTCAGTGTATTCGTGGAGCACGTTCCTCACATGGTCAACCTTTGAAAGAGTTTAAATTTCATCCAGTTGATCTGGTAAACTCTGAAGTCAAGACCCTCCCTTGACTTTCACCATTAATTTTTTATCACCTTTGACTTCACTGTGTACAAACTCTAAACTCTACATGTACCCATTTTCTTTTTCTTCTTTCTCTTCAAAATAAAAATATTGGAAGCGTCATCTGGCACTTCTTGCCCCGGGCCCTGAACAAGTCCATGTATTACGTGTCACCAGATTACGGCAAGCCTGACTCGTGTACAGGCATTGGTTCAGGTGAGTATCTAGTCAGCTTTAACTATTATATAATAGCTGACAAAAAGCAGTTAGGTCATAATCAACTGCTTGTGCTATCTTATCAGGTTATGGCCTTCCAGCTTCAATAATCTGTGACTTGGGACAGTAGTGAGAGAGTAGAGTTGTGCTTCCTGGCCTTTCATCTGTTAACTTGCTACAAAATAATATTTTTAATCATCAAAATAATTATTGCCTTGACAGCTTCTCTCAGTGACACATCTGTAATGTAAAAAAAAAATCATACATTGTAAATAAGATTTATTGCCTGTTTTTTCTACTTAGTATGCGGTCGAGTCTTGAAAAAAAGAAAAAAGGAAAAAAGAAAATACGTAAATAAATAAATAAATAATCAAAGTGCGATCCTTCCCTGAGTACCTCAGCGCTTCGCTGCCATCACGGATCTCTAAAGCAACTTAGTCCTTCTCCATGCTATTAACTTAGAGCGCCTAACTCTACTTCGTTTTGGACTGCGCATCAGGTCGGAAATTGTACTACCGTCTCCATATTGACGATCTTTACCATACAGTTCCTTAGCTTCCTCCTGTAGACTAGTAGCGGCAAGCCTTGATTGCAGACAGAGATGAGACTCTGCCAAGCAGCAGGCATTATGTGGTTCAGATGAGTATCAGAGAGTGCGCTAGCACTCTCTAAGTAGGGATGGCGGGTCAAAGGTCATAAGACTGTATAAACTAAAAACTCTTCTTTCTCTTCTACCCTTACTCTACAGGTTCTCAGAAGGCTACAGTGAATTATTACATCTACAAAGAAGAGAGGAGAATGTTCAAAGACCAAAAATTCATTCGCTAACATGAGAAAAAAACGATGTCTAAAATTGACTTTTGTTCTTTTTCTTTATAATCAGAGAGTGCGCTAGCACTCTCTAAGTAGGGATGGCGGGTCAAAGGTCATAAGACTGTATAAACTAAAAACTCTTCTTTCTCTTCTACCCTTACTCTACAGGTTCTCAGAAGGCTACAGTGAATTATTACATCTACAAAGAAGAGAGGAGAATGTTCAAAGACCAAAAATTCATTCGCTAACATGAGAAAAAAACGATGTCTAAAATTGACTTTTGTTCTTTTTCTTTATAATACTAATAATAATAATAATAATAATAATCAGATCGACGTACCGGCTTACTGGCTATAGTCATCAAAATTCTGCTTTGGCCATCTGTTAGAGCGGCACCTAGAGGCTGATCTTTTGCTATTAGTTTTGACTAAGGCTCTACTTCACTATTCGAGCACTCGGAACACTAGCTAATCTTTCGACGCCATTTTGAAGCGCACGTTGGTAGGGGGCGGGGCTTATGGGCGGAGCCACGTAAGCTTAGCAAGGTCTTCGTTTAGCTAGCTATTATTCTTATCTGATGGTGTTCCAGTCACTCCTTGTTGAATTGCAGTACAGATGCTCATCTTATAGTAGTATTATAGCCAGTACTTGGCTGTAGTGTAGTCAGCTCATTTCACCATGCCATGCACATGTCATTAAGCTACATTGCTGTTGCTGTAAAGTTTTATATTAAATAATAGACAAAACTTAAATAGCTAAACAAATTCTTCAACCAGAGACTGTGTATGTACCTACAAAAGAAAAAAAGATAAGTTTTATGTAGAGCTGGCTTTGTATAGTACTGTACTGTAGACTCGTGTCAAATTAATAATCACTGCATGCATACTCTCAGTTGAAGTGACAGTCAATACTGCCACTCAATTCTTTACATACACAACTTACATTCAACTTCAAGCACTAAGAAAAAAGGATAGAAACAAGTGAATGCAAAAAATTTCTTCTAAATAAAAAGGTTAAGTAGGGATAGCTTAAAATCGAGCTGGGCTATATAATGTACTGCAGCCTCGTATGAAAACAATCCCTACTTTTACAACTGCCATAGCTAGCTATAGGTAGTGGATGTAAATGTAGGGATTGTTTTCATACGAGGCTGCAGTACATTATATAGCCCAGCTAGATTTTAAGCTATCCCTACTTAACCTTTTTATTTAGAAGAAATTTTTTGCATTCACTTGTAAGGATAATAATAATAATAATAATAATAAGATCGACGTACCGGCTTACTGGCTATAGTCATCAAAATTCTGCTTTGGCCATCTGTTAGAGCGGCACCTAGAGGCTGATCTTTTGCTATTAGTTTTGACTAAGGCTCTACTTCACTATTCGAGCACTCGGAACACTAGCTAATCTTTCGACGCCATTTTGAAGCGTATGTCGTTAGGGGGCGGGGTTATGGGCGGAGCCACGTAAGCTTCTTAAGTTTAGCTAGCTAAGCTTAGCTAGGTCTTCAGTTTAATCGTTTAGCTAGCTATTTATTCTTATCTGATGATGTTCCAGTCACTCCTTGCTGAATTACAGTGCTCACCCTCAATTCTTTTATACATACACAAACTAATATTCAACTTCAAGCACTAAGAAAAAAGGATAGAAACAAGTGAGTGCAAAAAATTTCTTCTAAATAAAAAGGTTAAGTAGGGATAGCCTAAAATCTAGCTGGGCTATATAATGTACTGCAGCCTCGTATGAATACAATCCCTACTTTTACAACTGCTATAGCTAGCTATAGGTAGTGGATGTAAATGTAGGGATTGTATTCATACGAGGCTGCAGTACATTATATAGCCCAGCTAGATTTTAGGCTATCCCTACTTAACCTTTTTATTTAGAAGAAATTTTTTGCACTCACTTGTCTAATCAGCTTTACTATCATCGGTAATTGTACTACTGTCTCCATGTTGACGATCTTTACCATGCAATCTAAGAACACGTACATGCAAGCAGAGTTCTTTAGCTTTCTCCTGTAGCGGCAACCGCAAGCCTTGATTGCAGACAGAGATGTACACGCATTATGTATGTGGTTCAGGTGAGTATCTAGTCAGCTTTAACTATCATCTGTATTAATAGCTGACAAAAAGCAGTTAGGTCATAATCAAGTGCTTGTTAGAGAGTACTATCGTACTCTCTGATATAATGTGTGAACACTATGACCTTCCTGACAGACTCACATTCTAACCAATATTTCTTCTGTGAGTCACCAATCTAGAATACTCAACGATTCCTGGAAGGTTGTATCAACATAATGAACTATGGTGTCACATGTCTAATGAATATAATAAAAATGTAATGAATCTAATTAAAAAATGTAATGCATCTATTTAAGGAACACCCAGAATTACAGGACAGTTTTTCATGGCTTGCATTGATCTAGCTAGGAGAACCCAGAGGAAACCCTTTAGGGTTTCCATCCAAACTGCATCTTGCTACCGAGTGGGAGATTGTGTGGAATGTGAGATTACCATTTCCAATAACGATGATGTGGACTACTATCTGTTTGCCAGAGAAACTCCGCTGGAAGGCCTGAGGTCACACATCTTCACTGTTTCCAGGGGTAGATTCAGAAGGCCAATACCATATGATGGCATCATGCTGAAAAGAGGTCCTCCTACCACAAAGGAGTGGGTCCCCATCAAAGCAAGCTCTCATTTGCAAAGGACAGTGTATCTTTCTGAGGCTTATAGTTTTCCTGCTACAGGAAAATACACTATACAACTAAAGATGAAAGGAATATTTCGTAAGGAAGAAACTGAAGAGTCCACTCAGACAATGGTTTCAAACAAAGTCACCTTCATGCTCACTGGAAATAGAAAACTGACCCTAGGTGAGCATGCTTGCAAAGAAGAATCACACTACAAGGGTCCCCTGGTGGCGATTCAAGATTTCCAAAGCAGTGACACCGACAGCCAGCAGAGCTACACAAGCACAGACAGCGATGAGTCCAGTGATGGATGTCAAGACAAGGACAGCCCCTCTATAAATAAAGCACTTTTTTTGTACTGAAGATTCAACATGTTGTATCACTCGCTACATTTTCATGAACCTTATATATGAAGTCAAACCACCTATGTATCCCAACTTCTTTTGTACTTGATGAATTTACCATGCAAGCGAAACTTTCGATAAACTTACACACGAATGAGTTCACGTGTTTGGTGTGCAAAAATTTGACCCAGGGTGGATGGTGAAAAAAAGTGTGTTGCACTGAGCTTGAAAATAGAACTCTCAAGCATCGTGGCTGTGCTATACGAACAAGGCATCAAGGGTCAAAAATAGCTAGCTACATACTCACGGTAAGGCCAGACTTTCTGTTGCTTGGGTCAAATTTTATATGGCTTGGCTAAAAAAATTATGAAGTAAGTAGGTCTTGCTTTAAAAGCAGGCATACAGCAACCAAAACTACTATGCTGAGTTAAAACTTGTATGGATCACTAGACATTCTTGCTTACAAAACTCTTAGTATTATTATATATATAGCTTGTGGGAAACTGATTTGTGAGAAACTACATGCCATGGTGTAAGGTGAAACTCTTAATTGAATGCAGACACTGTTGCATCCTGATTTTTGAAGCGTAACAAAAGGGCAACGTGGTAGTAATAATTGAAGTATTGTAGAAACTGCCACACACCTCATGAATTAAATTATAACATTCATAAAAAAAATGCTTCGTGTACCTCATGAATCTATTTGGGGTACGCAATCACGTGTGCAACAAAAAAACATGACACAGCCCTTTTTTCTTGTGGTCTGCTTTTTGTAGAGAGATAGCCCAGTGCTCAAAGACCTATGGCAAGCAAAGTAGAAGACATCACCCCTACACTTCCGGGTCCAGACTCAGGGACACCCAAGGAGAAAATTTTAACGGCCTCCATCCAAACTGCACCTCGTTACGAAGTGGGAGATCCTGTAGAATGTGAGATCACCATTACCAACAACGCCGATGAAGATTACTACCTGCTTGCCCGAGAAACTCCGCTGGAAGGCCTGAGGTCAGACATCTTCACTGTTTCCAAAGGTAGAAAGCTAATGCCCTATGACGGCATCGTGTTGAAAAGAGGCGCTCCTACTACAAGTGAGTTCACCCTCATCAAAGCGAAGTCTGAGTGGAAAGGCACAGTGGACATCTCCACAGCTTATTATTTTACATCTGCAGGTACTTACACCATGCATCTGAATATGGATGCAACATTTGGAAAGGAACGCTCCCCAGAGTCCACCCAGGTAATAGTTTCAAACACTGCAATGTTCGAACTCTTGAGAAATGGAAAGCCACCGACAAAAGGGTCTCCTGCTCGCAAGGAAAAACCACAAGTACTCCACAAAAGGAGAGCTTCTTCTGTACTACCTATATCTCCAATTCTTGCTGGTGACTATCGTAATGACGAAGATAGAAGAAAGACAAAAGATGCATACAACAAAGCCTACACAGCTATACGAAATAGCATCACCAGTGTGCAAAATGGCAGAGGTCCGTATGAAGAATGGTTTGGCAATCGAATAAGCAGGTACCTGCGCCGAGATAACACAAGGGAAGTAAGTTCCAACTATGAGAAGATGAGGAATAAGATGGAGGTAGAGGTAGTCACACTTTATGCTGAGCTTGGCACAGATTGCTTCGCATACGTTCGCCTTAGAGATTTCAACGAAGGTCTCCCAACAATCTATTTATGCAAGCAATTCTTCATTGATAAAGATGGCAATGACACCGACATATCGGGTACTGACTCCATGATGGGTACTATTGTGCATGAAATGAGTCATGGAGCTGCTGGCATAAAACATGCAACGGTCGATGGCGTTGAAATGTATGGCCAAGATTATTGCCGATACCTTGCCAGGAATTACTCGAAAAAAGCTAGGAATAACGCAGATAACTATGAATACTTTGCTGAAGCCCAACCGCAGACACGGTCATAGAGAATCTTCAGTATACATTATAGTACTGTGAACTGTTTTATAAACTTGGTCACCTAAATGCTTGTCATTGTCATTAGTTCCAACAGCACATTCCTTGTATCTATTCCTGCCCCCCAATAATTTTGTCCAATATCAAACTTGTTCTTTACCTCCCTCTCAAACATATTTCTTGTGCCCCCCACCCCCAATCCAAAATCCGTCCTAGCCAGGAGGCTAGCTAATCACCCCTGTCTTCCCAATTCAAGTCAGAGAGAAACTTATTATATTGTCACGTGATAATTATCATGTTTCATTGTGATACACAATGAATATCATTACACATCCCTCTCCTTAAGAGGCTAATTCGATCTCCTTCATTACTGCATAGTTCAGGAATGGGGAGTTCAGAATGATGGTGAACACATATAGGAAGATCACCTCCGACCCTTGGGTCCTTGAAGCAGTTTACGGCTACAAACTGGAGCTAACCCAACCTCCATACCAGCCACATCGACCAGTATCAATGGCCAACAAGGAGACATCTCAGATGATTTTGAAGGAGGTACAGTTGTTGCTAGAGAAAGATTCCATCAGGGGAAGTGGTCAATGGCAGGAGGGACATATCGGGTACTGACTCCATGATGGGTACTATTGTGCATGAAATGAGTCATGGAGCTGCTGGCATAAAAGATGTAAAGGTCAATGGCGTTGAAATGTATGGCCAAGATAATTGCCGATACCTTGCCAGGAATGACTCGAAAAAAGCTAGGAATAACGCAGATAACTATGAACACTTTGCTGAAGCCTAACAGCAGACACGGTCATAGAGAATCTTCAGTACACATTATAGTGCTGTGAACTATTTTATAAACTTAAACGCTTGTCATTGTCATTCATTGCAACAGCACATTCCTTGTATCTATGCAGCACATTCCTGGGGGCATGTGCCCCCCAATAATTTTGTCCAATATCAAACTTGTTCTTTGCCCAAACATATTTCTTGTGCCCCCCCCACCACCACCAATCCAAAATCCGTCCTACACCTAGCCAGGAGGCTAGCTAATCACCCCTGTCTTCCCAATTCAAGTCAGAGAGAAACTTATTATATTGTCACGTGATATCATGTTACATTGTGATACACAATGAATATCGTTACACATTCCCCTCCTTAAGAGGCTAGTTCGACACTACATAGTTCAGGAATGGGGAGTTTAGAATGATGGTGAACACATATGGGAAGATCACCTACGACCCTTGGGTCCTGGAAGCAATTCAGGGCTACAAACTGGAGCTAACCCAACCTCCATACCAGCCACATCAACCAGTACCAACGGCCAACAAGGAGACATCTCAGATGATTTCGAAGGAGGTACAGTTGTTGCTAGAGAAAGAGTCCATCAGGGGAAGTGGTCAATGGCAGGAGGGAAGGTTTCTTCTCCAGGATTTTTCCCGTTCCCAAGAAGGAAGGGAGGGTCAGACCAGTTATCAACCTCAAGCCTCTAAACAACCATCTAGTTTCATCAGGAGTAGGGGAGTGAGATGTGTTATCTACCTGGACGATCTGTTAATATCACACCAGGTCAAGGAGTCCCTCAAGAATCAAACCTTCCAAGACATCGGGCTCTAAAGAAAGCAGGCAACAATACAGAGATAACAAGTTAGTCTTTTAAAAAGACTAGGAATGCCTCGGCACAAGTGCAACCTAACTTATTTGAATATGACAGTGGTGAGACAAGTAAAAGGTGTACACTGAGATCAGAGTCCAATTAGTCTGGCTGAACACTTGCATAAATAATGAAAAGTGCAGGGGTTTGTGGGGTCAAATGTTTCTACAAATGTTGCCAATGCGCACTGAGCAACATGGCTTATTGGAGTAACTGATTAGTCAGCTAGCATTCTTGTTGTTCAACCTGCCGTTGAATGGTTATTCCACGCATAGCTTGATTGAAGTATGTGTACTGGATTCTCTCATTGTTCGGAAGCCTCAAAGTCTTAGTTCTGAAATTCTCCTTCACCATGGCTCTCTCTTTGGCACTTCAAACGATCACTAGTTCGCAATCTCTGTTGTTTTTGTCTTTAGTCAGTTCTCTGCATGTCATAATGGGCTTGATTTGTTGGCAAAGACGGCCAAGAAGCATCAGCACTTCCGCGTAGTGACTGCGAGCCTGAGCCTGAGTGAGTCTGTCCGTTTAGTATGGTGGCTTTTTAGGGCCACTTCCTTCTATTTCATTTCCATGTACTTCCATTCCATTTCCATCCTACTTCCATCCTAACGTAAGCCGCCTATTATCGACCGGGACAGGCTATCTTCACTTCGATTGATGAGGCCACACCCCCTAGTCATGTGACCGTACTGTATGCCATCATGCGCGCATGTACGCGAGCTAGCGCGCAAGCGCTTAATTTTTTTAATTCGAAATAAGATCAAAATGTGTGCTGTTACTGTGAAGCAGTTCAATGCAGTAGTTTGGAGGTCGAGGTAGTAAATCCAGATCCTTATTTCTTAAAAGGAAGCTGGTATTTATTTCCAGTGGTTTAAATAACTGCCAATAATATTCATCACCAGATTCAATGTGTACAGGCGAATTGGAATATGCAGTACAGATGCCATCGCATAGATTTCCACATGAGTCCCCCAAGTATACTCCATCTGCATCTTTCGTACATGTTCAGTTATGGACTTCCCTGTTAGAGGTGGAGTCAAATAACAGTTGAAAACATTAACATTCCATTTGATCACATCAGTGAGAAGTGTGCGTATCTTCAAATGATGTGTTTCAATCGAGAAAAGTTCCTTGGAAAAGGAACGAAATAAGCAGTTACCATCACCTAGAGTCGAGTGTATTTTTCGACCAATAGAGAGAAGAAATCGGATAGGAGCTGTTTGGCATGTTGGTTCTGCCAGTTTCCTTTCCAAAAAGTTTTTTTCTGTTACTTTTATATCAAAGAGGACTTGTGCTACTTGAATTTTATAGCAAAGCACTGATGTGGGAGGTAGTACGTCTAGAGTCCTATATGTGTTAGGTTCACATTAGCCATAGAGTACTATCGTGACACAAATTTTAACTCACTTCCTCAGACGCCTTCGCTTAACACAGCACTGCTTCTTTGTCCCCCGTCCACCATATTTTACCATATCCTTACAGTTTGAACACTGTTTGCAATCATCACATAGACATGCTGTACACTCTCCACATCTCCGTTTACGTCCTGTTAATAACCACATGGAATGCATTATAAATATTTACTTAATCACACTTGCTTACCCTTAATTCTGGCTGGCTTTTGGTCACCAACCTACATACAATAACAATATTTAACACAACCAAGATATATACTATAAAAATTACCTCTTGTGGATGGAAGTTCTCTTTTGATGGCAGTGGTGGATGCAAAGTTTCTTTTGGTAGAATTGGTTGAGGCAAATTCTCCTTTGCTGCCTAAAATTAATACATAACGCATAATAGCTAATTATGCAGCAGAGATAATACTACTAATTTGCCTTTCGTAATGAGAATGCTTTTCTTCCGACACGGTTTCTGAAGGCACTGTCCAATCTTTTAGGACCTCTCTTAGCTCGAAGTTGTAATGATTCATATTTACGTGTAATATTCTTTGCTCCGTTTGTCTGAGATTCCAATCTTGTTCTCTGAGCTATTGCTGGTCTCACAATGATACCCTCTGATGCAGGTATGCATTTCTTGAATTGATAAAGAGCTTCATTTAATTTACAGTCAAGATCACTGAGTGCATCGCCATTATCACAAGCATATGTGAGAGTTTCTATGATCTTCAATGTCTCACGTGTCTTCAAACCTTCTGTGAAGGCATTTTTCATCTTCTTCTAATACCAGAGGATATGATTTAAAAATAGATGCATGAATACATTTGGACTATTACTATGCATGGGATTTCAAGTCAGTATATCAAAATTAGCTAAAAAGTATCCGATGTCTACTATAGCTACTAACTCCCCATTAACAGTTTAGATATCACATCTACTTACCTTTTTTGGAAGGAAATCTAATGCAGGTTTCTTGGTAGGAGCATTAGAAAGTATAGGGAAGCTGTCGTTTGCAGGATCTGATAAAGATGGATGATGAGACCAAATTGCTTTACTGTCCATGCTGATATATGAACTCTCCAAGTATTCAATAGGAAGATTATTCCATGACCATGACTCCCTATGTTGGAATATTGCGAAGAAGTGCTTACAAGGTATGTGATGAGTACGCCAATCAACACATGTACAATAAGGCATGTTATCCTTTGAAGTAGTTCCAAAGTTGACTGTATACACTTTTCCTTTTTGACTGTGCACAGAGAATACTCCTTGCTGAATATCGACATCTTCGATATCTTCTGATGTAAATTTATTGCTGCTTCCTTTCCTATCCAGACAGTGAAGAATGATTTTACGTGGACGGCCTTGAAGAAAAGAAGGGGTATTATCATTATAAGATCTGTAGTGAGAAGATTGTTGAAAGTTTTGAAATATATACTTTCTATGTGCATCTGGTAAATATTCTTCAACAAGGATGGTGGTGATATTTGATAATGTCATTGTCTTCTTTTTAGGAAGATAGCTGTACTTTAAAACTTTATTTTGGGATTCCGTTCCGTTGTTTGTGTTGACAGCAGCATGATATTCTGTCCCTATAAGCTCTTGCCCATAGCTGGATAGCATACATGTATACATGAAATGAAATAGCATGCATGCAAATTTTATAGCCTACTTAATTATAATTATGAGGCCTACAATCATCGGGCTCTAGCAAAACAGACCACTCATGATTATGAATTAACCCTATACATAGTTATCATAATTATTGGTATCTGATTACCTGGGGTTTTGGCAACCACATGTTGAGTAACCAATTTTTCACTTGAGGATTGTCTACCCACGTATCATTTTCTTTGAGCTTTTTGACAGCTGCCTTATAGTGATGATCAAATGGTAATTTCTCGTCTTCTTCGGCTGGAGGTGCCCATGCACATGCTCGAAGAACTTCAAGAAGCTTATCAGCTTCATCATTAGACACTCCATGCTTATGATCCTTCATCCATCTCTCCTATGCTTGTTCTCGGTGAAAGTCACATAGGTACACTTTTACAGCTGGAAATGAAGCCTGTAAAGCTGAAATCTCGGAATCAGAATAATCACACATAAAATGTGATGGCTTCCATAAAGGATTCCACTTTTTAAGTACCTTCAATGCCTCTTCGATATGAACAGATGTCTCAAATTGAACTATGAAATCAGCTGTAATACTGTACCCTACATTTGTTTTGACACAAACGAAAAATAGTGGTAGCTCATACTTGGTTGTTTTGTACGTGGCATCTATTAAACTGATTGTATTTCCATACTTTGACAACAGATCCTGTTGCCACTTCTCTTGGTGGATATATAGAAAGCTTTGCTCAAACTCACTGGTTTCATCTTCCCGCTTTACTATTTCACACAATTTCTTCTTGAACGGCCGAAAGAAAAATGAAGTACTAGGTGATGATTCTTCCCATTGTTTAATCTTAAGTCGGAGGTTCTCCTGATCAAACTTGGACAACTGCAACTGAGATTTTGCTCGATTAATATGATTTTTAATGTCATTGTTTGAAGGATGATGAGCACGATCGTTTGGATCAGGGGGGCTTCCATGACAAAGATCATACTTGACATAATGATCGAGGGCACGTTTCATTTCACATACGTACACTTATAACTCCTTCACTAACCAGCTGATGAATCTTCTCAACCAATTTAGGATGTACCTTTTGAGCCATTCCAAATATCCCTCCAGTAGGGTGAATGGAATGGTGAGCTTGAGCAGTAGGTAAGGAAACATAATACTTCCGCACACTTTTAGCTAATCCTTTTTCAATATCACCTCGAAGAAGTTTAAGGTTTTCTTCCTTTAGAATTCGTAGCTTCCATTTGGATAGTGTATTGGCAACTCCATCTTTAATTGAATAATCTGGATAAATAATATATTCCCTGATATGAATAGAAGCCTTACAACCTTGTTTTCTGGTTCCTTGAGTTCGTAATCGGGGAAGTTTTATTTTCTTTTTCTGCACAATTATCAGATTTTTTTTTCTTTTTATAGTAGAGCTTTCCATATTGACAATCCAGATCTCGCTTGTATCCAATTTGGAAAGGGGTATTGTTGAAATTAATGACAGTACCAGCTGCACTGTGCTTTCAATATATAGGACATAATTTTCCTGTTGAGGTCTGTAGATAAACACAGTAATAACAGATTTTTCTCCCACACCTGTATTATCATTATACTGAAATACTTACTAATCCTGCTCCTGCTAGATCTTACTAGCAAGGGCTATGAAAAGCTAGCTATTTAACCTCTTGATCATTGATAATGACTTTGTCAGCTGCAATTCCTCCACTTGAATTCCTCGTGCCATAAAATGTTACGGTCTGCTTACGATGCTGTTCTAGTGTGGCTTCAATATCATCCACAAAACCATTGTAGTAAAGCCCTGACTTCTTCAATCCATCGGTCCAGCTGCTGGCCATTTTTGCGAGCGGGTGCACGCACGTGATAAGCTATGACATCACCACACTGATCTAAGTGAAAGTAGCCCATCCCATCTCCCCATATCTATCTCACGCTGACTCGTGTAATTGGCGAGCGAAGCGAGCCTCTCTCTGGTCATGTCAACGGGAGCTCGAGATATATATTTATATATTTATATATATATACGTACGTACGTCAATAGCTTTGACCCCACAAATGAAATATGCCCATAGCACTTAGAACAAACAGCTAGAGCTTATTGCTTTCTACAGCATTTTGTCATAGAGGCGCTAAGTGGATTGTAGGCGCTTGGCTTTCTAAGTGCTTGTGGTAAGCATTATACAGCCTCCTATGTATGCAGCTAGAATATCTTAGTAAGTCAAAGTACAAATGACTTTCACCAACTGCTTCGCTCGCCGATTGAATATGTTACACGAACATACCCTAGTAAGTCTTATTGGCGAGCGAAGCGAGCCACTCTCTGGTCATGTCAACGGGAGCTCGAGATATATATTTATTTATTCTTACAGACCACGCCCACTAGTACATTTTCCCCATAGACCAGCCGTTGAATAAATCCTCATATTCAACGGTTATATTCAACGGTATACTACGCATGCGCAGACTAGCCTAGTAATACGCATGCGCACGTTCGTTTGACCTTTGACCCCACAAATGAAACATGCCCATAGCACTTAGAACAAACAGCTTGAGCTTATTGTTTTCTACAGCATTTTGTCATAGAGGTGCTAAGTGGATTGTAGGCGCTTGGCTTTCTAAGTGCTTGTGGTAAGCATTATACAGCCTCCTATGTATGCAGCTGCAATATCTTAGTAAGTCAAAGTACAAATGACTTTCACCAACTGCTTCGCTCGCTGATTGAATATGTTACACGAACCATAGATATAAGAGGTTTTACGGGATTGGAAACGCCCAATGAACTGCACAACCGTGGCGCGTTGACAGATGCGCACGCGCATGCAGCATTAATTATATTAATCGTTGTGAAAAGAGATCAATATTCACTCCTTTCAAGGCAGTTAAAGTGATATTCTGCCCCTACAGTTCACAGAATAGTACAAGTAAGCTAAGGGGAAGGTATTGAAGAAGTGAAGAGTCAGAGAGTTGAAGTTGGAGAGTCTGAGGAAGGAAGTTATTAATTATTCATAACTTTTTTCCTTGTAATTATAACTATGAGTACCTATCATTGCTCATTATACATTAATTTTATGTGATTGATTTGAAAGAAAGGCCAGAATGACTTTTGGTATTAAAATTAGACATAAATTCATTATTATTATAGCTAGATAATTTTGCCCCAAAGTTATCCGCCAGTTTCTGCTCAGTTCTCCCTCATCAACATTATTGCAATACTTCCGCTGTTGGGTTTTGACACCATCCACCTCAAGAATTCGGCTCAGTCAGCTGTCCTGTGGACCCTATGGATATTAGGGGGGAAATATAGTAAGCTTGCCATCTCCATAGGATGACTATTGTATAGAAAACGAATGCACCAATTCCATTTACTGTTCTATCCTTTCCCTGAAATAACTAATACAGTTTCAATATTGTTAATCTATTTCTTGGGAGAGGGATTACATTTTTAACACCACTTGCAAATGCTAGAGACAATAATATATGTCAGCTAATACAAAAACCAACATTACTATTCCATGTAGCTAAAGTTTACATGCCTTTTGATCAGAAAATGGGCAACAGCAATTGATTCCATCAAGCGTGAGAGGGATTACAGTCCCATTAACCACTACAGTAGTATTTGTAGGAATAAACTTGAAAATCTGAGCTGAAATTTATTTCATACAGTAAATCTATGCCCTAGTGTATTATAGTATCATTGGCATAAGTCTTACCTCACGGATCTTGTCAGAACAGCAACTTTGACAAAAGTGCTATGTCATTCAGCTGTCAACGCGCCTCGGTTGTTAGTTGCTAACGAGAGCACGTGATCCGTTTCCAATCCCGTAAACATCTTATATCTATGCACAGACAAACAAATACGCATGCGCACGTTCGTTTGACCTTTGACCCCACAAATGAAACATGCCCATAGCACTTAGAGCAAACAGCTTGAGCTTATTGTTTTCTACAGCATTTTGTCATAGAGGTGCTAAATGTTACACGAACATACCCTAGTCATAAGTGAGGGAGGAGCACATTGAAATGACCACTGGCTGCTTGCTCGCCCAACTAATGCTATACGAGCATCTCTAGTATATACAAGTGAGCACAAAAAATTTCTTCTAAATAAAAGGTTAAGTAGGGATAGCTTAAAATCTAGCTGGGTTATAATAATGTACTTGCAGCCTTGTATGAAAACAATCCCTACATTTACATCCACTACCTATAGCTAGCTATGGCAGTTGTAAAAGTAGGGATTGTTTTCATACAAGGCTGCAAGTACATTATTATAACCCAGCTAGATTTTAAGCTATCCCTACTCAACCTTTTATTTAGAAGAAATTTTTTGTGCTCACTTGTTTCCATCCTTTTTTCTTATTGCTTGAAGTTGAATGTAAGTTTGTGTATGTAAAGAATTGAATGGCAGTCTAGTGACTGTCACTTCAACTGAGAGCATGCATGCAGTGATTATTAATTTGACACAAGTCTACATAAACCTTACACAGTCTCTGGTTGAAGAATTTGTTTAGCTTAGTATTTAAGTTTTGTCTATTATTTAATATTAAACTTTACAGCAACAGCAATGTAAAGCTAAATGACATGTGCCTGGCATGGTGAAGTGAGCTGACTACACTACAGCCAAGTACTGGCTATAATACTGCTATAAGATGAGCATCTGTGCTGTAATTCAGCAAGGAGGACTGGAACATCATCAGATAAGAATAAAAATTAGCTAGCTAAACGAGCTTACGTGGCTCCGCCCATAAGCCCCGCCCCCTACCGACGTGCTTCAAAATGGCGTAGAAAGATTAGCTAGTGTTCCGAGTGCTCGAATAGTGAAGTAGAGCCTTAGTCAAAACTAATAGCAAAAGATCAGCCTCTAGGTGCCGCTCTAACAGATGGCCAAAGCAGAATTTTGATGACTATAGCCAGCAAGCCGGTACGTCGATCTTATTATTATCCTTATTATTACAAGTGAGCACAAAAAATTTCTTTAAGGTTAAGTAGGGATAGCCTAAAATCTAGCTGGGCTATATAAATGTACTGCAGCCTAGCTCGTATGAAAACAATCCCTACATTTACATCCACTACCTATAGCTAGCTACGGCAGTTGTAAAAGTAGGGATTGTTTTCATACGAGCTAGGCTGCAGTACATTTATATAGCCCAGCTAGATTTTAGGCTATCCCTACTTAACCTTTTTTTATTTTGAAGAAATTTTTTGTGCTCACTTGTTTCCATCCTTTTTCTTAGTGCTTGCATTGACCGTCACTTCAACTGAGAGTATGCAGTGATGAAGCTACAGTACAGTACAAAGCCAGCTCTACATAAACCTTATCTTTTTCTTTTGTAGGGTCACTGGCTGAAGAATTTGTTTAGCTATTCAGTTTTGTCTGTTAGCTATTAAATTTAATATCAGCAATAGCAATGTAAATGAGCATGGTGACTACACTACAGCCAAGTATTGGCTATATAATACTACTATAATTACTGTAATTCAGCAAGGAGTGACTGGAACATCATCAGATAAGAATGAATAGATAGCTAAACGATTAAACTGAAGACCTAGCTAAGCTTAGCCAAGGGCGTATCGACCCGCCGAAGGCGGGGAGAGGGCATGCAACTCCTATACAGGCTGTATAGCCACCGAAATGCTGGAGGTTACTAAAAATAGATTGCGGTTTGGCGTCACATTTCATCACTAGTACATGCATAGTATAGTATAGTATACCGCACACGCGCGCGCAAACAGCTAGCCGGCCGGCCGGCTTTCAACTCCAAAGCCACAGTCCTTTGAAAGCATGCATGGCTGAGGCAAATTTCGAATTAGACCAGGAATTGATAACTGAAAGATTGAGCTTAACGAGCCTACTTCCGCCGTTGAGGCTACAGCTGGAGAAGCAAACTTAGTCAGCAACTTCTGACGAACAGATTGAAGTACAAATAGGTTCTACAGTCCTTCTACTTCTTCAACACATTCCTTGCGGAGTTCTGGTGACTCCATCTCGATCTGTAGGGCTATACTATAGTACTTGTAGTGCTAGCTGGTGTAGCTACGTCATATGATAATAGTCAGCTGATTTAATTCATGAGCTCACCACGCGTCATCGCATGCGCGCGTATAGCGCACCGAAATCTATTTTTAGTAACCTGCAGCATTTCGGTGGCTATACAGCCTGTATGGGAGTTGCATGCCCTCTCCCCGCCTTCGGCGGGTCGATACGCCCTTGGCTTAGCTAGCTAAACTTAAGAAGCTTACGTGGCTCCGCCCATAACCCCGCCCCCTACCGACGTGCGCTTCAAAATGGCGTAGAAAGAATTAGCTAGTGCCGAGTGCTATCGAATAGTGAAGTAGAGCCTTAGTCAAAATTAATAGCAAAAGATCAGCCTCTAGGTGCCGCTCTAACAGATGGCCAAAGTAGAATTTTGATGACTATAGCCAGTAAGTCGGGGCGTTGATCTTATATTTATTATCCTTATTATTATTATTATTATTACAAGTGAATGCAAAAAATTTCTTCTAAATAAAAAGGTTAAGTAGGGATAGCTTAAAATCTAGCTGGGCTATATAATGTACTGCAGCCTCATAATCCTACATTTACATCCACTACCTATAGCTAGCTATGGCAGTTGTAAAAGTAGGGATTGTTTTCATATGAGGCTGCAGTACATTATATAGCCCAGCTAGATTTTAAGCTATCCCTACTTAACCTTTTTATTTAGAAGAAATGTTTTGCATTCACTTGTTTCTATCCTTTTTTCTTAGTGCTTGAAGTTGAATGTAAGTTGTGTATGTAAAGAATTGAGTGGCAGTATTGACTGTCACTTCAACTGAGAGTATGCATGCAGTGATTATTAATTTGACACGAGTCTACAGTACAAAGCCAGCTCTACATAAACTTATCTTTTTCTTTTGTAGGTACATACACAGTCTCTGGTTGAAGAATTTGTTTAGCTATTTAAGTTTTGTCTATTATTTAATATAAAACTTTACAGCAACAGCAATGTAGCTTAATGACATGTGCATGGCATGGTGAAGTGAGCTGACTACACTACAGCCAAGTACTGGCTATAATACTACTATAAGATGAGCATCTGTACTGCAATTCAGCAAGGAGTGACTGGAACATCATCAGATAAGAATAATAGCTAGCTAAACCATAGATATACTAGACTACGTACACAGGATTGGAAACAGGTCACGTGCGCCCATAACGACAATACTGACAATCCGTGTAGGCAGCTGTTCGTGCTAAATTGCCCCAAACAAACAGGGGAGGAGAAGTAGTGTGCCAAATATCTGCTAAACTATAGCCAATTGGTAAGTTCAAAGAATGCAAAGAGTGGGCTAGTATAGTGCTAAACAAGCATGGTTCTTAAAAAGGCTGGTTTCTCAAGTGTTAGAGGGTATAATTGCGAGTAACAATGGTAGTTCGACTTTGTGGACCTCTGGAGCTTGGATGTTAAAAGTATAGTCTCTTTTTCCCCACTAATCTGTTAGGTAGTGATCATTTATATGTACATATGTACTTTTTAAAGGTGCCTGTAAAAAAATCATGTCGATGTTACTGTTTCTTCAGATTACCCATGGCTGGCTGTCAAGAAAAGCTATAGTAAAGAAGGATACTATAATGTAGCAACTAATACTGTCACTTTACACATATTTCCTTTCATGTTATAATAAAAAAAAAATAATAACAAGTACTGATAGTGCACTGCTGAACATCCAATTCATTGAGAGATTTGTTGTGATATACTTGTTTTGAGGGATCAAGATGAAGAGTAAAGCTGCCCCAGTGTATCCTTTCCTGCCCCTGATACAAGAAGGTATCTCATCTCCTCATATAAGAACAACAACATAGTGAAATGGCTTCTTAAACCATCAATGGCAAATGGCATGCCATCTCCAGCCCTGCACAAAATTAAAACTACTTGAGTACATATGGTCAACTAGTATCTTTCATTTTATACCAAAAGTAAGGCAGCTAGACTTCTATTTTAGTAGTAGGAGTGCCATAAAACTTTTCAGTCACCTGTTTCCACGTTTTTCTTCCATAGCAACAGTAAATAGACTAAACTGACATGATAAACTACTACAGCTATAGGTCATTGAGCCTTTTCACTTATAATCATAATTATTGCTGCGCAAAATACCTTGCCTTTCACCCTCTTTCTTATTTTGTATAAGATTTCTCTGTTCGCCAGGTACCTACACGGATGGTCTATAAATTCTACGCGCGCATGCCCTGTTTCCAATCCTGTGTACGTAGTCTAGTATATCTATGGCTCAACCAAAAAAAAATTTTTTTTTCTAAGAATTTTTTTTTACCTCAAATATATCTTAGATCTTTGGTCTACTTCCATGCCAAGTTTGAAGAGTCAGAAACCATTAGAAGTAGGCAAGCGCGCTGTTAGAAGTTTCTTCAAAAACTTACCAAGCGTAAACGGACTCTACGTTACAATTTACGGCTTACGTAAACCTAGTAGTGCGCGGTTAATCTGGGACTTTCCCTTATTTAATTTTTTGTTACCACAGTAACCACAAGTATTGAATTTCAATGGCTAAGTATTGTGCTAGTGAAGCAGCAACAGCTATCAATCAGCTTCTGCAACTCTCTGAAGATGATCAGGAGTCTATGATGGAGGTCATCAGTGACTTCTTTGACCCTTCTTGCAGAGATGATGAGGAGCAGCTGGATGATGTCAATGACGATTTTGGAATCTCCGAACCTGAAGAGAGAGGTTTATTGCATTTAAGACTTAAATAAGACTTAAAAATGATTTAAATTGATTGTAGCTGGATATGTTTAAGTTAGAAAATTTTACGGCATTCATACGAGCAAAAGGAGAACAACAAAGTTAAGCTCACTGCTAAGAAAACTTATGCAACACCATTAATGGCTTTAGTGCTCTTTAGTGCTCATTATAACAAGAGTGATACTGAATTTTTTTTTGAGATAGGATGTTAGGTGTGCATCATTAAGAAAGGGATCATAGAAGTAATGTTAGATACAACGGATGAATAATTAAATAGATTACACAATACAAAGGATAAGTGTGCACTGTAAAGAAAGGGGTAGCTGTTAAGTGTGCATTATTAAGAAAGGGATCTAAGTTAGTGCAATGAACGAATAATTAAATTGTAGTACAACAAAGGGTAGTTATGATAAGTAAACTATCTTACATAGGTACATTTTACCTCCACAATAGTGGTGCACATTTGGTGGATGATGGTGTGCATGGTGATCTTGGGAGGTTTGATGACTGGTTGGGAGAGAATGGTGAGGTTGGAGTGGCTTGTACAGAGGGAGGGAGTAGTAGCGGTATAGAGGTGGAAAGTGGTAGAGGTGCATGTGATATGAATGGAGGAGATGGTGACGAGTATGTAGAGTTGAGCACTGAGGAGTTGGTTGAGGAGGCAATGAGGCGTGTGGACTTTGGTGGTGAGGTGAAATTTGAGCTGATGCCGGGTGAGATGAAGGAAGATTTGTTTGTGGGGCAGTTCATGGAGGGGGGTGTGGATGTGTGTGGAAAGGAGATCAGCTCATTACAAAAGAACACGACATCAATAAGTGAGGTACCTAACTTTACAATAAAGTTCTTACCCCATGTGTTCTTGATCCTTTCTCATGGTAGATTACAAGGTTACAAGCTAAAAAGCATAACATACAAGGTATCTTACAGCTTCAGCTCAACAAAGTAACTCACCTAATTGTAGTGCTTCATCCTCTCTGCTTCAGAATAGCCTATTTTTAAGGTTATAGAAGCGCTAGAGACAAGCGAAATAGCAGTTACTTGGTAAGCTTCATAAACAGTTAAACTTCAATACTGCCCTTTAAAAAATTACCTCTTGTATTCTTCCAGTAGTAGTTCATTTCCAGACTTAGTCAGTTGCTAGAGGTAGGGTTACATGAATGACTAAACACATACAAAAGAAAGCTTCCTTCTCCTTCCTTTCTTGCTACCACGCGGTTACATTTAAATCAATGATGTAATCCATAACGCGGAACTACGTGAAAGATTACGGACCAAGACTAAAGAAGAGGAAATGAAGTAATCAATGATTTAACTTCCTCCTGAGGCAAAGAATTCAGCGCGCGTGTAACTTAGTGATCGTTTAGAATTTGGCTTCGGGCCTAGTACCAATCTACTCCCCGAGGTATGAACTACCACGCTATGTAAATAACTCAATTTTAAATTTTTGCGCGATATTCCCCTTTTTTCCAAATCCTGTCACATATGGTCAACTAGTATCTTTCATTTTATACCAAAAGTAAGGCAGCTAGACTTCTATTTTAGTAGTAGGAGTGCCACAAAACTTTTCAGTCACCTGTTTCCACGTTTTTCTTCCATAGCAACAGTAAATAGACTAAACTGACATGATAAACTACTACAGCTATAGGTCATTGAGCCTTTTCACTTATAATCATAATTATTGCTGCGCTAAATACCTTGCCTTTCATCCTCTTTCTTATTTTGTGTAAGATTTCTCTGTTCGCCAGGTACCTACACGGATGGTCTATAAATTCTACGCGCGCATGCCCTGTTTCCAATCCTGTGTACGTAGTCTAGCATATCTATGGCTAAACGAAGACCTAGCTAAGCTTACGTGGCTCCGCCCATAAGCCCCGCCCCCTACCAACGTGCGCTTCAAAATGGCGTCGAAAGATTAGCTAGTGTTCCGAGTGCTCGAATAGTGAAGTAGAGCCTTAGTCAAAACTAATAGCAAAAGATCAGCCTCTAGGTGCCGCTCTAACAGATGGCCAAAGCAGAATTTTGATGACTATAGCCAGTAAGCCGGTACGTCGATCTGATTATTATTATTATTATTATCAGAGAGTGCGGTAGCACTCTCTATATATGTAGGGATGACTCGGACGGCCGCGCGCGCCGCCTATAGACTAATACTAAAGTGAAATTCTAGTTCTCCCACTTAGACCTAACAAAAGCTACTGTGAATGATTATCCAGCCTACTAGAGCCTACTACAATGTGCAGACCAAGTTTCAGGACCAGGGAGCTTACCGTTTCAGAAATACGGCAAGCAGGTAAATCGCTATATTCTTCTTCTTCTCTATTATTATTATTATTATTATTATTATTATTATTATTATTATTATTATTCTTAGACAACCATATCTCTCGAACCACTCAAGCTACAGCCATGATTTCTGGACAAATCCACTCCAAATTCTACCAACTACGATCTTTTCTACTCGTTGATCCTCGAAAGAGTCGATGAAAAAGGAGACACTATGGAGCACAGCACTCGACTAATTCAATTAGGAAGCCATCTTTTCTATAATACGCATGCGCATGTATTTGAATATCCAATTATTCGAAATCATAATATTACTCAGCTGTCTCTAGCTAGCTAGCTAGCTAGCTCTAGCTGATGATAGACTACTGTATCGATTCGGGGATTTAGATTCACCACGGTAGACTCTATTTCAGCATCTTCGACCTCCAAGTATGGCTCAACAACACAACACCTTGACTCGATAAATGATTGGGCTGGTATGCTATTGGAGAACTTCTTTCATCTGTCCCTACATACACATAGAAGAATGAACTCTAATCATAGCTAAAACCATAAAAGAGAGGAAAAAAGACCAGGAACAAGTAAGGGAAAAAGCATTTCGTGAAATGAAAAAAAGATGTAGGGATGACCACTGCTCAAAAAAGTAAGGAAACAAGAAGGATGGAAATGGGATCAATCTTTGTTCTGTATATCCAGCCAACAATCCCTACATATACGTCAGGTAACTTCAGATTATAGTGTAGTAATGTGTGTATATGTAGGGATTGTTGGCTGGATATACAGAACAAAGATTGATCCCATTTCCATCCTTCTTGTTTCCTTACTTTTTTGAGCAGTGGTCATCCCTACATCTTTTTTTCATTTCACGAAATGCTTTTTCCCTTACTTGTTATTATTACAAGTGAGCGCAAAAAATTCCTTCTGAATAAAAAGGTTAAGTAGGGATGGCCTAAAATCTAGCTGGGCTGTATAATGTACTGCAGCCTCATATGAAAACAATCCCTACATTTACATCCACTACCCATAGCTAGCTATGGGCCGTTGTAAAAGTAGAGATTGTTTTCATATGAGGCTGCAGTACATTATACAGCCCAGCTAGATTTTAGGCCATCCCTACTTAACCTTTTTATTCAGAAGGAATTTTTTGCGCTCACTTGTTTCTATTCTTTTTCTTAGTGCTTGAAGTTGACATACAGTCTCTGGAAGAATTTATTTAGTTTTATCTAACAACAGCAATGTAAATGACATGTACATGGCATAGTGAAGTGAGCTGACTACACTACAGCCAAGTATTATAATAGTACTATAGGATGAGCATCTATACTGCCATGTAGCAAGGAGTGTCAGGAACATCATCAGATAAGAATAAATAGCGTTAGCTACTGAACTGATTAGGCTGTACTGTACACGTGCACTTTAACGTGGCCCCGCCCATAAGCCCCGCCCCCTACCGACGTGCGCTTCAAAATGACGTCGAAAGATTAGCTAGTGTTCCGAGTGCTCGAATAGTGAAGTAGAGCCTTAGTCAAAACTAATAGCAAAGATCAGCCTCTAGGTGCCGCTCTAACAGATGGCCAAAGCAGAATTTTGATGACTATAGCCAGTAAGTCGGTACGTCGATCTTATTATTATCCTTATTATTATTATTATAAAGAAATAGAACAAAAGTCAATTTTAGACATCGTTTTTTTCTTATGTTAGCGAATGAATTTTTGGTTTTGGAACATTCTCCTCTCTTCTTTGTAGATGTAGTAATTCACTGTAGCCTTCTGAAAACCTGTAGAGTAAGGGTAGAAGAGAAAGAAGAGTTTTTAGTTATACAGTCTTATGACCTTTGACCCGCCATCCCTACTTAGAGAGTGCTAGCGCACTCTCTGATTATAAAGAAAAAGAACAAAAGTCAATTTTAGACATCGTTTTTTTCTTATGTTAGCGAATGAATTTTTGGTTTTGGAATATTCTCCTCTCTTCTTTGTAGATGTAATAATTCACTCTAGACTTCTGAGAACCTGTAGAGTAAGGGTAGAAGAGAAAGAAGAGTTTTTAGTTTATACTGTCTTATGACCTTTGACCCGCCATCCCTACTTAGAGAGTGCTAACGCACTCTCTGATTATAAAGAAAATGAACAAAAGTCAATTTTAGAACTCGTTTTTTTCTTATGTTAGCGAATGAATTTTTGATTTTTGAACACTCTCCTCTCTTCTTTGTAGAAGTAGTATCTCACTGTAGCCTTCTGAGAACCTGTAGAGCAAGGGTAGAAGAGAAAGAAGAGTTTTAGTTTATACAGTCCTATGACCTTTGACCTGCCATCCCTACTTAGAGAGTGCTAGCGCACTCTCTGATTATTATTATTATCTTATTATTTAGCTTGACAATCAGTGAAACCGTAAGAGAGAGTGACTCGTGGATGACATCCCATATTATCTCGGATGTTGCTGCTGTGGCTGCAGACCTGGATCTGTGAGTGGATTGAGGAACATGGAATATCAACAAGGTCAAGGTGATGGTTGTGTCAAGATTCAAGAATAACAAACCCCTCTCTCCACAACTCGTGCTGCAGGGTGAATCACTGGAATACATTGATCTGCTGTTGGGTGTTACCATCACAAGTGATCTTTCCTGGAGGACACACATTCTTGAGACGATTACCAAGGCCAAAGGTCTCCTTGGCAGGTACTCGGGGAGGGTGACTGATCCTTCCTCAACTTGACTATACTGCAGCTCCATGTGTCTAGGATCCTCCCCACAAATTGTATGTCGAGAAACTGGGGAATGTTCAGTCCTTTGCTGCTTGTATAGTGATGAATGATTGATCATGTGATCCAAGCTTCAGTGGTCAAGTCATAGACTTGGGAGTAGACGTTTCTTCCACCTCTGATATCCTGCAAGGATGTTCTGTTTCTTGAGCATCACTCCACTCCACTCCACTCTTTGGCACCACAAATCATATTTCCAATATGCTGTTGTGGATGCTTGGAACAATGTGTCTAATTCTATTTCTTGGACATGGCTTTTAAGCACAGGTTGAGACCACTAGCTGACTGTCAAGCTGTAATGCAAAAACCATTGGAAGATGAAAGTTGATTTTAGGAGGACACTAGCTGGACATGCCTTTAGAATAACAAATCTTAGCTAACTATGACCTAAAAAAATGAAGAAAAAAATCGGCCTTTTTATGGAACATTGTGAGTCTGGCACCCATTACCCATTTCTGATTCAAATTCCCCCACTTGCACTACTCCATAAGGAAGCCTATAGCGACAGCAAAGTACGTATATACGTGTATGTAGGTATGCATTCCCTTGTACTAGGATGGCAAAGAGGAGAAATGTTCAAGATTGTAGCTAGGCCATATAATTATAACTACGTATATGAATTATAGAAATTAGCTATGAGCTAAAGAAAGTGAATCCAACGCTCATTTTAGGTAACTTCTTGTGCAGTTGTTCATTTTCAACATTGATATTTGTACTAGCTGTAGTGAGAGCGATATATAGCTGATTTATATCCTTGCTGAGTTTCGGACCCCTCTGAGCTGTACAAACTCTGGAACACAGAAACATAAAAGTTGCCTGTGGCACTGCATGCCTATAAGGTAAAATTTATTAGCTATGTAGGAAAGCTAGGACACATGTATAATCTATGGCACAAGATATATAGCTAATTTAAATAATTTTGCATGTAGCTAACTACAGAGGAACCTCTCTATAGTGACCACCATTGGGGAATGAAGTTTCAGAGAGGTTTTTTTTTTCAAAGTAGCTATTAGCTAGCTAGCTAGCTAGCTAGCTATTTGACTAACTTTAGACACGTGGAGACCCAATTTGTTGAGTGAGTATGGCTTAATTGAGATGAGAGCCTGACCTGGTAGCATTATTGTTGAATACAAACTTAGCTACCACCAAATCTGACTCAAATCACACTGAGCTCTTAATTATCTCATTAGCAGCATCAATTGTGAGGTCATAGATGTAAATCTGAACAAAAGTGGACTAGCTACACAAATTTATACTTTTACTGTTGTCTTCTGACTCAGATAGCTTTAACCAAAGTTAGCTTGAATCAAGTTTCTCATGTGGTAGCTAGCTACACCATATACTAACATCATACACTCTTACTGTGAGAACTGCAGGATCAAACAATTACTATGTATTAATAAGGAGGTAGCTATTATGTATTTACCAGGTGTTCTAGAATCTCCAGTGTACAACTCAATAGTGATATACCTATATTAATTTTATTGGAACCACTTCATGCTATTTGTCACGTGCATTCCCTTCAAGTACACTATAATGTGGTTCACCCTATGGCTTTATATAATTATTGGTTATCTAAATTGTATTAATGTTTACATGATTAAAAGTAGCTATAGCAATAGCTACAACCTATTACGTACAAAAAAATAAGAACAATAACCCCCCCCCCCCCAAAAAAAAAAACCGGTACAAAAAAGGTGATGCTTACATTTCTTTCATGAGTGGAAAAAGAGTATATCACTTGAGAAACCCACTCATGTAGTAAATTCTAGAATAATATTAGCTATTTTATAAGTCTATAGCTAACTATGGATAGGCCTGAGGCTATTATGCCGGCATAATTTTGGGCATAATCGGTACTTCCATTCTGCTGGCATAATGCTGGCATGATGTTGGCATAATAGGTAAAATTTGAGCATAATCATGAAGACTTCTCTATGTTGAAATGGTGGAAGCAATGCTCCAGAGCTTCCATATTGGGCTGAGGCTTCACAAAAAGTCTTACTAGTTCAGCCATCTTCAGCTGCCTCTGAACGTGTATTTTCATTGTTAAAAGCTTCATTTAATGAGCAGCAAGACAGTACCCTACAACATTGCTTAGAATCATCCCTTATGCTGCAGTACAACTTGAATTGCACATGCACACACTTTCATAATACTCATTCGTCAAAAAAGGTTTTGAGCATAATTTTGAGTATAATAGGTACCTAAATGAGCATAATAGGTAAAATTTTTGGGAATTGCTCAAAAGCATAATAGGCTAAAAAAAGAGCATAATAGCCTCAGGCCTAGCTATGGAATATTCAGAATAATGTCTTTATCAGTTGCTTGCATTCAAATTCTTTGTCTTCATCAGTTGCTTGCATTCAAATTCTTTTTCCTTTAAAGTGATTTACTTCTTAGCTATTGATGTTTGTAGGCTGATCTACTGCAGTGGAATCCAAAACTTCATAGTGAACACTTCACTATACTGTCAGAATACCATAGTAATTTTTGGATACGTAGGTATAGACATGAATTGGCATGCTGGCATGACTATATATGTATGTATATAAAATAACTGAAAATGTCACTGAGCTATAATGAATAGCCAAAGTAGCTTATTTAGTTGATGGCAGATATTTAATTGGGGGGGGGGGGGGGGGGGGGTGGACACCAGGGTTTCAGTTAAGACCATCAGCTATAATGTATCCATGCATGAGACTGTCTTAAAATAAGGGGGCAATGGCCCCTGTGCCCCTCCCCCCATTCCTATGCTAGCGGAACTTTTGAAAGTAGCTGCTCAAACTGGAGGTATTATTGGCAAAAAGATATCAAGTCCCTGCATGGGATGAAAAAGAAATGCATGCATGCTAACAATGCTCTTCCTGAGTGCACATTTTACTAAAAAAAAATTTTTTTTATGAAGAGAAGATTGAGATACTCAAAATAGCTATGAGCTAATATTAATGTGAAACAGAGGAGAGACATAACGTTTGAAGGCAATGAAAATTAACAAAATTTATTAAATTCCTAAAAATTAAAAAAATTTCACTCTCTTAAAAAACAATAAAAGCAATAGGAGTCGAACCTATACAATTTTGAACCTAAACCAAACACGTTTACCTTTTCGTCATACCTTAAATAATTTCCCTTACAGAGTTTGAATTTAGTGCCTGGAGTGGCAGCTTGTTCCACAAATGGATTGAGCTTGGCATAAAAGTTGACTGGAAATGCAACAAACTTTGCTAGTGGCTCACGTAAAAAAGGATGATGCACGGGTTCTCCATGATGTGGTTTTGGAGTAAATACATTGGGAGGAAAGTCTAGTCTTTTCTGGAGGATGTTGTGGAGGCATAACATCTCGAGAAATGATCTGTGTGGGAAGGCCAGCAATATCCTCATAGTTACCGCCCCATTGTTTAGTGCATAATTTCAAGGCAAACTTTTGAATTGACTCTAATTGGTGGATATCTTTAGATAGGTAAGGGTCCCAGACCTGAGCAGCATATTCAAGATGTGGACGGATTTGGGTTTTGTAAATTTCAAGCAGAGAGTCTGGTTCTGACACAGCATAGAATCTTCCATACAGTACTCCTAACAGCTTCCTATTTTTAGTACTGATGAAATCTACATGAGGAGACCATGACAGGTCGGATGAATTATATACACCCAAGTATTTGAAGTGTGGGACTAAGTCCAGGGGCGTACTGTTAATTACAAAGTAGGGGAGTAGACTATGGGAGATTTCCTTTTTCTTGTGACGTGCACATGGGAAATTCATCAACCTGAGATCTTCTACCGCTATCAGGAGCATATTAAAACATTTCAACTAGCTACGATCTTCATTTGACATAAAGATAGCTAGTATGAGCTTGATTGCATGGCCATGAATTCTACACAACAGGCCCTTTTGACAGTGACACTGGCTGCATGACTTCTTTGAAGTCACTGTTCAAGTACAATAAGATTAAGAGATTGTCCCACTCGCTTTGCAACTTGATTTATCAATAGCAATGTACTGTAAATCGTCTTCTACCTTGGGTGGGTAAGGGTCGCCGCTACGCCAGACTAGCTAGCTAGCTAGCTCTATCTATATCTATGCAACGATCTTTCCCTACCTCCTTGAACTTGAACCTTTATCAAATCTCTAATATCAATAATCTATTCAATACTCGATAATCGGGTCAGTCAATCATTAGCTAAAAATCAATAATCAATTCGATACTCGATAATCGGGTCAGTCAATCATTAGCTAAAAATCAATAATCAAGATAATCGGATCAGTCCAGGGGCGGATTTAGGCAGTCTTCTTCCGTGTTCCAGAAGACGGTCAATTATTATTTTGGATATTAGGTAAAGATCGTCAGTGCGTGCGCTGACTGAGCAACACTCTTAGTTCCAGCCAGTACAGTTTATTGCTATCAACTAGCTACAGGCTACAACTGAAGCTTTAGACATCGAGCAGTTTAATATCATGTAGTGGGCGTGGTTAAGCAAAGGCGGGCGTGGCTTCGCGCGCGCAAGTGACAGGTGGAAGACTATCAATTTCAAGGGCTAGATCCGCCCCTGCAGTCAATCATTAGCTAAAAATCAATAATCGATTCAATACTCGATAATCGGGTTAGTCAATCATTAGCTAAAAATCAATAATCGATTCAATACTCGATAATCGGCCAGTCAATAATCCGGACTACAACCGGATTTTTGTCGCGGTTGGTATTCCATATGCCGCTACAGAAGAACTCTGCTTGCATGTGTTCTTAGATTGCATGGTAAAGATCGTCAACATGGAGACAGTAGTAAAGCTGACTAGATACACTCACCTGAACCACACAATGCCTGTAAACGCAGAGTCTCATCTCTGTCTGTTGCCGCTACTACAGGAGAAAGCTAAAGAACTCTGCTTGCACGTGTTCTTAGATTGTATGGTAAAGATCGTCAACATGGAGACTGTAGTACAATTTCCGACCTGATGCGCAGTCCAAAACGAAGTAAAGTTAGGCGCTCCAAGTTAATAGCATGGAGAAGGACGAAGTTGCTTTAGAGATCAGTGATAGCAGCGAAGCGCTGAGGTACTCAGGGAAGGATCGCGCTTTGATTATTAGATTACATTACTTCTTTTTTTTTCTATTTAGTATGCATTATATTATTATTATTATTATTATTATTATTATTATTATTATTATTATTATTATTATTATTATTATTAATATTAATGAGTGTGGGCGTGTCAAGCCTACATGTACATCAGCGACTTTAAGGATCATCAATTTTGCTTTTGGGGCTGTAGACTTGAATTGGAAATTTAATTTAGGCCTAATACAATAAGACAGATGAACTGATCTTCAGGACATTAAAGTGCCACATTCACATCCTAGGTTTTTTTCTTCTTGGTTCCTCAGTTGGAGGTGGTAATTCCCTAAGTGCTGGTTGTTCAAAACAATACCTCAAATGTGACCAATCCTAATCTTTAGCTCGAATCTTGTCAAGGATGTTATCACAACGAAGCCTTTCTCTTATACTAGATTTCTGTTTGCATATAGCTTCATCAAATGGCTTCAAGAAAAACCTAAAAAAAAACAACAATCGGTTATGTATAAGCATAATGTATTCTTCCCCTAGCTATGATGCACTACTATCCATATTATCAGGCTTGCAGTTTTAGAGGGGTGCCTTTTCCCCCTGTTAAAGGGTAAGGTTTTGAAATAAGCAAAACATCCTCCTTGCAATCAAATAATATGCAAACTCTGAATAACTGCTTATTGAAAAGTAAAGTTGGCACTGCTGAGTTGTGATTTTCCACTGCTGAGTTGATATTGTTCTCTGTAAAAGAGCATACCACTCTTGTTGCAACAAGTTGGCTAACATGTTTTCGGAAGTAAGTCTTGAACTTGCCATCTGCACTGGATACTCACTGGACATCAATTTGTGCTGTCCTATTGCCATTTTGTCTGTACCATATATCAGCTATCCTGGGACTTGACTTGTGGCTATCCTGCCCAAAAACTGGTCAGGTTGGAAATGCAAATTGGGGACAGAATCAGAGGCCAAAACATGCAATCTTGCTCTGTAAAAATTGAGCACCCTCTCTTATCAGCTATTCTGAATGATTACCCTGCCTGCTGAGTTTGCCATAGTATTAATGTAGCTACAGCATGAAGCGTTTGCAAAACCTGGCAAAATGAATTTTACACAAGATGAGATGAGATAGGTCATGGCACTGAGTGTGCTGCAGTACTGCTCTCTGGTGTTTCTTGACTGGCACTTAAGTGAGATGTGCCATCAATGTTCTCTTCTTGATAATCTGCACCTTTGTCATCACCACCATCATCACTGTTGACATATTCAGACTGATCTTCTAATAAATTCTCCTCGGTGCTGATCACATTGCAGCCTTCAATTCTCACTTCAGTTGACCCATGCCATGTTTTAGCAGAACCAACACCTAGATATTTTGTGTCACAATTCAGGCCTGACTCGAGCAAGGCTCTCTGATAACCTTTTTTCATATGTAACTGCTGGAAATAATGGCTGGAAAACGTGTTTTCCGATTGTCACCACGACATCTTTTTTTGTAGTCAACTAAATGTATCCTTCGACAATTCTTAAAGTGAGTTATTATATTAATTCATCAATAGGCTCCAAAAGCTGTGGTGGTCTCCCTTCGGCCTTTGCCAGTAGATTTGGTCGAAAATGTCCACAGATAGAATAAAAGCCTTCGTCATCCCTGATATCATATAGGGCTAGGTTTGCCTGGGATAAAGGGCCTTGTGCACTAACGTAATGTTTTGCCTCATATAATCGAATGGAAAATATGAAATTACTGTTCCATGTCCTTGTGGTAATGTGTGCAATTTCTTCATGCCACTAGCTTGAACAGTGCTGAATGGAGTGAGACCTTTATTGTTGGAAATTGCCTTTTTCTTCATTGGTTGATACAATATCCTGTTCATCATTTGGGTGCAGCAGAGTATTCTTGAACCAAATATTAGCTGGTTGCCATTGATACTGAGAGAGCCTAATGCTATCATTTGAAGTTTGTGCATCTGATGTGACATTGGACAAATAAAGCAATTTAAAGACAGTGCATAATGTGATATCTTTTCAGCATGTTCGATAAAATTGCAGCCCTCGTGTTCAACATCCATTATTGTCTGAGTAAATTGCAATCAGCGAGCTCATTTTCATAGCCTTCCAGTGCACATGCATGCTCAATCAACAAGCAAGCTCAAGTAGCTGTGTTTCAACACAGTTATTTACTCATTAACTTGTTCTTTGTAACATACCATATTTCTGGGTCAATAAGCGCACTTCGATATTAGGAGCACGATTTTTATTAAGCGCATATGCCAATGTTAATTTAATTACCCTGCAAATAGGCACATAATAATTTTAATAGGCACATATTTTCTTGTTAGACTTGTAGGCTCATGCGCTTGAAATTTTATGAAGATCCTTGGTTCATAATATTTATACTTATAGGATCTTTGTCAGTTTGAATATGTGTTCTTATACAAGAGTACATGCACAGAAAGTTACTGTGTGCGAGCTGTATAGCAAGAATTAAGCAATCAAGCTTAGAAGCTTACCGATAAGCCTATGCCTCTCCTATAGCAAAATAATGGTGGAAAGAGCCATAATATGTGTGCATGTGTGCACATGATGTGCACTAAAATCATAGAATTTTGTGTGGTTGTATCCGAGCTGATTGAACAATTGAAACTGCTGAAAACTATACTAGATTCATGGAGCTCTGCCCTTTCAAAGAATATTATTATTCATCAATATAAATGTGTTATGATAATGGCAGCACTGAGGATTCAGCACTTCAGTGCTTTCATTTCATTATTTATGATTCATTCTCTCCTTCAGAGTTTTTAGGATCACCTTTTGTCTGATCCGAGAGGAGAGAGCGTAGATAGAGGAAATATGAAGATTGTTTATGAGAGTGTAAGATGTAAAGGGAGCGTTTTTCATTGTTGTTTTAGCTTGTTGAGAAAGCAGAGTCCAGAGAAAAGGAGAGGTTAAAAGCTGAAAAAAGAAAGCTATGTGTATTTCTCATATTAAACCTGGGAATGAACTGCTAACATGAACTATTATACACTTGTAGCAACGAAAGAAAGAAGCATCTTTCAAGAACTTGCTGAAGAGTGCCGACCCTCCTATCCAACCCACAGACAAATGGGATGAGGTACAGTGACTATATGCAGATCGAAATATTAATCTTTGTGGTTTTGCAAAAAAAAAAAAGGAAAAAAAGGGGGAAAAAGTGAAGCGTGAACTATCAATAAATTCCCATGAAATCCACAAAAAATTTCCCTAGTTATGCACAGAAGGGTGAGCGAAGTGACACAGCTTGCTTTTGCGAAAACTTTGAATTATTGTTACCTAGTTGGTATAGCGATATAAGCCCTTGATACTACTAACCTAGCTTCAGCAGACTCTGAATCTAATCTCTGCCTTTTTTTGTCCAGCCTTATTTCCCTGTCACTTTCAGACTCTGCTCTTCTTTTTTCTCTATCCCTTTCATTCTTTTATCAAGCCTTGACCGCTTCTTCTGGCTCTATCCTTCACATTCCTTCAGTCTAACCTTGCTCTTTTTTGCTGCTCAATTTTGGAGCAGTATTCATTCGCTTCACTTTCCATCATTAGCTAAAAGTTTTGCAATCATTTCTATAGCTATTTTGTGCATGCACAGTATTTTACCCTCAGGGCTTGATGTACATACATACCATAATATATATATCGCCACTATCCATTTTGTACACCATAGAGAGGGGCTCACTTCGCTCGCGATAAATAATTTTGCACTGTATGAAGTTATTCCTTTTTACTTTTAGATACGTTCTCGTTTTGTTGATGAACCTGATTTTGATAGTGTGACTGAAGAATCCGTCAGGGTTCGTCTGTTTAAGGAATTCGTCAAGGGTATCAAGGTAACAACAGGTGTCTGCATTCGGAGGTCCCCAGTTCTGACTTTGCTGTTTCTGCCTTACAGGTGCCTGAGCCCAAGCCGGAACCAAAGAAGGAAAAGGAGAAAGAAGAAAAGGCAGAGAAGAAAGAAGAACAGAAGCACAAACACCATCGCTCACACAAGAAATCAAAAAAACATAAACGTTCGAGATCTAGATCAGTGAGTGGCCAGTAACTGAAGTGTTGTAATTATCTAGTGGATCATACTAATCTATTTACTGCCATTGACCACTTCCCCTGATGGACTCTTTCTCTAGCAACAACTGTACCTCCTTCGAAATCATCTGAGATGTCTCCTTGTTGGCCGTTGGTACTGGTTGATGTGGCTGGTATGGAGGTTGGGTTAGCTCCAGTTTGTAGCCCTGAATTGCTTCCAGGACCCAAGGGTCGTAGGTGATCTTCCCATATGTGTTCACCATCATTCTAAACTCCCCATTCCTGAACTATGTAGTGTCGAACTAGCCTCTTAAGGAGGGGAATGTGTAACGATATTCATTGTATCACAATGTAACATGATATCACGTGACAATATAATAAGTTTCTCTCTGACTTGAATTGGGAAGACAGGGGTGATTAGCTAGCCTCCTGGCTAGGTGTAGGACGGATTTTGGATTGGGGGTGGGGGGCACAAGAAATATGTTTGGGCAAAGAACAAGTTTGATATTGGACAAAATTATTGGGGGGCACATGCCCCCAGGAATGTGCTGCATAGATACAAGGAATGTGCTGTTGCAATGAATGACAATGACAAGCGTTTAAGTTTATAAAATAGTTCACAGCACTATAATGTGTACTGAAGATTCTCTATGACCGTGTCTGCTGTTAGGCTTCAGCAAAGTATTCATAGTTATCTGCGTTATTCCTAGCTTTTTTCGAGTCATTCATGGCAAGGTATCGGCAATTATCTTGGCCATACATTTCAACGCCATTGACCTTTACATCTTTTATATATGCCAGCAGCTCCATGACTCATTTCATGCACAATAGTACCCATCATGGAGTCAGTACCCGGTGTCATTGCCATCTTTATCAATGAAGAATCGCTTGCATAAATAGATTTTTGGGAGACCTCTATGGAAATCTCTAAGGCGAACGTATGCGAAGCAATCTGTGCCAAGCTCAGCATAAAGTGTGACTACCTCTACCTCCATCTTATTCCTCATCTTCTCATAGTTGGAACTTACTTCCCTTGTGTTATCTCGGCGCAGGTACCTGCTTATTCGATTGCCAAACCATTCTTCATACGGACCTCTGCCATTTTGCACACTGGTGATGCTATTTCGTATAGCTGTGTAGGCATTATTGTATGCATCTTCTGTCTTTCTTCTATCTTCGTCATTACGATAGTCACCAGCAAGAATTGGAGATATAAGTAGTACAGAAGAAGCTCTCCTTTTGTGGAGTGCTTGTGGTTTTTCCTTGCGAGCAAGAGACCCTTTTGTTAGTGGCTTTCCATTTCTCAAGAGTTCAAATATTGCAGTGTTTGAAACTATTACCTGGGTGGACTCTGGGGAGCGTTCCTTTCCAAATGTTACGTCCATATTCAGACGCATGGTGTAAGTACCTGCAGATGTAAGATAATAAGCTGTGGAGATGTCCACTGTGCCTTTCCACTCAGACTTCGCTTTGATGAGGGTGAACTCACTTGTAGTAGGAGCGCCTCTTTTCAACACGATGCCGTCATAGGGCATTAGCTTTCTACCTTTGGAAACAGTGAAGATGTCTGACCTCAGGCCTTCCAGCGGAGTTTCTCGGACAAGCAGGTAGTAGTCTTCATCGGCGTTGTTGGTAATGGTGATCTCGCATTCTACAGGATCTCCCATTTCGTAACGAGGTGCAGTTTGGATCGAGGCCGTAAAGATTTTCTCCTTGGGTGTCCCTGAGTCTGGACACAGAAGTGTAGGGGTGATGTCTTCTACTTTGCTTGCCATAAGTCATTGAGCACTGGGCTATCTCTCTACAAAAAAACAGACCACAAGAAAAAAGTGCTGTGTCGTATTTTTTTGTTGCACACGTGATTGTGTACGCCAAATAGATTCATATCATGAGGTACTGACATGAAGCATTTTTTATGAATGCTATAATTTAATTCATGAGGTGTGTGGGCAATGTGGTAGTAACAAGGTGAAGTATAAATTGTAGAAACTGCTATTCTAATTTTCACACTGTTGTACTAAATGAAATCTTCAGTATTAGAAAGCATTCTGTGAACTATGGAATGCATGATGGTCTGCATTACCCAGCATGTCACTCTCTCCTTCCTTTTTGTTACACTTCAAAAATCAGTGTCTGCATTCAATTAAGAGTTTCACCTTACACCATGGCATGGAGTTTCTCACAAATTAGTTTCCCACAAACTATATATACTAAGAGTTTTGCAAGCAATAATGTCTAGTGATCCATACAAGTTTTAACTCAGCATACCGTATAGCCGGAAATATTGATGGTATTTTTAAGAGGAAATTGTATAATATAATTCCCGTCAATATTTCCGGCTATACGGTAGTAGTTTTGGTTGCTGTATGCCTGCTTTTAAATCCAGACATACTTACTTCATAATTTTTTTAGCCAAGCCATATAAAATTTGACCCAAGCAACAGAAAGTCTGGCCTTACCGTGAATATGTAGCTAGCTATTTTTGGACCCTTGATGCCTTGTTCGTATAGCACAGCCACGATGCTTGCAAGTTCTATTTTCAAGCTCAGTGCAACACACTTTTTTCACCATCCACCCTGGGCCAAATTTTTGCACACCAAACATGTGAACTCATTCATGTGTAAGTTTATCGGAAGTGTAAGGGTCAAGATCAAGGATGAGCATACACTACAGACTGCCACACCCAACCATTTGCATTGTGTTGTTTTTTGCTGCATTGTAAATTCATCAAGTACAAAAAGATAAGCCAATTTGGGATACACATAGGTGGTTTGATCTCATATATCCAGAAAAGGTTCATTAAAATGTAGCAAGTGATACAACATGTTGAATCTTCAGTACAAAAAAAGTGCCTTATTTATAGAGGGGCTGTCCTTGTCTTGACATCCATCACTGGACTCATTGCTGTCTGTGCTTGTGTAGCTCTGCTGGCTGTCGGTGTCACTGCTTTGGAAATCTTGAATCGCCACCAGGGGACCCTTGTAGTGTGATTCTTCTTTGCAAGCATGCTCACCTAGGGTCAGTTTTCTATTTCCAGTGAGCATGAAGGTGGCTTTATTTGAAACCATTGTCTGAGTGGACTCTTCAGTTTCTTCCTTACGAAATATTCCTTTCATCTTTAGTTGTATAGTGTATTTTCCTGTAGCAGGAAAACTGTAAGCCTCAGAAAGATACACTGTCCTTTGCAAATGAGAGCTTGCTTTGATGGGGACCCACTCCTTCGTGGTAGGAGGACCTCTTTTCAGCATGATTCCATCATATGGTATTGGCCTTCTGAATCTACCCCTGGAAACAGTGAAGATGTGTGACCTCAGGCCTTCCAGCGGAGTTTCTCTGGCAAACAGATAGTAGTCCACATCATCGTTATTGGAAATGGTAATCTCACATTCCACACGATCTCCCACTTGGTAGCAAGATGCAGTTTGGATGGAAACCCTGAAGGGTTTCTTCTGGGTTCTCCTAGCTAAATCGATGCAAGCCATGAAAACTGTCCTGTAGCTAAATTCATCACATTAATTATATTCATTAGACATGTGACATGCATAGCTATGTATAGTTCATCCAGTTTAAGGTTATAGTTCTTAATTATGGCCATTTATGCTTCCAGTTCAAAGGACAAAGCCATATGAGTGCTCTGATCTAATTGAAGGAAGTAAGGGGCAAGGCCACTGTCCAAGTTTTGATAGTGAACTTGCTTCTTTTTTTTTTCTCAGCTGAAGAGCCAAAACTCAAAACCATCCATTGTCGTTTAATCAGACCATTTATATATATGCTCTATGCAGTAGTTGCAAGGTGTAATGCAGGATCTCTCTCTCTAAAAATGGAGGGCCAAGACACTTAAGGGTGCTCGGTAAGCAACTGGCATCTGCTGACTAATTTCAGGAAATAATTGTAACTGTGCTTTGTAGTGTCTCCTTTTTATATCGACTCTTTTGAGGTACGAAAGATCGTATAGTTTGTAGAATTTGGAGTGGATTTATCCAGCTGTAGCTTGAGTGGTTTGAGAGATATGGTTATCTAAGAAGAAGAATAATCAGAGAGAGCGGTAGCTCTCTCTATGTAGGGAGACGCGGACAGTGGCATGCGCTGCATATAGACTAATACAAAAGTGAAATTCTAGTTCCACCACAAAAGCTACTGTTGATGATTATCCATTCTAAACAGACTGTCTACTTATTTAGATTATAGGAGTTGTTTAACTTACCTCAACACACACTTGGATACAATAACCATGGTTTTTAAATGCAACATACATGAATCAGAGCCAAGGTTCTATCTACAGTGGGTGGGTGGGTGGGGATAACTTCTCTCCCAAAACTTCCCCCCCCCCCCCCAAACAAAAAAAAAATTCCCATTGCAGTTATATAATATACTATTGTACATGTCCATTAACACCCCTAGAAATGATGTGGCACACACCCATGAGGTTATGCCAGTGGGTTAACCATAAAGAGAGTGTTTTATACATCAGGTGGGCATGGTTTGACATCCAAAAAGGGAGTGGCCAAGGCAAAAAATTTCCCCGCACACAAACGTGAAAATATTCTCCCCCCCCCCCCCTATTAAAAATTCCTAGATAGAACCCCAGGCCTGTAGCCAGCAGGTGGCTCAGCGGGCTTCAGCCCCCCCCCCCCCCCCTTTGATTTAGGAAATAATTATAGCATAAGAATAGTAGCTAAGGAAGATTATTAATTTGCTTCCATGTGCTCAAGAAATTATTGATCAGCACAGTGGTCAGCATGTGGAGTGCTAGTGATGCATAAATAATATAATGCATGAACACCATGACCTTCACTTTCATCCTGACATATAGATGAATTGCTAATACTTTTCAGGAATCACTGAGTCAATAATCATTGCCAATCTACTCAACAATTCCTGGAAAATTGAATCAACATTAGCAATTCATCTATCACAGATGAAATATAGCTAATGCTAGACCTTAACACTATTCATGTTCAGTTGACACAATCACTGAATGGGTCATTTGAGGATTTTGATGTTCCATTAGTTACTCAAGAGACCAGAAACATTTCCAGACCAAACCCAGGCATTATACACACTCTCCTGAGGGTCAAGTTCATGGTGAGCACTTAGGGTACTTGAACCTTTACGGAATTTAAGGACTTCTAAGATGCTTATACATTCATGTTTCTGTACACGCTTCTCTAGACATCCTTTAGCCTGGCTGGACATGGCATCGTCTGAATAGGGGCCATATGATCTGATTGAAGGCTGCCAAACAGTACAGTGATCCCTGGATTATAAGACCCCTCTGCCTTATTATACCACTATCTAATGCATTGGTCCTTTATTTATATCCTTTTATTATAGAGACCACCTGCAATAAGACCACTTTCCATTTTCTGCCATCCCAAGGGGTGGTCTTATAATCCAGGGACCACTTCACTAGCATCAAGGGGGAAGGTAATAGCTACAATTGTAGGTGAGCATGCATGTTCAGTTTACCCAAGGTCATTATGTATAATGTTAGTGCAATGGAATGTGCTCTCAATCCAGTTCCCAGTATCACACCAGGGTTTCATCTACTGTGGGGGGGGGGGGGGGGCCCCAATTTTTTATGTTGTTTATATATGTAACTACAAAATGATAATAGTTATAGCTAGCACAAGGTCATTTAGAAACACTTGGGCCCTCATCTGAGACGTCACTAGAACCAAGGGAACTAGGCCTAGGCTTCTGATAACAAATCTGTCCATGATGGTTAACCCCACAGCTATTTAATGGTCAGGCTGTGGTTTAGTTCGTGCATTGCAGGGTTTCATAGCATTTCCTCACCCAAGAAAAAATCCCCCTCAGTATTGGCATTTACTAGAATTAGCCAACAATGAATCCTCCAAAAACAAGTAAGAGGGGGCACATCCCCCTCCCGCACCCCCCTTGCCGTGGCCTACGGTGGTGAAATTCCTAGATGAAACCCTGCACATTATTATCACCACTTTCTATATTCTAGTTATAGAGGTTCACCACTATAAAACTGCTACGTATGCCTGACCAGTTATAGCCTATACGTGATACCTAGTCTTGCGAGTATCACTAATTGCTATAGAAAATATGAGAATGAGAAGAAACGACAGTATGAGCAAAGAACCAGAGAAATAGAACACTCTTCCCTCACCCCATTAGTTTTCTCTGCTACAGGAGGTATGGGCAAACAGGCCACAACATTCTACAAATGTTTGGCTTCCATGTTGTCAGACAAGTGGGACCAACCTTACACATCCACACTCTGTTGGCTGCGGTGCCGCATTTCATTTTCATTACTACGATCGGCCATTCAGTGTATTCGTGGAGCACGTTCCTCACATGGTCAACCTTTGAAAGAGTTTAAATTTCATCCAGTTGATCTGGTAAACTCTGAAGTCAAGACCCTCCCTTGACTTTCACCATTAATTTTTTATCACCTTTGACTTCACTGTGTACAAACTCTAAACTCTACATGTACCCATTTTCTTTTTCTTCTTTCTCTTCAAAATAAAAATATTGGAAGCGTCATCTGGCACTTCTTGCCCCGGGCCCTGAACAAGTCCATGTATTACGTGTCACCAGATTACGGCAAGCCTGACTCGTGTACAGGCATTGGTTCAGGTGAGTATCTAGTCAGCTTTAACTATTATATAATAGCTGACAAAAAGCAGTTAGGTCATAATCAACTGCTTGTGCTATCTTATCAGGTTATGGCCTTCCAGCTTCAATAATCTGTGACTTGGGACAGTAGTGAGAGAGTAGAGTTGTGCTTCCTGGCCTTTCATCTGTTAACTTGCTACAAAATAATATTTTTAATCATCAAAATAATTATTGCCTTGACAGCTTCTCTCAGTGACACATCTGTAATGTAAAAAAAAAATCATACATTGTAAATAAGATTTATTGCCTGTTTTTTCTACTTAGTATGCGGTCGAGTCTTGAAAAAAAGAAAAAAGGAAAAAAGAAAATACGTAAATAAATAAATAAATAATCAAAGTGCGATCCTTCCCTGAGTACCTCAGCGCTTCGCTGCCATCACGGATCTCTAAAGCAACTTAGTCCTTCTCCATGCTATTAACTTAGAGCGCCTAACTCTACTTCGTTTTGGACTGCGCATCAGGTCGGAAATTGTACTACCGTCTCCATATTGACGATCTTTACCATACAGTTCCTTAGCTTCCTCCTGTAGACTAGTAGCGGCAAGCCTTGATTGCAGACAGAGATGAGACTCTGCCAAGCAGCAGGCATTATGTGGTTCAGATGAGTATCAGAGAGTGCGCTAGCACTCTCTAAGTAGGGATGGCGGGTCAAAGGTCATAAGACTGTATAAACTAAAAACTCTTCTTTCTCTTCTACCCTTACTCTACAGGTTCTCAGAAGGCTACAGTGAATTATTACATCTACAAAGAAGAGAGGAGAATGTTCAAAGACCAAAAATTCATTCGCTAACATGAGAAAAAAACGATGTCTAAAATTGACTTTTGTTCTTTTTCTTTATAATCAGAGAGTGCGCTAGCACTCTCTAAGTAGGGATGGCGGGTCAAAGGTCATAAGACTGTATAAACTAAAAACTCTTCTTTCTCTTCTACCCTTACTCTACAGGTTCTCAGAAGGCTACAGTGAATTATTACATCTACAAAGAAGAGAGGAGAATGTTCAAAGACCAAAAATTCATTCGCTAACATGAGAAAAAAACGATGTCTAAAATTGACTTTTGTTCTTTTTCTTTATAATACTAATAATAATAATAATAATAATAATCAGATCGACGTACCGGCTTACTGGCTATAGTCATCAAAATTCTGCTTTGGCCATCTGTTAGAGCGGCACCTAGAGGCTGATCTTTTGCTATTAGTTTTGACTAAGGCTCTACTTCACTATTCGAGCACTCGGAACACTAGCTAATCTTTCGACGCCATTTTGAAGCGCACGTTGGTAGGGGGCGGGGCTTATGGGCGGAGCCACGTAAGCTTAGCAAGGTCTTCGTTTAGCTAGCTATTATTCTTATCTGATGGTGTTCCAGTCACTCCTTGTTGAATTGCAGTACAGATGCTCATCTTATAGTAGTATTATAGCCAGTACTTGGCTGTAGTGTAGTCAGCTCATTTCACCATGCCATGCACATGTCATTAAGCTACATTGCTGTTGCTGTAAAGTTTTATATTAAATAATAGACAAAACTTAAATAGCTAAACAAATTCTTCAACCAGAGACTGTGTATGTACCTACAAAAGAAAAAAAGATAAGTTTTATGTAGAGCTGGCTTTGTATAGTACTGTACTGTAGACTCGTGTCAAATTAATAATCACTGCATGCATACTCTCAGTTGAAGTGACAGTCAATACTGCCACTCAATTCTTTACATACACAACTTACATTCAACTTCAAGCACTAAGAAAAAAGGATAGAAACAAGTGAATGCAAAAAATTTCTTCTAAATAAAAAGGTTAAGTAGGGATAGCTTAAAATCGAGCTGGGCTATATAATGTACTGCAGCCTCGTATGAAAACAATCCCTACTTTTACAACTGCCATAGCTAGCTATAGGTAGTGGATGTAAATGTAGGGATTGTTTTCATACGAGGCTGCAGTACATTATATAGCCCAGCTAGATTTTAAGCTATCCCTACTTAACCTTTTTATTTAGAAGAAATTTTTTGCATTCACTTGTAAGGATAATAATAATAATAATAATAATAAGATCGACGTACCGGCTTACTGGCTATAGTCATCAAAATTCTGCTTTGGCCATCTGTTAGAGCGGCACCTAGAGGCTGATCTTTTGCTATTAGTTTTGACTAAGGCTCTACTTCACTATTCGAGCACTCGGAACACTAGCTAATCTTTCGACGCCATTTTGAAGCGTATGTCGTTAGGGGGCGGGGTTATGGGCGGAGCCACGTAAGCTTCTTAAGTTTAGCTAGCTAAGCTTAGCTAGGTCTTCAGTTTAATCGTTTAGCTAGCTATTTATTCTTATCTGATGATGTTCCAGTCACTCCTTGCTGAATTACAGTGCTCACCCTCAATTCTTTTATACATACACAAACTAATATTCAACTTCAAGCACTAAGAAGAAAGGATAGAAACAAGTGAGTGCAAAAAATTTCTTCTAAATAAAAAGGTTAAGTAGGGATAGCCTAAAATCTAGCTGGGCTATATAATGTACTGCAGCCTCGTATGAATACAATCCCTACTTTTACAACTGCTATAGCTAGCTATAGGTAGTGGATGTAAATGTAGGGATTGTATTCATACGAGGCTGCAGTACATTATATAGCCCAGCTAGATTTTAGGCTATCCCTACTTAACCTTTTTATTTAGAAGAAATTTTTTGCACTCACTTGTCTAATCAGCTTTACTATCATCGGTAATTGTACTACTGTCTCCATGTTGACGATCTTTACCATGCAATCTAAGAACACGTACATGCAAGCAGAGTTCTTTAGCTTTCTCCTGTAGCGGCAACCGCAAGCCTTGATTGCAGACAGAGATGTACACGCATTATGTATGTGGTTCAGGTGAGTATCTAGTCAGCTTTAACTATCATCTGTATTAATAGCTGACAAAAAGCAGTTAGGTCATAATCAAGTGCTTGTTAGAGAGTACTATCGTACTCTCTGATATAATGTGTGAACACTATGACCTTCCTGACAGACTCACATTCTAACCAATATTTCTTCTGTGAGTCACCAATCTAGAATACTCAACGATTCCTGGAAGGTTGTATCAACATAATGAACTATGGTGTCACATGTCTAATGAATATAATAAAAATGTAATGAATCTAATTAAAAAATGTAATGCATCTATTTAAGGAACACCCAGAATTACAGGACAGTTTTTCATGGCTTGCATTGATCTAGCTAGGAGAACCCAGAGGAAACCCTTTAGGGTTTCCATCCAAACTGCATCTTGCTACCGAGTGGGAGATTGTGTGGAATGTGAGATTACCATTTCCAATAACGATGATGTGGACTACTATCTGTTTGCCAGAGAAACTCCGCTGGAAGGCCTGAGGTCACACATCTTCACTGTTTCCAGGGGTAGATTCAGAAGGCCAATACCATATGATGGCATCATGCTGAAAAGAGGTCCTCCTACCACAAAGGAGTGGGTCCCCATCAAAGCAAGCTCTCATTTGCAAAGGACAGTGTATCTTTCTGAGGCTTATAGTTTTCCTGCTACAGGAAAATACACTATACAACTAAAGATGAAAGGAATATTTCGTAAGGAAGAAACTGAAGAGTCCACTCAGACAATGGTTTCAAACAAAGTCACCTTCATGCTCACTGGAAATAGAAAACTGACCCTAGGTGAGCATGCTTGCAAAGAAGAATCACACTACAAGGGTCCCCTGGTGGCGATTCAAGATTTCCAAAGCAGTGACACCGACAGCCAGCAGAGCTACACAAGCACAGACAGCGATGAGTCCAGTGATGGATGTCAAGACAAGGACAGCCCCTCTATAAATAAAGCACTTTTTTTGTACTGAAGATTCAACATGTTGTATCACTCGCTACATTTTCATGAACCTTATATATGAAGTCAAACCACCTATGTATCCCAACTTCTTTTGTACTTGATGAATTTACCATGCAAGCGAAACTTTCGATAAACTTACACACGAATGAGTTCACGTGTTTGGTGTGCAAAAATTTGACCCAGGGTGGATGGTGAAAAAAAGTGTGTTGCACTGAGCTTGAAAATAGAACTCTCAAGCATCGTGGCTGTGCTATACGAACAAGGCATCAAGGGTCAAAAATAGCTAGCTACATACTCACGGTAAGGCCAGACTTTCTGTTGCTTGGGTCAAATTTTATATGGCTTGGCTAAAAAAATTATGAAGTAAGTAGGTCTTGCTTTAAAAGCAGGCATACAGCAACCAAAACTACTATGCTGAGTTAAAACTTGTATGGATCACTAGACATTCTTGCTTACAAAACTCTTAGTATTATTATATATATAGCTTGTGGGAAACTGATTTGTGAGAAACTACATGCCATGGTGTAAGGTGAAACTCTTAATTGAATGCAGACACTGTTGCATCCTGATTTTTGAAGCGTAACAAAAGGGCAACGTGGTAGTAATAATTGAAGTATTGTAGAAACTGCCACACACCTCATGAATTAAATTATAACATTCATAAAAAAAATGCTTCGTGTACCTCATGAATCTATTTGGGGTACGCAATCACGTGTGCAACAAAAAAACATGACACAGCCCTTTTTTCTTGTGGTCTGCTTTTTGTAGAGAGATAGCCCAGTGCTCAAAGACCTATGGCAAGCAAAGTAGAAGACATCACCCCTACACTTCCGGGTCCAGACTCAGGGACACCCAAGGAGAAAATTTTAACGGCCTCCATCCAAACTGCACCTCGTTACGAAGTGGGAGATCCTGTAGAATGTGAGATCACCATTACCAACAACGCCGATGAAGATTACTACCTGCTTGCCCGAGAAACTCCGCTGGAAGGCCTGAGGTCAGACATCTTCACTGTTTCCAAAGGTAGAAAGCTAATGCCCTATGACGGCATCGTGTTGAAAAGAGGCGCTCCTACTACAAGTGAGTTCACCCTCATCAAAGCGAAGTCTGAGTGGAAAGGCACAGTGGACATCTCCACAGCTTATTATTTTACATCTGCAGGTACTTACACCATGCATCTGAATATGGATGCAACATTTGGAAAGGAACGCTCCCCAGAGTCCACCCAGGTAATAGTTTCAAACACTGCAATGTTCGAACTCTTGAGAAATGGAAAGCCACCGACAAAAGGGTCTCCTGCTCGCAAGGAAAAACCACAAGTACTCCACAAAAGGAGAGCTTCTTCTGTACTACCTATATCTCCAATTCTTGCTGGTGACTATCGTAATGACGAAGATAGAAGAAAGACAAAAGATGCATACAACAAAGCCTACACAGCTATACGAAATAGCATCACCAGTGTGCAAAATGGCAGAGGTCCGTATGAAGAATGGTTTGGCAATCGAATAAGCAGGTACCTGCGCCGAGATAACACAAGGGAAGTAAGTTCCAACTATGAGAAGATGAGGAATAAGATGGAGGTAGAGGTAGTCACACTTTATGCTGAGCTTGGCACAGATTGCTTCGCATACGTTCGCCTTAGAGATTTCAACGAAGGTCTCCCAACAATCTATTTATGCAAGCAATTCTTCATTGATAAAGATGGCAATGACACCGACATATCGGGTACTGACTCCATGATGGGTACTATTGTGCATGAAATGAGTCATGGAGCTGCTGGCATAAAACATGCAACGGTCGATGGCGTTGAAATGTATGGCCAAGATTATTGCCGATACCTTGCCAGGAATTACTCGAAAAAAGCTAGGAATAACGCAGATAACTATGAATACTTTGCTGAAGCCCAACCGCAGACACGGTCATAGAGAATCTTCAGTATACATTATAGTACTGTGAACTGTTTTATAAACTTGGTCACCTAAATGCTTGTCATTGTCATTAGTTCCAACAGCACATTCCTTGTATCTATTCCTGCCCCCCAATAATTTTGTCCAATATCAAACTTGTTCTTTACCTCCCTCTCAAACATATTTCTTGTGCCCCCCACCCCCAATCCAAAATCCGTCCTAGCCAGGAGGCTAGCTAATCACCCCTGTCTTCCCAATTCAAGTCAGAGAGAAACTTATTATATTGTCACGTGATAATTATCATGTTTCATTGTGATACACAATGAATATCATTACACATCCCTCTCCTTAAGAGGCTAATTCGATCTCCTTCATTACTGCATAGTTCAGGAATGGGGAGTTCAGAATGATGGTGAACACATATAGGAAGATCACCTCCGACCCTTGGGTCCTTGAAGCAGTTTACGGCTACAAACTGGAGCTAACCCAACCTCCATACCAGCCACATCGACCAGTATCAATGGCCAACAAGGAGACATCTCAGATGATTTTGAAGGAGGTACAGTTGTTGCTAGAGAAAGATTCCATCAGGGGAAGTGGTCAGTGGCAGGAGGGACATATCGGGTACTGACTCCATGATGGGTACTATTGTGCATGAAATGAGTCATGGAGCTGCTGGCATAAAAGATGTAAAGGTCAATGGCGTTGAAATGTATGGCCAAGATAATTGCCGATACCTTGCCAGGAATGACTCGAAAAAAGCTAGGAATAACGCAGATAACTATGAACACTTTGCTGAAGCCTAACAGCAGACACGGTCATAGAGAATCTTCAGTACACATTATAGTGCTGTGAACTATTTTATAAACTTAAACGCTTGTCATTGTCATTCATTGCAACAGCACATTCCTTGTATCTATGCAGCACATTCCTGGGGGCATGTGCCCCCCAATAATTTTGTCCAATATCAAACTTGTTCTTTGCCCAAACATATTTCTTGTGCCCCCCCCACCACCACCAATCCAAAATCCGTCCTACACCTAGCCAGGAGGCTAGCTAATCACCCCTGTCTTCCCAATTCAAGTCAGAGAGAAACTTATTATATTGTCACGTGATATCATGTTACATTGTGATACACAATGAATATCGTTACACATTCCCCTCCTTAAGAGGCTAGTTCGACACTACATAGTTCAGGAATGGGGAGTTTAGAATGATGGTGAACACATATGGGAAGATCACCTACGACCCTTGGGTCCTGGAAGCAATTCAGGGCTACAAACTGGAGCTAACCCAACCTCCATACCAGCCACATCAACCAGTACCAACGGCCAACAAGGAGACATCTCAGATGATTTCGAAGGAGGTACAGTTGTTGCTAGAGAAAGAGTCCATCAGGGGAAGTGGTCAATGGCAGGAGGGAAGGTTTCTTCTCCAGGATTTTTCCCGTTCCCAAGAAGGAAGGGAGGGTCAGACCAGTTATCAACCTCAAGCCTCTAAACAACCATCTAGTTTCATCAGGAGTAGGGGAGTGAGATGTGTTATCTACCTGGACGATCTGTTAATATCACACCAGGTCAAGGAGTCCCTCAAGAATCAAACCTTCCAAGACATCGGGCTCTAAAGAAAGCAGGCAACAATACAGAGATAACAAGTTAGTCTTTTAAAAAGACTAGGAATGCCTCGGCACAAGTGCAACCTAACTTATTTGAATATGACAGTGGTGAGACAAGTAAAAGGTGTACACTGAGATCAGAGTCCAATTAGTCTGGCTGAACACTTGCATAAATAATGAAAAGTGCAGGGGTTTGTGGGGTCAAATGTTTCTACAAATGTTGCCAATGCGCACTGAGCAACATGGCTTATTGGAGTAACTGATTAGTCAGCTAGCATTCTTGTTGTTCAACCTGCCGTTGAATGGTTATTCCACGCATAGCTTGATTGAAGTATGTGTACTGGATTCTCTCATTGTTCGGAAGCCTCAAAGTCTTAGTTCTGAAATTCTCCTTCACCATGGCTCTCTCTTTGGCACTTCAAACGATCACTAGTTCGCAATCTCTGTTGTTTTTGTCTTTAGTCAGTTCTCTGCATGTCATAATGGGCTTGATTTGTTGGCAAAGACGGCCAAGAAGCATCAGCACTTCCGCGTAGTGACTGCGAGCCTGAGCCTGAGTGAGTCTGTCCGTTTAGTATGGTGGCTTTTTAGGGCCACTTCCTTCTATTTCATTTCCATGTACTTCCATTCCATTTCCATCCTACTTCCATCCTAACGTAAGCCGCCTATTATCGACCGGGACAGGCTATCTTCACTTCGATTGATGAGGCCACACCCCCTAGTCATGTGACCGTACTGTATGCCATCATGCGCGCATGTACGCGAGCTAGCGCGCAAGCGCTTAATTTTTTTAATTCGAAATAAGATCAAAATGTGTGCTGTTACTGTGAAGCAGTTCAATGCAGTAGTTTGGAGGTCGAGGTAGTAAATCCAGATCCTTATTTCTTAAAAGGAAGCTGGTATTTATTTCCAGTGGTTTAAATAACTGCCAATAATATTCATCACCAGATTCAATGTGTACAGGCGAATTGGAATATGCAGTACAGATGCCATCGCATAGATTTCCACATGAGTCCCCCAAGTATACTCCATCTGCATCTTTCGTACATGTTCAGTTATGGACTTCCCTGTTAGAGGTGGAGTCAAATAACAGTTGAAAACATTAACATTCCATTTGATCACATCAGTGAGAAGTGTGCGTATCTTCAAATGATGTGTTTCAATCGAGAAAAGTTCCTTGGAAAAGGAACGAAATAAGCAGTTACCATCACCTAGAGTCGAGTGTATTTTTCGACCAATAGAGAGAAGAAATCGGATAGGAGCTGTTTGGCATGTTGGTTCTGCCAGTTTCCTTTCCAAAAAGTTTTTTTCTGTTACTTTTATATCAAAGAGGACTTGTGCTACTTGAATTTTATAGCAAAGCACTGATGTGGGAGGTAGTACGTCTAGAGTCCTATATGTGTTAGGTTCACATTAGCCATAGAGTACTATCGTGACACAAATTTTAACTCACTTCCTCAGACGCCTTCGCTTAACACAGCACTGCTTCTTTGTCCCCCGTCCACCATATTTTACCATATCCTTACAGTTTGAACACTGTTTGCAATCATCACATAGACATGCTGTACACTCTCCACATCTCCGTTTACGTCCTGTTAATAACCACATGGAATGCATTATAAATATTTACTTAATCACACTTGCTTACCCTTAATTCTGGCTGGCTTTTGGTCACCAACCTACATACAATAACAATATTTAACACAACCAAGATATATACTATAAAAATTACCTCTTGTGGATGGAAGTTCTCTTTTGATGGCAGTGGTGGATGCAAAGTTTCTTTTGGTAGAATTGGTTGAGGCAAATTCTCCTTTGCTGCCTAAAATTAATACATAACGCATAATAGCTAATTATGCAGCAGAGATAATACTACTAATTTGCCTTTCGTAATGAGAATGCTTTTCTTCCGACACGGTTTCTGAAGGCACTGTCCAATCTTTTAGGACCTCTCTTAGCTCGAAGTTGTAATGATTCATATTTACGTGTAATATTCTTTGCTCCGTTTGTCTGAGATTCCAATCTTGTTCTCTGAGCTATTGCTGGTCTCACAATGATACCCTCTGATGCAGGTATGCATTTCTTGAATTGATAAAGAGCTTCATTTAATTTACAGTCAAGATCACTGAGTGCATCGCCATTATCACAAGCATATGTGAGAGTTTCTATGATCTTCAATGTCTCACGTGTCTTCAAACCTTCTGTGAAGGCATTTTTCATCTTCTTCTAATACCAGAGGATATGATTTAAAAATAGATGCATGAATACATTTGGACTATTACTATGCATGGGATTTCAAGTCAGTATATCAAAATTAGCTAAAAAGTATCCGATGTCTACTATAGCTACTAACTCCCCATTAACAGTTTAGATATCACATCTACTTACCTTTTTTGGAAGGAAATCTAATGCAGGTTTCTTGGTAGGAGCATTAGAAAGTATAGGGAAGCTGTCGTTTGCAGGATCTGATAAAGATGGATGATGAGACCAAATTGCTTTACTGTCCATGCTGATATATGAACTCTCCAAGTATTCAATAGGAAGATTATTCCATGACCATGACTCCCTATGTTGGAATATTGCGAAGAAGTGCTTACAAGGTATGTGATGAGTACGCCAATCAACACATGTACAATAAGGCATGTTATCCTTTGAAGTAGTTCCAAAGTTGACTGTATACACTTTTCCTTTTTGACTGTGCACAGAGAATACTCCTTGCTGAATATCGACATCTTCGATATCTTCTGATGTAAATTTATTGCTGCTTCCTTTCCTATCCAGACAGTGAAGAATGATTTTACGTGGACGGCCTTGAAGAAAAGAAGGGGTATTATCATTATAAGATCTGTAGTGAGAAGATTGTTGAAAGTTTTGAAATATATACTTTCTATGTGCATCTGGTAAATATTCTTCAACAAGGATGGTGGTGATATTTGATAATGTCATTGTCTTCTTTTTAGGAAGATAGCTGTACTTTAAAACTTTATTTTGGGATTCCGTTCCGTTGTTTGTGTTGACAGCAGCATGATATTCTGTCCCTATAAGCTCTTGCCCATAGCTGGATAGCATACATGTATACATGAAATGAAATAGCATGCATGCAAATTTTATAGCCTACTTAATTATAATTATGAGGCCTACAATCATCGGGCTCTAGCAAAACAGACCACTCATGATTATGAATTAACCCTATACATAGTTATCATAATTATTGGTATCTGATTACCTGGGGTTTTGGCAACCACATGTTGAGTAACCAATTTTTCACTTGAGGATTGTCTACCCACGTATCATTTTCTTTGAGCTTTTTGACAGCTGCCTTATAGTGATGATCAAATGGTAATTTCTCGTCTTCTTCGGCTGGAGGTGCCCATGCACATGCTCGAAGAACTTCAAGAAGCTTATCAGCTTCATCATTAGACACTCCATGCTTATGATCCTTCATCCATCTCTCCTATGCTTGTTCTCGGTGAAAGTCACATAGGTACACTTTTACAGCTGGAAATGAAGCCTGTAAAGCTGAAATCTCAGAATCAGAATAATCACACATAAAATGTGATGGCTTCCATAAAGGATTCCACTTTTTAAGTACCTTCAATGCCTCTTCGATATGAACAGATGTCTCAAATTGAACTATGAAATCAGCTGTAATACTGTACCCTACATTTGTTTTGACACAAACGAAAAATAGTGGTAGCTCATACTTGGTTGTTTTGTACGTGGCATCTATTAAACTGATTGTATTTCCATACTTTGACAACAGATCCTGTTGCCACTTCTCTTGGTGGATATATAGAAAGCTTTGCTCAAACTCACTGGTTTCATCTTCCCGCTTTACTATTTCACACAATTTCTTCTTGAACGGCCGAAAGAAAAATGAAGTACTAGGTGATGATTCTTCCCATTGTTTAATCTTAAGTCGGAGGTTCTCCTGATCAAACTTGGACAACTGCAACTGAGATTTTGCTCGATTAATATGATTTTTAATGTCATTGTTTGAAGGATGATGAGCACGATCGTTTGGATCAGGGGGGCTTCCATGACAAAGATCATACTTGACATAATGATCGAGGGCACGTTTCATTTCACATACGTACACTTATAACTCCTTCACTAACCAGCTGATGAATCTTCTCAACCAATTTAGGATGTACCTTTTGAGCCATTCCAAATATCCCTCCAGTAGGGTGAATGGAATGGTGAGCTTGAGCAGTAGGTAAGGAAACATAATACTTCCGCACACTTTTAGCTAATCCTTTTTCAATATCACCTCGAAGAAGTTTAAGGTTTTCTTCCTTTAGAATTCGTAGCTTCCATTTGGATAGTGTATTGGCAACTCCATCTTTAATTGAATAATCTGGATAAATAATATATTCCCTGATATGAATAGAAGCCTTACAACCTTGTTTTCTGGTTCCTTGAGTTCGTAATCGGGGAAGTTTTATTTTCTTTTTCTGCACAATTATCAGATTTTTTTTTCTTTTTATAGTAGAGCTTTCCATATTGACAATCCAGATCTCGCTTGTATCCAATTTGGAAAGGGGTATTGTTGAAATTAATGACAGTACCAGCTGCACTGTGCTTTCAATATATAGGACATAATTTTCCTGTTGAGGTCTGTAGATAAACACAGTAATAACAGATTTTTCTCCCACACCTGTATTATCATTATACTGAAATACTTACTAATCCTGCTCCTGCTAGATCTTACTAGCAAGGGCTATGAAAAGCTAGCTATTTAACCTCTTGATCATTGATAATGACTTTGTCAGCTGCAATTCCTCCACTTGAATTCCTCGTGCCATAAAATGTTACGGTCTGCTTACGATGCTGTTCTAGTGTGGCTTCAATATCATCCACAAAACCATTGTAGTAAAGCCCTGACTTCTTCAATCCATCGGTCCAGCTGCTGGCCATTTTTGCGAGCGGGTGCACGCACGTGATAAGCTATGACATCACCACACTGATCTAAGTGAAAGTAGCCCATCCCATCTCCCCATATCTATCTCACGCTGACTCGTGTAATTGGCGAGCGAAGCGAGCCTCTCTCTGGTCATGTCAACGGGAGCTCGAGATATATATTTATATATTTATATATATATACGTACGTACGTCAATAGCTTTGACCCCACAAATGAAATATGCCCATAGCACTTAGAACAAACAGCTAGAGCTTATTGCTTTCTACAGCATTTTGTCATAGAGGCGCTAAGTGGATTGTAGGCGCTTGGCTTTCTAAGTGCTTGTGGTAAGCATTATACAGCCTCCTATGTATGCAGCTAGAATATCTTAGTAAGTCAAAGTACAAATGACTTTCACCAACTGCTTCGCTCGCCGATTGAATATGTTACACGAACATACCCTAGTAAGTCTTATTGGCGAGCGAAGCGAGCCACTCTCTGGTCATGTCAACGGGAGCTCGAGATATATATTTATTTATTCTTACAGACCACGCCCACTAGTACATTTTCCCCATAGACCAGCCGTTGAATAAATCCTCATATTCAACGGTTATATTCAACGGTATACTACGCATGCGCAGACTAGCCTAGTAATACGCATGCGCACGTTCGTTTGACCTTTGACCCCACAAATGAAACATGCCCATAGCACTTAGAACAAACAGCTTGAGCTTATTGTTTTCTACAGCATTTTGTCATAGAGGTGCTAAGTGGATTGTAGGCGCTTGGCTTTCTAAGTGCTTGTGGTAAGCATTATACAGCCTCCTATGTATGCAGCTGCAATATCTTAGTAAGTCAAAGTACAAATGACTTTCACCAACTGCTTCGCTCGCTGATTGAATATGTTACACGAACCATAGATATAAGAGGTTTTACGGGATTGGAAACGCCCAATGAACTGCACAACCGTGGCGCGTTGACAGATGCGCACGCGCATGCAGCATTAATTATATTAATCGTTGTGAAAAGAGATCAATATTCACTCCTTTCAAGGCAGTTAAAGTGATATTCTGCCCCTACAGTTCACAGAATAGTACAAGTAAGCTAAGGGGAAGGTATTGAAGAAGTGAAGAGTCAGAGAGTTGAAGTTGGAGAGTCTGAGGAAGGAAGTTATTAATTATTCATAACTTTTTTCCTTGTAATTATAACTATGAGTACCTATCATTGCTCATTATACATTAATTTTATGTGATTGATTTGAAAGAAAGGCCAGAATGACTTTTGGTATTAAAATTAGACATAAATTCATTATTATTATAGCTAGATAATTTTGCCCCAAAGTTATCCGCCAGTTTCTGCTCAGTTCTCCCTCATCAACATTATTGCAATACTTCCGCTGTTGGGTTTTGACACCATCCACCTCAAGAATTCGGCTCAGTCAGCTGTCCTGTGGACCCTATGGATATTAGGGGGGAAATATAGTAAGCTTGCCATCTCCATAGGATGACTATTGTATAGAAAACGAATGCACCAATTCCATTTACTGTTCTATCCTTTCCCTGAAATAACTAATACAGTTTCAATATTGTTAATCTATTTCTTGGGAGAGGGATTACATTTTTAACACCACTTGCAAATGCTAGAGACAATAATATATGTCAGCTAATACAAAAACCAACATTACTATTCCATGTAGCTAAAGTTTACATGCCTTTTGATCAGAAAATGGGCAACAGCAATTGATTCCATCAAGCGTGAGAGGGATTACAGTCCCATTAACCACTACAGTAGTATTTGTAGGAATAAACTTGAAAATCTGAGCTGAAATTTATTTCATACAGTAAATCTATGCCCTAGTGTATTATAGTATCATTGGCATAAGTCTTACCTCACGGATCTTGTCAGAACAGCAACTTTGACAAAAGTGCTATGTCATTCAGCTGTCAACGCGCCTCGGTTGTTAGTTGCTAACGAGAGCACGTGATCCGTTTCCAATCCCGTAAACATCTTATATCTATGCACAGACAAACAAATACGCATGCGCACGTTCGTTTGACCTTTGACCCCACAAATGAAACATGCCCATAGCACTTAGAGCAAACAGCTTGAGCTTATTGTTTTCTACAGCATTTTGTCATAGAGGTGCTAAATGTTACACGAACATACCCTAGTCATAAGTGAGGGAGGAGCACATTGAAATGACCACTGGCTGCTTGCTCGCCCAACTAATGCTATACGAGCATCTCTAGTATATACAAGTGAGCACAAAAAATTTCTTCTAAATAAAAGGTTAAGTAGGGATAGCTTAAAATCTAGCTGGGTTATAATAATGTACTTGCAGCCTTGTATGAAAACAATCCCTACATTTACATCCACTACCTATAGCTAGCTATGGCAGTTGTAAAAGTAGGGATTGTTTTCATACAAGGCTGCAAGTACATTATTATAACCCAGCTAGATTTTAAGCTATCCCTACTCAACCTTTTATTTAGAAGAAATTTTTTGTGCTCACTTGTTTCCATCCTTTTTTCTTATTGCTTGAAGTTGAATGTAAGTTTGTGTATGTAAAGAATTGAATGGCAGTCTAGTGACTGTCACTTCAACTGAGAGCATGCATGCAGTGATTATTAATTTGACACAAGTCTACATAAACCTTACACAGTCTCTGGTTGAAGAATTTGTTTAGCTTAGTATTTAAGTTTTGTCTATTATTTAATATTAAACTTTACAGCAACAGCAATGTAAAGCTAAATGACATGTGCCTGGCATGGTGAAGTGAGCTGACTACACTACAGCCAAGTACTGGCTATAATACTGCTATAAGATGAGCATCTGTGCTGTAATTCAGCAAGGAGGACTGGAACATCATCAGATAAGAATAAAAATTAGCTAGCTAAACGAGCTTACGTGGCTCCGCCCATAAGCCCCGCCCCCTACCGACGTGCTTCAAAATGGCGTAGAAAGATTAGCTAGTGTTCCGAGTGCTCGAATAGTGAAGTAGAGCCTTAGTCAAAACTAATAGCAAAAGATCAGCCTCTAGGTGCCGCTCTAACAGATGGCCAAAGCAGAATTTTGATGACTATAGCCAGCAAGCCGGTACGTCGATCTTATTATTATCCTTATTATTACAAGTGAGCACAAAAAATTTCTTTAAGGTTAAGTAGGGATAGCCTAAAATCTAGCTGGGCTATATAAATGTACTGCAGCCTAGCTCGTATGAAAACAATCCCTACATTTACATCCACTACCTATAGCTAGCTACGGCAGTTGTAAAAGTAGGGATTGTTTTCATACGAGCTAGGCTGCAGTACATTTATATAGCCCAGCTAGATTTTAGGCTATCCCTACTTAACCTTTTTTTATTTTGAAGAAATTTTTTGTGCTCACTTGTTTCCATCCTTTTTCTTAGTGCTTGCATTGACCGTCACTTCAACTGAGAGTATGCAGTGATGAAGCTACAGTACAGTACAAAGCCAGCTCTACATAAACCTTATCTTTTTCTTTTGTAGGGTCACTGGCTGAAGAATTTGTTTAGCTATTCAGTTTTGTCTGTTAGCTATTAAATTTAATATCAGCAATAGCAATGTAAATGAGCATGGTGACTACACTACAGCCAAGTATTGGCTATATAATACTACTATAATTACTGTAATTCAGCAAGGAGTGACTGGAACATCATCAGATAAGAATGAATAGATAGCTAAACGATTAAACTGAAGACCTAGCTAAGCTTAGCCAAGGGCGTATCGACCCGCCGAAGGCGGGGAGAGGGCATGCAACTCCTATACAGGCTGTATAGCCACCGAAATGCTGGAGGTTACTAAAAATAGATTGCGGTTTGGCGTCACATTTCATCACTAGTACATGCATAGTATAGTATAGTATACCGCACACGCGCGCGCAAACAGCTAGCCGGCCGGCCGGCTTTCAACTCCAAAGCCACAGTCCTTTGAAAGCATGCATGGCTGAGGCAAATTTCGAATTAGACCAGGAATTGATAACTGAAAGATTGAGCTTAACGAGCCTACTTCCGCCGTTGAGGCTACAGCTGGAGAAGCAAACTTAGTCAGCAACTTCTGACGAACAGATTGAAGTACAAATAGGTTCTACAGTCCTTCTACTTCTTCAACACATTCCTTGCGGAGTTCTGGTGACTCCATCTCGATCTGTAGGGCTATACTATAGTACTTGTAGTGCTAGCTGGTGTAGCTACGTCATATGATAATAGTCAGCTGATTTAATTCATGAGCTCACCACGCGTCATCGCATGCGCGCGTATAGCGCACCGAAATCTATTTTTAGTAACCTGCAGCATTTCGGTGGCTATACAGCCTGTATGGGAGTTGCATGCCCTCTCCCCGCCTTCGGCGGGTCGATACGCCCTTGGCTTAGCTAGCTAAACTTAAGAAGCTTACGTGGCTCCGCCCATAACCCCGCCCCCTACCGACGTGCGCTTCAAAATGGCGTAGAAAGAATTAGCTAGTGCCGAGTGCTATCGAATAGTGAAGTAGAGCCTTAGTCAAAATTAATAGCAAAAGATCAGCCTCTAGGTGCCGCTCTAACAGATGGCCAAAGTAGAATTTTGATGACTATAGCCAGTAAGTCGGGGCGTTGATCTTATATTTATTATCCTTATTATTATTATTATTATTACAAGTGAATGCAAAAAATTTCTTCTAAATAAAAAGGTTAAGTAGGGATAGCTTAAAATCTAGCTGGGCTATATAATGTACTGCAGCCTCATAATCCTACATTTACATCCACTACCTATAGCTAGCTATGGCAGTTGTAAAAGTAGGGATTGTTTTCATATGAGGCTGCAGTACATTATATAGCCCAGCTAGATTTTAAGCTATCCCTACTTAACCTTTTTATTTAGAAGAAATGTTTTGCATTCACTTGTTTCTATCCTTTTTTCTTAGTGCTTGAAGTTGAATGTAAGTTGTGTATGTAAAGAATTGAGTGGCAGTATTGACTGTCACTTCAACTGAGAGTATGCATGCAGTGATTATTAATTTGACACGAGTCTACAGTACAAAGCCAGCTCTACATAAACTTATCTTTTTCTTTTGTAGGTACATACACAGTCTCTGGTTGAAGAATTTGTTTAGCTATTTAAGTTTTGTCTATTATTTAATATAAAACTTTACAGCAACAGCAATGTAGCTTAATGACATGTGCATGGCATGGTGAAGTGAGCTGACTACACTACAGCCAAGTACTGGCTATAATACTACTATAAGATGAGCATCTGTACTGCAATTCAGCAAGGAGTGACTGGAACATCATCAGATAAGAATAATAGCTAGCTAAACCATAGATATACTAGACTACGTACACAGGATTGGAAACAGGTCACGTGCGCCCATAACGACAATACTGACAATCCGTGTAGGCAGCTGTTCGTGCTAAATTGCCCCAAACAAACAGGGGAGGAGAAGTAGTGTGCCAAATATCTGCTAAACTATAGCCAATTGGTAAGTTCAAAGAATGCAAAGAGTGGGCTAGTATAGTGCTAAACAAGCATGGTTCTTAAAAAGGCTGGTTTCTCAAGTGTTAGAGGGTATAATTGCGAGTAACAATGGTAGTTCGACTTTGTGGACCTCTGGAGCTTGGATGTTAAAAGTATAGTCTCTTTTTCCCCACTAATCTGTTAGGTAGTGATCATTTATATGTACATATGTACTTTTTAAAGGTGCCTGTAAAAAAATCATGTCGATGTTACTGTTTCTTCAGATTACCCATGGCTGGCTGTCAAGAAAAGCTATAGTAAAGAAGGATACTATAATGTAGCAACTAATACTGTCACTTTACACATATTTCCTTTCATGTTATAATAAAAAAAAAATAATAACAAGTACTGATAGTGCACTGCTGAACATCCAATTCATTGAGAGATTTGTTGTGATATACTTGTTTTGAGGGATCAAGATGAAGAGTAAAGCTGCCCCAGTGTATCCTTTCCTGCCCCTGATACAAGAAGGTATCTCATCTCCTCATATAAGAACAACAACATAGTGAAATGGCTTCTTAAACCATCAATGGCAAATGGCATGCCATCTCCAGCCCTGCACAAAATTAAAACTACTTGAGTACATATGGTCAACTAGTATCTTTCATTTTATACCAAAAGTAAGGCAGCTAGACTTCTATTTTAGTAGTAGGAGTGCCATAAAACTTTTCAGTCACCTGTTTCCACGTTTTTCTTCCATAGCAACAGTAAATAGACTAAACTGACATGATAAACTACTACAGCTATAGGTCATTGAGCCTTTTCACTTATAATCATAATTATTGCTGCGCAAAATACCTTGCCTTTCACCCTCTTTCTTATTTTGTATAAGATTTCTCTGTTCGCCAGGTACCTACACGGATGGTCTATAAATTCTACGCGCGCATGCCCTGTTTCCAATCCTGTGTACGTAGTCTAGTATATCTATGGCTCAACCAAAAAAAAATTTTTTTTTCTAAGAATTTTTTTTTACCTCAAATATATCTTAGATCTTTGGTCTACTTCCATGCCAAGTTTGAAGAGTCAGAAACCATTAGAAGTAGGCAAGCGCGCTGTTAGAAGTTTCTTCAAAAACTTACCAAGCGTAAACGGACTCTACGTTACAATTTACGGCTTACGTAAACCTAGTAGTGCGCGGTTAATCTGGGACTTTCCCTTATTTAATTTTTTGTTACCACAGTAACCACAAGTATTGAATTTCAATGGCTAAGTATTGTGCTAGTGAAGCAGCAACAGCTATCAATCAGCTTCTGCAACTCTCTGAAGATGATCAGGAGTCTATGATGGAGGTCATCAGTGACTTCTTTGACCCTTCTTGCAGAGATGATGAGGAGCAGCTGGATGATGTCAATGACGATTTTGGAATCTCCGAACCTGAAGAGAGAGGTTTATTGCATTTAAGACTTAAATAAGACTTAAAAATGATTTAAATTGATTGTAGCTGGATATGTTTAAGTTAGAAAATTTTACGGCATTCATACGAGCAAAAGGAGAACAACAAAGTTAAGCTCACTGCTAAGAAAACTTATGCAACACCATTAATGGCTTTAGTGCTCTTTAGTGCTCATTATAACAAGAGTGATACTGAATTTTTTTTTGAGATAGGATGTTAGGTGTGCATCATTAAGAAAGGGATCATAGAAGTAATGTTAGATACAACGGATGAATAATTAAATAGATTACACAATACAAAGGATAAGTGTGCACTGTAAAGAAAGGGGTAGCTGTTAAGTGTGCATTATTAAGAAAGGGATCTAAGTTAGTGCAATGAACGAATAATTAAATTGTAGTACAACAAAGGGTAGTTATGATAAGTAAACTATCTTACATAGGTACATTTTACCTCCACAATAGTGGTGCACATTTGGTGGATGATGGTGTGCATGGTGATCTTGGGAGGTTTGATGACTGGTTGGGAGAGAATGGTGAGGTTGGAGTGGCTTGTACAGAGGGAGGGAGTAGTAGCGGTATAGAGGTGGAAAGTGGTAGAGGTGCATGTGATATGAATGGAGGAGATGGTGACGAGTATGTAGAGTTGAGCACTGAGGAGTTGGTTGAGGAGGCAATGAGGCGTGTGGACTTTGGTGGTGAGGTGAAATTTGAGCTGATGCCGGGTGAGATGAAGGAAGATTTGTTTGTGGGGCAGTTCATGGAGGGGGGTGTGGATGTGTGTGGAAAGGAGATCAGCTCATTACAAAAGAACACGACATCAATAAGTGAGGTACCTAACTTTACAATAAAGTTCTTACCCCATGTGTTCTTGATCCTTTCTCATGGTAGATTACAAGGTTACAAGCTAAAAAGCATAACATACAAGGTATCTTACAGCTTCAGCTCAACAAAGTAACTCACCTAATTGTAGTGCTTCATCCTCTCTGCTTCAGAATAGCCTATTTTTAAGGTTATAGAAGCGCTAGAGACAAGCGAAATAGCAGTTACTTGGTAAGCTTCATAAACAGTTAAACTTCAATACTGCCCTTTAAAAAATTACCTCTTGTATTCTTCCAGTAGTAGTTCATTTCCAGACTTAGTCAGTTGCTAGAGGTAGGGTTACATGAATGACTAAACACATACAAAAGAAAGCTTCCTTCTCCTTCCTTTCTTGCTACCACGCGGTTACATTTAAATCAATGATGTAATCCATAACGCGGAACTACGTGAAAGATTACGGACCAAGACTAAAGAAGAGGAAATGAAGTAATCAATGATTTAACTTCCTCCTGAGGCAAAGAATTCAGCGCGCGTGTAACTTAGTGATCGTTTAGAATTTGGCTTCGGGCCTAGTACCAATCTACTCCCCGAGGTATGAACTACCACGCTATGTAAATAACTCAATTTTAAATTTTTGCGCGATATTCCCCTTTTTTCCAAATCCTGTCACATATGGTCAACTAGTATCTTTCATTTTATACCAAAAGTAAGGCAGCTAGACTTCTATTTTAGTAGTAGGAGTGCCACAAAACTTTTCAGTCACCTGTTTCCACGTTTTTCTTCCATAGCAACAGTAAATAGACTAAACTGACATGATAAACTACTACAGCTATAGGTCATTGAGCCTTTTCACTTATAATCATAATTATTGCTGCGCTAAATACCTTGCCTTTCATCCTCTTTCTTATTTTGTGTAAGATTTCTCTGTTCGCCAGGTACCTACACGGATGGTCTATAAATTCTACGCGCGCATGCCCTGTTTCCAATCCTGTGTACGTAGTCTAGCATATCTATGGCTAAACGAAGACCTAGCTAAGCTTACGTGGCTCCGCCCATAAGCCCCGCCCCCTACCAACGTGCGCTTCAAAATGGCGTCGAAAGATTAGCTAGTGTTCCGAGTGCTCGAATAGTGAAGTAGAGCCTTAGTCAAAACTAATAGCAAAAGATCAGCCTCTAGGTGCCGCTCTAACAGATGGCCAAAGCAGAATTTTGATGACTATAGCCAGTAAGCCGGTACGTCGATCTGATTATTATTATTATTATTATCAGAGAGTGCGGTAGCACTCTCTATATATGTAGGGATGACTCGGACGGCCGCGCGCGCCGCCTATAGACTAATACTAAAGTGAAATTCTAGTTCTCCCACTTAGACCTAACAAAAGCTACTGTGAATGATTATCCAGCCTACTAGAGCCTACTACAATGTGCAGACCAAGTTTCAGGACCAGGGAGCTTACCGTTTCAGAAATACGGCAAGCAGGTAAATCGCTATATTCTTCTTCTTCTCTATTATTATTATTATTATTATTATTATTATTATTATTATTATTATTATTCTTAGACAACCATATCTCTCGAACCACTCAAGCTACAGCCATGATTTCTGGACAAATCCACTCCAAATTCTACCAACTACGATCTTTTCTACTCGTTGATCCTCGAAAGAGTCGATGAAAAAGGAGACACTATGGAGCACAGCACTCGACTAATTCAATTAGGAAGCCATCTTTTCTATAATACGCATGCGCATGTATTTGAATATCCAATTATTCGAAATCATAATATTACTCAGCTGTCTCTAGCTAGCTAGCTAGCTAGCTCTAGCTGATGATAGACTACTGTATCGATTCGGGGATTTAGATTCACCACGGTAGACTCTATTTCAGCATCTTCGACCTCCAAGTATGGCTCAACAACACAACACCTTGACTCGATAAATGATTGGGCTGGTATGCTATTGGAGAACTTCTTTCATCTGTCCCTACATACACATAGAAGAATGAACTCTAATCATAGCTAAAACCATAAAAGAGAGGAAAAAAGACCAGGAACAAGTAAGGGAAAAAGCATTTCGTGAAATGAAAAAAAGATGTAGGGATGACCACTGCTCAAAAAAGTAAGGAAACAAGAAGGATGGAAATGGGATCAATCTTTGTTCTGTATATCCAGCCAACAATCCCTACATATACGTCAGGTAACTTCAGATTATAGTGTAGTAATGTGTGTATATGTAGGGATTGTTGGCTGGATATACAGAACAAAGATTGATCCCATTTCCATCCTTCTTGTTTCCTTACTTTTTTGAGCAGTGGTCATCCCTACATCTTTTTTTCATTTCACGAAATGCTTTTTCCCTTACTTGTTATTATTACAAGTGAGCGCAAAAAATTCCTTCTGAATAAAAAGGTTAAGTAGGGATGGCCTAAAATCTAGCTGGGCTGTATAATGTACTGCAGCCTCATATGAAAACAATCCCTACATTTACATCCACTACCCATAGCTAGCTATGGGCCGTTGTAAAAGTAGAGATTGTTTTCATATGAGGCTGCAGTACATTATACAGCCCAGCTAGATTTTAGGCCATCCCTACTTAACCTTTTTATTCAGAAGGAATTTTTTGCGCTCACTTGTTTCTATTCTTTTTCTTAGTGCTTGAAGTTGACATACAGTCTCTGGAAGAATTTATTTAGTTTTATCTAACAACAGCAATGTAAATGACATGTACATGGCATAGTGAAGTGAGCTGACTACACTACAGCCAAGTATTATAATAGTACTATAGGATGAGCATCTATACTGCCATGTAGCAAGGAGTGTCAGGAACATCATCAGATAAGAATAAATAGCGTTAGCTACTGAACTGATTAGGCTGTACTGTACACGTGCACTTTAACGTGGCCCCGCCCATAAGCCCCGCCCCCTACCGACGTGCGCTTCAAAATGACGTCGAAAGATTAGCTAGTGTTCCGAGTGCTCGAATAGTGAAGTAGAGCCTTAGTCAAAACTAATAGCAAAGATCAGCCTCTAGGTGCCGCTCTAACAGATGGCCAAAGCAGAATTTTGATGACTATAGCCAGTAAGTCGGTACGTCGATCTTATTATTATCCTTATTATTATTATTATAAAGAAATAGAACAAAAGTCAATTTTAGACATCGTTTTTTTCTTATGTTAGCGAATGAATTTTTGGTTTTGGAACATTCTCCTCTCTTCTTTGTAGATGTAGTAATTCACTGTAGCCTTCTGAAAACCTGTAGAGTAAGGGTAGAAGAGAAAGAAGAGTTTTTAGTTATACAGTCTTATGACCTTTGACCCGCCATCCCTACTTAGAGAGTGCTAGCGCACTCTCTGATTATAAAGAAAAAGAACAAAAGTCAATTTTAGACATCGTTTTTTTCTTATGTTAGCGAATGAATTTTTGGTTTTGGAATATTCTCCTCTCTTCTTTGTAGATGTAATAATTCACTCTAGACTTCTGAGAACCTGTAGAGTAAGGGTAGAAGAGAAAGAAGAGTTTTTAGTTTATACTGTCTTATGACCTTTGACCCGCCATCCCTACTTAGAGAGTGCTAACGCACTCTCTGATTATAAAGAAAATGAACAAAAGTCAATTTTAGAACTCGTTTTTTTCTTATGTTAGCGAATGAATTTTTGATTTTTGAACACTCTCCTCTCTTCTTTGTAGAAGTAGTATCTCACTGTAGCCTTCTGAGAACCTGTAGAGCAAGGGTAGAAGAGAAAGAAGAGTTTTAGTTTATACAGTCCTATGACCTTTGACCTGCCATCCCTACTTAGAGAGTGCTAGCGCACTCTCTGATTATTATTATTATCTTATTATTTAGCTTGACAATCAGTGAAACCGTAAGAGAGAGTGACTCGTGGATGACATCCCATATTATCTCGGATGTTGCTGCTGTGGCTGCAGACCTGGATCTGTGAGTGGATTGAGGAACATGGAATATCAACAAGGTCAAGGTGATGGTTGTGTCAAGATTCAAGAATAACAAACCCCTCTCTCCACAACTCGTGCTGCAGGGTGAATCACTGGAATACATTGATCTGCTGTTGGGTGTTACCATCACAAGTGATCTTTCCTGGAGGACACACATTCTTGAGACGATTACCAAGGCCAAAGGTCTCCTTGGCAGGTACTCGGGGAGGGTGACTGATCCTTCCTCAACTTGACTATACTGCAGCTCCATGTGTCTAGGATCCTCCCCACAAATTGTATGTCGAGAAACTGGGGAATGTTCAGTCCTTTGCTGCTTGTATAGTGATGAATGATTGATCATGTGATCCAAGCTTCAGTGGTCAAGTCATAGACTTGGGAGTAGACGTTTCTTCCACCTCTGATATCCTGCAAGGATGTTCTGTTTCTTGAGCATCACTCCACTCCACTCCACTCTTTGGCACCACAAATCATATTTCCAATATGCTGTTGTGGATGCTTGGAACAATGTGTCTAATTCTATTTCTTGGACATGGCTTTTAAGCACAGGTTGAGACCACTAGCTGACTGTCAAGCTGTAATGCAAAAACCATTGGAAGATGAAAGTTGATTTTAGGAGGACACTAGCTGGACATGCCTTTAGAATAACAAATCTTAGCTAACTATGACCTAAAAAAATGAAGAAAAAAATCGGCCTTTTTATGGAACATTGTGAGTCTGGCACCCATTACCCATTTCTGATTCAAATTCCCCCACTTGCACTACTCCATAAGGAAGCCTATAGCGACAGCAAAGTACGTATATACGTGTATGTAGGTATGCATTCCCTTGTACTAGGATGGCAAAGAGGAGAAATGTTCAAGATTGTAGCTAGGCCATATAATTATAACTACGTATATGAATTATAGAAATTAGCTATGAGCTAAAGAAAGTGAATCCAACGCTCATTTTAGGTAACTTCTTGTGCAGTTGTTCATTTTCAACATTGATATTTGTACTAGCTGTAGTGAGAGCGATATATAGCTGATTTATATCCTTGCTGAGTTTCGGACCCCTCTGAGCTGTACAAACTCTGGAACACAGAAACATAAAAGTTGCCTGTGGCACTGCATGCCTATAAGGTAAAATTTATTAGCTATGTAGGAAAGCTAGGACACATGTATAATCTATGGCACAAGATATATAGCTAATTTAAATAATTTTGCATGTAGCTAACTACAGAGGAACCTCTCTATAGTGACCACCATTGGGGAATGAAGTTTCAGAGAGGTTTTTTTTTTCAAAGTAGCTATTAGCTAGCTAGCTAGCTAGCTAGCTATTTGACTAACTTTAGACACGTGGAGACCCAATTTGTTGAGTGAGTATGGCTTAATTGAGA